>CM021104.1:631770157-631838076 GCA_007115665.2 Sequoiadendron giganteum
TCAATGGCCGGATCCGTATCATCCTCGGGTTCTCTCCTCATTCTGTCGGAAAGCCAATCAGGCACTGTCTGCTGTGGATTACAAATGACAAGGGGCTGTTCTTCTGTTGCCTCCATCTCGTGCACTTCCTCCCTTCTTGCACTGGTTTGCTCAGGCTCATCCTCCTCTATAAGCTGGGTATCTCCCGACCCTTGGGTCCCCTGTTCTGTGTTTTCCCCTTCTTCCAAAGCCGTGTCCAACATCTGCTGAAAATGGGTGTCGGCCATTGTTTCCTCTTCCTCCTCCTATTGGCCGCCCCTGGATAGACTGACACTAGCTGATTCCCGGGCGTTGGGCTGATCTACCTCCTCAAGTCCCCGCTCTTCCTCCAATCCTGCCCTCTGATCGGCAAATAATGAAACCACTCTCAAACTCGAAGACTGAGTTTGTGAGTGCACGGGTGATGCTTGTTCTATCCTCAGCGGTATCGGTTGGGTTGGCACTTCCACTTGTGCCCTCGATGTCTGAGCAATTTGTTTCCCCTTTTTTACCGATAACGGCCTTGGGTCACCCATCAAGCTATAAGTAAGGGCGATCGACTTGCTCTTGAGTCTGCATACATGTCTATCGACCCAAGTCCTGGTAAAAGTCATCACCGGGATAGAAAGCGTGTCCAAGTCCATGATCTCTCGCTCGGACCAATCAGGTGGTGGGACAGGAGTATCCCTAACTGAACCATAGTCGGGTTGCATAACGTTGACATCCTCCTCCACCTGGTCGGGAACTGGAATAATCTCACATTCCCTAATCAACTTGAGAGGAAGTCTGGAAAACATCCTTCTTCTTATCTCAGCCTCATCCACTGCATTTGCCCAAAAGTCCTCCAGATGAGCTCTGTGCCGGTATTCAACGTTCTGTATCATCCGGATGTTCCTGTAAGGATCGAAATCCTGCCTGCCTGTGTGATATGACAAATGATAAGATTGCAGCTCGTCCTCTGCCTCTCGGGCTGCCTGCAAAGAGGGACACACCTCAATGGAATTCCCTATGGTGATAGGGAAATCAAGTCCACCCTTCTTTTTCCTTTTCTGAATCTTATCGTAGGCAATCAATTGCCTAGATACCTCAAACATTACTATGTGATCAGTGGGGTATCGTGGTAACCGATACGGATACGAAGTGAACCCCTGCAGCCTAATATATGTGAATTTCGGGAATTGGATGAGCCAATACCCATATTCCTCAATCAATGTCTGTGCTTCTTTAGATATTCTCTGCTGCGTCCTCTGCTGAAGTGTCCTCGCAATGTGCATTGTGAATGCATCATTTGCCCGTTTATAGTTGGCAATGTTAGCTAAATGTAGCTGTGTGCAGGCTTCATGGATTTTGAATTGACCAGGGGCACAGCCGATTGGCTCCTTGTACGAAATCCCTCTGTACTTAGTCATTCTGGCCAACATGTAAATTACATATGAGCTCATGTAGAAAGTCTTCGTCACCTTCAGGCTCCTGAATTGCTCATCGATGTGGTTGCTAATCATCCTAGCCCAATCGACACACTCCTTTCCCTCCAAGATGATCTCGATGAAGTAGAACATCCAAGGCTCGAAAATGTAAGCCTGTGCACTCCCATTCACCCGGCTCAACATCATTATCAAATCACAGTATTCTTGTTTCACGTCTTCGGCAATTATCTGCTTTGGGAGCTTAGTGCGGGGTGGCCTCGGCTTCTGCATCCAAACTCTGTTAATGACTGCAGTGACTCTTTCGAAAGAGGAAGAATACATCTTGTCTGCCCTTTTGTTTGTCCTGTATAACATCTCCTCAGCAGTTGGAATCCCAAATGCCTCTCCGATGGCATCCGGCGTGAAGTTGGCGAGCAGTTTACCATCCGGAGAGACAATCGTCCTACGTTCTGGCTTGTAGTGATTGGCGCACTCCATAATTAGCTCCGGACACTGAATTGCTGGCGGAAAACTAGCAGCTGCGTAGATTCCACTCTTCATTATATTATGTGCCGTGACGGATGGTTGATGGCCCCCTAGCCCGAACATCCTTGATTTGAGTGCATTTAGATTAAATGAACCAAGGTTGGTGTCATTTAATCCTGCCAACTTTGAAACTATTGCTGACTTTGGGAGAAATGGCTTAGCGAGCCTTTTAATCATTGCCTGCCGGGATGAGCCAGCCTTGCCTGCTTCAGTGTTTGCAGCTCTGCCTGCGGCTCTGCTTGTTCCTGCAACATCCTTTGCTCCGGCCATTGTATAAAAAACTTCAAGCTTATAAAGAAGCTTTCAACGACTGCACTTCCGACTGGCGAAGAAAATTGCAGCCAACTACCAACTTTCAGCAATGTGGATACTTTCTCAGCACAAAGCGAATTAAATCCTTTGTCTTGACTTCGTCAACCTCAGCAACTTTCAACTTCTAGCAGCTTGAATAAGTAAAATCTGCAGCAAGCTTCAACTTTCGTGCAACTTCAATACTCAGCAATTTCGAAATAAATCCCCAGCACAATATAAATTTCTGCAACTCAACACTCTGCAGCAACTTCAACAAATAAATCTTCCAGCAACTCCGGAAAACAACTTCAACCTTCAACTTCGAAATTGCAGCAACACACTTTCAGCTTTTCGAAAGAAAGAGTCTCGGCAAATGAAAATTTCTCCAGCACTTCGTACTTTCAGCAACTCAACACTCCGAAATAAAATAAACTCTCAAAGAATTTCTCTCCTCAACCACTTGGAAAATATTTCAATCTCTCAAGAACTTCTTCAGCAACTTCAACTTCGAAACAATGTGAGGAGAAATGAAAGAAGAGATTGTTTAAATAACTCTTCTCGGAGAATCCTGCTAAGTAGTGCTGGGGCTATTTTTAGCATCTTCATCAATTTTCCACTCTCTTCGTTCGGAATCTTCTAATTCAAGCGCAGTAGTGGGCTAGTCGTCAGCCGGTCATTATGGAAGTTGCCATTAATAATGATTCCTTCCTCTTCAAATTTCGAATTTTCCTTTCTAGTCTGTCGGTTATCTCTTGGCGATTTAAACAACTCGCGAGAAAAACAATCACTTGACTTGATTTAAAATTCCATTTTAAAATCTCGCAGTGTTTAAATAAATTCAACTTGAAAAATTTCGTGGGAGTTGTAAATTTATTTCCAACTTTTAAAATGTCTGTCATTTAAATCTTCGATTTCATAAAATTTGCCTTAGACATTTTAACTTCTCTCATTAAAATGTTCAACTCCGGGTGATTAAAAATTATTTGCATGCTCGAAATAATTCATCCTTTGAGATTTAACTTCCGTCAGGAAAATAATCTAGGCAAAACGAATTTCCTCTGAAAATATTAAAATTTCCCTTAGGAAATTAATTTTCAAACTCTGTTAACTCATGGGTGCATTTTAAACGGGTTCATTTGATTTTCACTTGACCCATGGAAAATATTCATCGATAGCAAATCTTCCCCTTGAAAAATATTCGTCAACCTTCAACTGCCTTTGGAAAATTTTAAAACTCATCAAATCATCCTTCCATGCCAAGGGCGTATTTTTCCCATTTAACTTTTAATTCCCACGCCTTAGGAATTCTTCACTTGTTTTCTTCTTGGGCGCACTTTACCTAGTGAAATTTTATTTCACTTAGGAAAATTTCTTTATTTTACACTTCAGGCGCATTTGAGGGGGGAAGCTTTCTTTAACACTTAGGAAATTTCCTCAACATTCTTACTCCAAGGTGGGCGCATTTACATATGCAAGCTTTTACTTTCACACGCCTTAGAGAATTCTCCCATCTTTACTCACCTTCAGCTCATGGGCGCATTTGATACTCTCAACTTTTGCTTTCACTTTCAAAGACTTAGAAACTTTGCATGCCATTCTTCATCTTCTTGAGGGCGCATTTGATGTGCCATGCTTCCATTCAAACACTTAGGCGTTTTTCACATGTAAGCCTTGACTTGAGGGCGCATTTTGACCTCTCTACTTTCATTTTATGCCTTAGAAGAATTTCGGCCTCCATTATCCTTCTCAAGGTGAGGGCGCATTTCACTAGGTGAGCTCCTATCTTCAATGCCTTAGCCGCTTTTCTCCAGCAACATCTTCCTTGGGCGCATTTTGATGGGGTAGCTTCAAGATGAGGGCGCATTTAGGGGGGTTAGCTCTCAACTTAACACTTAGAAATTTTTTTGATACCCCTTGAGCTTATGGGCGCATTTTGCCCCTCAAGCTTTCATTTTACCACTTAGGAAATTTTGACTTGGCCTCACAACCTTGGGTGCATTTTCATATGCCCACTTTTGTTTTTGCCTTAGAAAATTTTTTGAAGTCCCCACCTCTCCTTGGGCGCATTTTGAGGTATGAGCTTTTGTTTCATGCCTTAGAATATTTCACGTTAACCTCACTTGCAAGGTGGGCGCATTTGCTATGCTCAACTTTGAATTCTGCCTTAGACAATTTTCAAGCTATCAATCTGTGAGGTGGGCGCATTTTGAAGGGGATACTTTCATTTTCCCACACTTAGAATATTTTCCATGCCTCTGCCTGCCTTTGTTTACGCATTCTATTTTTAGCAAGTTGTGCTATTTTTAGCAAGTCCCTTGATTTTCAACCTCTAAGGCTCCGTTTTGCCTGAAAATTTCATCATATGATCTTCTTCACCTGGTGAACCCGTTTTGCCAGTCCTCTGCCCTGACCTGCTATTTATAGCCACCTGCTATTTATAGTAAGTTCTGACTTTCTGACTTTAGTAGCTCCGTTTTGCCTGAAAGTTGCAACGCTTGAGTGTTACTCTGATGCCAACCTCGGGTGCAGACCTGCTATTTATAGCCGTGCCCTGACTTACTAAAAATAGTAAGTTCTCCGATTTCGGTCAAATTTTGCCAGCAGGTACCTTGAAGTGTGCTGACATGGGTGGGGTACTTCGTTTCGGCTATTTTTGGATTTTACCCCCTATAAAAGTGGAAACCCTAATTTGACTTGCATGTATCCCGAACGGTCTCCGTTTGACTTCGTTCCTTCTGCATGTCGTTCTGCTTGCTGAACTGGAGTGTTGGGCGGCTGCCGGAGTGTACCTGCTAAAAATAGAAACTGCCTGGAAAGTGACTCATCCACTGCCGGATGGTTTCGCATGTCATATTGCCCGTGGGATCTCAAAAAACCCAGAAAAACCCAGAAAACTGGTCTGCATGCATGCACTGGTTAAAAATAGTAAGTCCTTAAACTTTGATCTTCTCCGCTTGCAAGTCACACCGTTGTGAAGCTCTCGAAAAACCCATAAAGAAAAACCCGACATGCGTTGAAAAACACTGCATGCGAACCCTAAAAATAGCCTCCGAAGGCTGACTTCTGAAAGTGGTCGTCTCGGTTTGCATGTTACATCACTGCGAAGGTTTTGGAAAACCCAGAAGGATTCTCCGGACATGCATCTGAAAAGCTCATGTGGAAACCCTGAAAATGGCTCTTGAAGCCTGAACTGCCAAAAATAGCAAGTCGTCTGATCTGGCTCAAAATTTACGTGTAGGCAGCTTGATGTTACCCGGATGCAGTGGACATTCCAAAATCTCAATAAAATAGTCCCAAATTGAATACTTACTAAAAATAGTAAGTTGCCGGAATACAGTGAAAATTTAGGGGGACTCTGCTGGAAGTCTTCTGACTGCTGCACTAAGCTTAGATTTCAATTTTATAACTCAATTTGACCTTTAATAAGCCTGAAGGATGAAAACCCTAATTACACAGACTTAACCAATACTTTAACCTGGGTCAAACGACAGGACATCTCCGGAAGGACCAGAGACCAGAGAGAGAGCGAACCAAAGCCAAGAGACCAGAATGGAGCAAAATCTAGGGGGTCCCCATCTTGATGGGGTGATGTGTGAAAAAGGTCACAACAGAGGGGAAGCTCCCTCTTTTGCTGATATGCTTGGAAAAGTAAATTACTCTAAATCCTATCTTTTTATCTCAGCTCGAAGAGGCACAAAGTTAAGAAAACCTAGAACGTTGCAGCTAAGGATTTTTTGGTTTCGCAAATCATTTAACTACAACTAAGCTAACTACTTTAAATCTATCCAATTTCCTCAAGTAAACAGGGCATGAAGAAATGGAGCAGGAATGGTTTTACACGATAAGCTGGGTACAGATTCACAACATGAAGGCAAGGTGGGCAAAACTATTTTCTTGGCTGAATAAGATTATTATCACACACAACACACGATAAGCTTTAAGTACAAACTCTCAACATGAAGGCAAGGTGGGCACGACTATTTGCTCAATTTGAATAGGCTTATTGAATACAAACATAAGGTAAGCAATTGGGACAATGTATTGCATAGACGAGACACGCATACAACAACGATCAAACCAACAACCCCATTTAACTAAGATGAGCATTCACCATAATAACTGCATGAAACCCTAATGGCATAACAATTCATCATCACAATAAATACTCTTGAACAGATACAATAATAGCAATACTACAGGCAAGGTAGGCACAACATGTATGCTATCAAACAAAAGTTAATTACAAATGAGCTAAAAACTCTTATTTATAGACATCAGAGGTGTAGGCAACCCTAAAATCACCTTGAGTCAACTACAGTCCTGCAGTGCATGCAAGATCTTATTGTTAAACCCTAATAATGGAAACTATACATTTAACTGGCAAACTACCATCAATTAATTGAAACATCTAATCTAAGTGGACAATGTGCAAACATGCATGTCCTTATTGAAAGCAAGTTAACTGGAATACTACCATCAGTTAACGTAAAATCCTAGAAAAAAACTCCAAGTGAATGTAGATATTTCCAAGATAGACACGCGTGAGATGTGAAACAAGAAGTTAACTTGGAAAGAGGCGTCAAGTTAACTGTCGTGTATGAAGTCTATCCTGAAAGGCTAGAACTAAAGTCTACTGGCCCTGATCTCGAGCAATCAACCCATCCACGAAGTCATCGATTGCATCACCTTCTGGGGAACTGAAGCTCCGACAAAGTATCCCATGTCTATGCAACATGTCTTCTCCACCAGTGATCTGACACTGAAACTCACCTTTACTCCTAATTGCCTCATCAAACAATGTTGACATGACTGTAAGCTGATTCATCTTATAGCCAATGGTCTCACCACTAAAAATACCGTGAATAAGTGCTTGGAGCTCTGACTGAACGTCAGAAAGCTCAACATAGTCACCACCCACACGCTGATACTGGCATGGTAGTTGAGACACAAAGTTTCTCACATAGCGGAGTGCACTAGTAACATGCTCCCTGCTCTCAGCCAATTCCGATGCTATCGTTTCTTCTTTCTTAGCCTATAAGATCAACTATGTTCTCCAAGTGTAGACATCCTCTTTATCTTGTGCATTTGTGACTGAGTCAAATGACAACCCCAGGTTAGCAATCAGGATTTCATCCCTGGGTCTACTAATAGCCAAGTCACGCTCCTCATCTTGAAGTTCTAGACGGAGCTCATGTGCATTGTACTGCAACTAGTATAGCTCTAAAAGTACAAGGCGACCTCTAGCAACAAACTCCTCCTCCCACTCATTTAACCGCTTGCCATATGCAACCAAGTGATCGAGCTAACCCTGTTTTGCTGGTGGTTCTGACATATGTGGAAGTGTGGTGACAGCATCCCCTGTCCTATGTACAAGGCTAGAAATATATTGGTGAAGCTACTGTATTTCAGCCTTGAGAGCTGATTTATCTTCTCCATCTTTCACCATTCTATCCCTTGCGCTATCTATAGCAACCTGTAGGAGTTTAATGTCCATTTGACGAGTACTTCTACCGAAGTTGACTGTGATCACTTCAAAATCTTGTGCTTCCATCTCGTCTAGACTCTTATCCTATGAAGGTGCAACAGTCTCAACGATGATCTCCTTACCTGCATTCCTCTCAATGTGGACCTGTTTCTTGATCCTCTTGTCAGGCGCATCTTGATTATCATGATCAAAATCTGAATGATCAAGCACATAAGATGGTTGTCTCCTTTTTCTCCCCAATTGACTCTCAAGCCAAGATGAATCCCAACTAATCCCATTGGAATGATCTATGCTAGTCATAGGAGGATCTGATGAAAGTGAATGTGTAGAAGTGTAACTGCGAGGTGGTGAGTCTACGTCCAAATCGATATGAATTGGAACTGGAGGATGCACTGGTGTCGGTGACGGCAAATGCGGCTGAACCTCAGGCTGTGGTGAACTCTGAACAACTTCTCTAACAGGCTCTACATGTGAAACAGCAACAGGTGCCTTTCCTTTTGAGTTAGTAGGCGGCAGATTCTTCTTAGGAGGGTTACTCCTCTTCTTTTGCTTGGGTTTTGACGAGGAGGGTAGTACAACTCCTACTGGTGGCGGCTTTGCTCTAGGCATGGATACCCTTCTGGTCCTTCTGCTTTCTAGGTAAAGCATACTATTCTGGATGACTCTGCTCGACCTCTCCTTCACTGATGAGAACTCTTTGGCATACCAATTGACTACTGGCAGTGGTTGTCCATCAACCTGTTCTCTATAAAACTGAGGAAGTGCATCTCCCTCATCCTCCGACAAACCTTCCACCTCATCTGTCAAGAAGACAAATATCCGCGGAAGAGAGAACCTGTTGTAGCTGCATCTGCGTACCTCAAAGTCATCCTCGCAATTCACTCAGTAATCCTCCATCGTAGGTTTATGATAAGAGTGACTACCAAGGCGTGCTGCATAATGACCCCAAGGATCATATGTGCGTGTATCCACCAGGTACTTGAGTTTGCAATTCTCCAACTCTTGTCCTGCAACTTTAGCATCAACTGTTGTTTTACACCAGTATATCCCGAATTGCAAAGGAAAGTTGGCAGCTTGTTTACGCTTGTGGCGCAAACGTTTGTGAACCTCATACAGCTGCCTCAAGAACTCCATGAACACCGTTTTATCCGAAGGAAAACGTGGTAACATAGCTGGACTTCCTATGTATCCATAGACACGGATATAGGTGTATGTAGGGAATTGAATATACCAGTCTGCCCAATTCTCCATCGCTGCTCTAGCAACTGCTGAGATACGAATGTGCAACTCCCAGTCCAGGTTTCTCACTGTGTATGTCAAGAAAGCCTCCTGCACACGTTTGAAATGTCTTTCAACCATCGTGAACTCAGGCTGATCATAGTGACAGTAGACTTTTTGTGCACTGAGTATGCCCACCGTGTTCAACCCATTGAACTGACCCTGATAGGCAATCAAGTACACAAGGTAGGAACACATATGAAACTGGTGTGCAACTAGGAAACCAGTGATTTGCTCGTGAATAGCATCGCTGATGAAGGATGCCCAATCATAATGCTCTTGCCCAGAGATGATTCAACCAATGATATAGTACATCCATGGGTGGAATTTGTTTGCATCTACATGACCTAAGACATGATTAAGCAATGTAATAAGAATACCATACTCATCTTTGAACTCGCCACGACCTACATTGTTTGGCAACTTGGTCTTTTTCTGTTTCAGCCACCTCTCCGTCATCTTACTCTGACACTTATCCAATTCAGCATTGAATGCTTGCTCGCTCTGATTCATGGAAATGACCAACCCATCTGGATGTTGAGGAATACCTAGACTTCGCTCGATGTCAAGGGGTTTGAGACTGCAAATGACATGCCCATCTATTGACTGTATCTCCCGTGTAGCAGAATTGTAATGCTTAATGCAAGACATTACAAGCTCTATGCAATGAACTAAGATAGGTATGGAAGCGGCCTCAAGTAACCCAGACTGTTGAATGTTCTTGATTATCGAATCTCTGATCTTGAGTGGATCCAAAACTGCTTCTGGAAGCACCTTATGTAGATTCGTATCAACTGTTCCGATGAAGTCATGAGTCAAGATTGACTTGGTCTTGAATTCGAGCTGTGTGAACTGCATTCTGAAAAACTTTCCTGTTGACTGTGAACACGGCTATATTCTGATAACTTTTTTGGAAAGCTAAAAATAGCCGGTTGAGGCTAAAAATAGCTCGTTGGAGGTAAATTTTCACGGAAAATTTTGAGATATGGGTTTTGTCCAGAAAGTGATTCTAAGACAACTCAAAATGTCAGAAATGCAAAAATTTGACTTCTTCTCAGCCATACAAAGGAATTTCGGTTGAGAAAATTAAAGCTTCGAGAACTTGATGTTCTGGAACAAATTTTCCTGAAAAATTCTTGCACATGGGTTTGTCTAAGGAAATCGTTTTGAATCAATCTAGCTGTTTTGTTTTGCCAAAATATGTCAATTCTTCGAACATGTGAGATAATCTAGAGGAAAAAAGAGAAGAAATCTAGAAGAGAAAAAGACGTTTTTTATTGCTTTTTATTATTTTTGTCTTCTTCTTTCAAAATCGCCACTTTGCTCTGAATCTGCTGCTGAATCTGGATCTGTACTTGCAAAAGAATATTTTTGTCGCCTTCAAACTTGATTATCTGATGAAATTTCGCCAATCTCTTGAAGAAATTCGAATTTTGTAAGCTGTGTGAATGAGAAATGGCACCATACTTGGTTAAATAGACAAAGTCGTACCATCATGGATGCATGCTGAAAACCCTAATTCTGGAAGAAAGAATTCGATTGGCCTCTCACTGGATGAACTGTCATTGACTTTGAGTCTCAGACTAAAAATAGTATTTCATTTGAAACATGCAAATTATTAAAAGAGGCGCCAATATTTAGCTCTTGAAGAAAATTGCTTTTTAATGCTTTTACATGCAAAAAATATTATTTTAATCATTTTGCCAAAAATAGTGTCTGGATGTGCTCGGCAAACTTTATTGATTCTAAAAAGTCCAAACTTGACCTTTTAGGCATCCATTTGCAAGAGTTATGAGATTTTTGAGTATCTCCTACTTTATAGCCAACTCCGAAGTTACATTTGGCCATGCTCAATTCTGATTTCCGGGTGACTGAGTGAACCTGCGACTGATCTAAGATATCCATTGTGAAGCCTGCACAACAAGAATGAAATGACTGCTAGGAGCTGCAACCGCTAAAATCAACATCTGACACCTTAGAAAATTAGGCGTGTTTGATTAAATTGATGCACTGATTCCAGACTTAGCCACTTCTCCGTATTGCCATCTGACGCTTCAAACTGTCGCTGACGGTTAACGATGAACCCTACTGATTGGATGGTAGATTCATTACGTGACTGGAAGTACTCTGCATCCAACGACTATATGTAAGGTATCTGAAAACTACATTAGGAACCCCAAAAAGATGGGCGCCCCTGGCTTGTGAAGGCATAAATACCTTTCTGACAAAAGTACGACTTCTATCTGAACACCATACTTTCACCCCTGACATCGGGAGCTGGAGTGCTCCGATTCGCACACCGTCTATCTCTCTGCATAGTTTGATCAACTTACAAGAGATGTCTCTGGAGACAATGAAGCCAGAAAACTGCTTCTAAGGCCTCAAAGAGAAGGGCGCCTTTTTCAAGGAGAAGTGTACACGCCATACTTAGCCTTTTTTTGGTTGTCTCCAATCACTTATACTTTTCAGCATCATCACCTTGACCTCGCATGTATGAGCATTTGCCAAATCCTGGAGGCTGATGGCTGGACTCATTGGATAGCTGAAGTAATTACACACAAGTCTCGTGAAGACTACAAATGCAAATAACCCCATCTGTCAGGCCTAAAGGTTGGGCGCTCCTAGCCTATAGATATGCAGCTGTGTGGAGCTACGTTTCACCATCCTCTGTTTTACGTGCTCAGTAGAACCTTTGTCACGGTTACCTGGAATGTCGGATCATCTCGCCAACTGGTGCGTTGCGAAGCTGGACTAGACTAGGAAAGATCTCAGGAAGAGCTCAACTGCAATTTCATTCATCTGGAGGATCATATTCAAGGGCGCCCCTGGGCTACAGGGGCGCTCAAACCATGAACTGGCAAACTCTTGTGACATGCATCCTACTTGTAGCCTCTGCTTCTAACATCGATAACCGGAGTTTTGCACTATGTACGTCCTCGCTTGATAGTTCATTGGAAAGATAGACTGATTCTGAAGGGACTGAAACCAACAACACACCCATGCATCCAAATCTGAGCCTTCAAAAAGAAGGGCGCCCCTGGGCTACAGGGGCACAAATCTGCTTTCTTGACTATCTTCATGATATGTACCCTCATCGTAACTTCTGCTTCCGCCTTCGTTTACTAGAGTTATGCAATTCAGATGACCTTGCTCCATAGCTAGTCGGAAAGCTAACTGGAAATCGAAGAGATTGAATGTGCTTGCAACCCAAAACCACAAAATCTTGACCTCAAAACTAAAGTGCGCCCCTGGGCTACAGGGGCACAAATTTGCTCTGAAATTCATGTTTTCCATCATTTCGTGCTCTCCGAACACTATATCAGCTACTAAGGTTGACCATGTAGAAGCACTACGATTGTCGGGGTGTGTGTATGATTATGCTTCATCATTTTTGCATGTACGGACATTGTAAAGTTGATTTGCACGTTGATTGCGCAAGTGTCTACTACGTAACATAGTGAAAGTGTTCCCAAACTTGGAATATTTTTGCACTTTTTGCCAATCTGAAAATCCCCTCCGTCAAAAAGCATCTTTTTCAACATTTTTCATCATAGAGTGTTCTACTTTGAGTTTCAGGCTTAGATTTTGACACCTGGTACTAGCCAACTGCCATTGACGACCTTGGAGATCCTAACTTTCCTCTTGAAAAAGTGAAAACTACCCACCAGGCTTAAACTGACTTTTAACTGAAACTGACTTCACCACTGTGATTGTGATGTGAAATAAGCCAATCAAAATTAATTTCAGCCAATTCTGAAAAGTTCCTATTTTTTAGGGCTTTGACCTAAAAATAGAGTTCAAAAACCCTAATTTTCAAATTTTTCAAATTTTGCCAATATCATCCTGGCATCACACTGACCAAAAGCCCATACTTGATTTGCCCAAAAACTGAGTTTTGACCCCATTTTTACAAGGTTTAGACCATTTTAAGCAAAATGCCTTAATGAAGCAAAAAAATTGGTTTGGGTAGAACATACTTCATTTAAATTAGCAATTACCTAAACAAAACATACAAAATCATAATAAGATTGAACAAAAATTTTAGCAGCAAGATAGGCATACCAAATTCCATTCATTATCTCTCTATAAGACTTTTGAACAACTATTTTAGGATCAAGTAGGCATAAGATTCCTATTGAAAATCTAAGTGCGAATGACACTTATTTATAAGGACTTACAAGACTTTGCATGAAAAATAATAAAAAAGTTAAATAATTTGCTTGCACACAAGGCAACCATATTATACAATCATGTCTACAAATTCTAAGCCCTAAATCACGAAACCTTCAAATATATTTTTGATAAGGGTACCTATCAATTAAGAATAAATCTTCTAGAAAATCATTTGAAAATAGCTAAGTTATTGAATTGGCTAGAAATGGTAGCATTTCTAGGCAAGAGTGTATTGGAATTGGGTATGGATCTGAATCACATGTGGAAATGGGCAAAGTTTGGGTTTAATTGGTCAAAATCATCTGGAAATGGCATGATGCATAAATGGGCCATTCAGGTTGGACATGGCATTCCAACTTGATTTCAGACTGAATCCAATGTGAAGAAAAAATTTCAAGGAATTTTGTTTAACTTTTTAGCCTGTAACACCCTAAACGCCCATTGTAAAAAACTAAATGACCAACATTATTAAGCATCTATATGTGAAGTCTTGCAACAAACATCAACAACATTATGCAAAGGAGAGGAGGTTTTCATGTGTTGATAGGGCAGCCCACAACAAACAATTGATGACCCAGCTACAACGAATTACTAACAGCTAGTGAAACTAGCTATTTAAATATGTTCATAGCTTGCCTCACAAAATTGAACTCACAAAGTACATTAATATATATATTACAAATAATATATATATATATATATATATTATTTGTCATTTACGAAGTTTATATATTATTATTATGGGAATGGAAGGTGATTTGGTCAAAGGATCAAGCAATGTACTTCCAATCCATAACATTTTATTTTCTGAAAGAGGAGGCCTGCTAATTAGTGTTATCAATTACAATTTAGAATCCTCTTCTATTATTAGCTAAGTTGCCGGTATGGCCAGTTTCGACCTCGGATACAAATACGAAACAATACCAGTATGGGATACGGTACGGAAACGGTACAAAAATTTCCAGGATACGATTTTTGGCTTGTGGAAACGACCAGGGTATGAAACAGCCACTGTGGGTACATTTTGGTCGTTTCCAGTTTGAACCCGGACAAAATCTGTGACTTCTGTTGGTTGAAAAATTTGTATGCTTGTGAAAGCGTACAAAATTGTGGTTTCAGCCACAATACGTGAGTTAAAATCTCCTATTTTCAAAGGGAAGGCTCCCCCTTTGCTTTCTATTTTATCAATTTAGAAATTAATTCTAGCTACAAATCTATTCTAAACCTGGGTGAAACTCTTGTCTTATTCTCTTTTTTCAGAAAAGACTATTATCTTTTTCTCTTATTTCAGAAAAGAATCACAATTGAAAGCATATATAATTAATGAAGTAAAGAAAGAAGCAAAGTTTCCATGAAGGCACAAAGTCCTCTGTTGCTCCTCCGGGACGGGAAAGCAATCTCCAAGCGCAAAGTCTTGAGAATTAGAAATCCTATCTACCTTTTCAAAATAATACTATGAGGCAACATACAACAGCACAAAGTCTGTAAATATAATGCACTTGTGAGTCAAAATTCCTAACTGTAAATCAATTTAATTTAACTCTTCAAACTTGAAGCACAAAGACTGCAAGAAATCAGACTAAAGTCTTTTCGCAATAAATCCACAACCTCTCAAGAAGAACTCAGAAAATTACACTACTATGACATAAGAACACAATAATGAAATGCAACAAGACTCAACACAAAATCTGAAATCTTTATGCCTTCCTTAGTTCACAAACACAAAGCACAAAGTCTCTTTGCTGCAAATGTTACAACCCGATTGTATAGCTACTATTGCATAAGGCAATTGATTGTAATGTTTGAATCATTGAGATGAATAAAACATGTTTTTGTTATCAAAATGAATGTGTTCTATTTAAATGATTGTCTCATTTGATTGATACTTCTATTGGTGTAATTCTTGTTTAATGTTGCATACAAGTTATGGAGTAATGAATATCCTAACTTAAGATATTTTGTATACTGTTAATGTTGTGAACAAGTAACTGCCGAGACTGTATGTCTATGGGTGTAGGTGCATGAACCATTCCTCCAGGCGGAGGGGAAATATCACTCGGGAGAGGGGCTTGGTCGGGTAACCGGTAATGTGAACTATCTGAGCGTACACACACTTCATCTTAGAGTGAGTAACTGAGTCAATTGAGTTAAATAAGTCATCCATGGTCATAGACTAGCATTAGGAGTCGTGTCTTCTTTTGTATCTTTGGTAAGAGATGTTTGTCTATTAACTGTCTCATGGTATTAGTTCATTTCAATAGATTATATTTGAATGCATGTAATTAGGCTATGTATGTATAGGTATATACATCACCTGTAGCATGAAAGATATTAATAATATTATATTATTATTGCCTGTTGATATATATAAATTAATATTATATAATAAATATATAATTATTAAAGTTAAAAATAATTAACATAAATATATATATATATATATATTACTTAAATGTAATAACATATATATGTATCTATATAAATTATTATAACTTTAATGTTATATATATATATAAATAATATTAATAAATTATATATGTATGTCATTTTGTTAGCAAAGATTATTGTTACCTTTTTCTCATCATGAATATTTGGAAATCGAACATTTCCAAGTATATAGGAAATCGATTTTGATTATTTCCACCATTGTTTAAATTTGAAATAGCTAAAGGCTTCTCTAAATCTTATTAAGGGAATAATATTTGATGCGCAAACTATGGACTTAATAAAGTGAGTTTGAAAAATATTGGAGAGCTTTCCTGTAAAATGAAAATGGTGCTTGAGCTGAACCCCACGTGCTTCACCAGGAGGAACGATTTTGCAGGGGGCGACACAGCCATTAGGATTGTGCTGTCGTTTGATGAACCCTGACTTTTTCCAAGCAAGGGATTCACCTTCTTGCTGGCGCCATGTTTCAAGGAATTTCCTATAAGTGGCGAATTTCATTGAATGGTTGAAAAATTCTGATAATGTTGTCATTAGCTCAAGTCGAATCATTACCAATTTGCTTAGTTAGGGCTTGGAGACCCACCAAGTGCCCTTTTGAATAAGTCTTAATTAATGTGTTGTCAACTTCTTGAGGAAATGTGTTGCTTTCCTGAGTCTATTTAAAGACTTGCACTTGCTGCGAATTCTCACCAATTCCTCACCAGTTCTTACGAATTCTATATTCTAAGTAATATCATTTTGTCTTTGGGTAACCAGTATTGTGAGTGCCCAATAATTTGTGAAGTATCATACTGCTGTGAGTGCACAATATTTTGTGAAGTGTCATACTGCTGTGAGTACCCAATATTTTGTGAAGTATCATATTGCTGTGAGTAATCTATATTCTGAGAAGAATTCATCATTGTTGTGAGTAACCATCATTGTGAGAGGAATCATCAATTTATTCCGTGTGAGTCAATTCTGGAAAGAGGGTTCAACTGTGAGAAGCGGCAGGGAAAACTCTGCTACCTGAGTTACTGCAAGAAAGACCATCATCATCATCTATGGAAGCTTAATTTAAAGGCATGTTTACCTGGTTTCAATTCTTCTTGATTTTTATGGGAAGTCAAGCTAAACCTTTGAAGTATCATTATGTTCTTATAGTCAGAACTTGTAAAGACATGTTAGGCAATTATAATATGATGCTGTTGTGTAAAGTTTGCATTTTGAATGTCTAAAAGATACATTAAGAAGTTAAGGATAAGTAATGTATGATTGTGTAAAAGAACATTTATCTGTTTTGAAAGGTAGACAATGCATTTAGGTATTATTGCTTATTTGTATGATCTCTATATATGGAGAATATGATTGAAGTAGATACTAGATACTAGGAATGAAATGAAGATAGTGGTCTAGTAAGGTTTTTTCAGCTTAAGTTATAGGGATAACTGAGGTAAGCTAAAAGTACTCCTAGGATAAAGATTTCCTGATTAGGAGGAATCGTATAAGACCCTTGTAGACTGTTTCGTTTCTAAGTAGATTGTTTGAAGGTAGGTTGTCTGAAACAGGATATACCTCCCTTATGTAACTATTTGAACTAGATTGTTTAAAGGTAGGTTATCTGAAACAGGATATACTTATCTTGTGTAAATTACTTAGTAGAATGTTGTAGGTTAGTCTGGGATAAATGATTATCCAAAAGTAAAGGATGATACCTATACATAGTGTAAGATAGCCTTAAGTCAAATCGGCCCTAAGTAGTGCATATGATAGATGACCTTCATTCGAAGTACTGAATGAGAATACTTTGGCCAAAGTAGTGAAATGCATGACTTCCACTTAGAAGTGAGATAGTTGAAACTACACTGTTAGTTCATTGTGATCCATCATGCTAGTTTGGGATTGTGAAATAGCAAGTTCTAGATGTATATGACATAGCACTATGCTCAGTTGGGTTGTCGCAGCCGGATACTTTACCAATCTCTTCGTTCAAAGGGAGGGCCATCTATCGAATGATAGATGTGCGGGGGACCGCATTATTAGTCCATGGTTGGCGGAAAAGCGCCCGAGTGATGTTTCTCCTCCACAGCAGGCAACGGATACACCAAGAATTGAAAGGAAGGGAACCTGGACCATCTTACTACTATTTGTGCAAAAGCTTACGAGTATGTATGTAATTGTTTTACTTTTGTACTCTGATTTATATTTGCAATAAAAATGGAATTCATGTGGAAATATATATTGTAACTTGCAAGTACTTATCAATGAAGAAAGGAAGAATTTTATTGTAATGTCTTTGTTACTTGTTACTTTTATATGTTTGAAGTGAAAAGTTGGAAAAAATTTAATTACCCAAGGATGGTTGTTACAGTAAATTTCTGCAGAGTTTTCTCTATTGCCAAAAAGATAGATATTACAATAGACCCCTCCAAGTATTTATAGGAGAGAAACCTTGAGAAAAAGGTGGGAGGATCGCAACAAACTTGAGAAATTCTCTCAACCACTAACTAACTGCAATTGACTTATTCAACATTACAAGTCCTATTGTAATTTGACTTGTAATGTAATTACAAGTCAAAATTTTACAAGTGATACAATCGCATGTAATTACATTTTACAACTTTGCGAGTAATATGATTGCTTGCAATTACAATTTTCCATTTTACATGTAATTTGTCAAAACTAAATTACAAATACATAATTAAAACTATTTTAAGTGTCCAAAGACACGACTTGAACTACATCATCCTTGATTGGGTCTTCATGTTGTTGTTTGGGGAAACATTCTTCCATCTCTGTTTTGAAAGCATTCTATGCTCAATCATGTCGCTTGTTCAACTCCTTGTGTGGCTTCATCATGGAAACTTTGCTTCTTTCTTTACTTCATTAATCATATATGCTTTCAATTGTGATTCTTTTCTGAAATAAGAGAAAAGAATAAGTGTTTTTTTCTGAAAAAAAAGAACAAGATAGAGTTTCACCCAGATTTGGAATAGATTTATAATTAGAGTTAATTTCTAAATTGTTAAAATAGAAAGCAAAGGGGGAGTCTTCCCTTAATTAGGAGAGTTTTATCTCACGTACTGTGGCTGAAACCATAATTTTGTACTCTTTCCCAAGTATACAAACTTTTCAACCAACAACTTCAAAGTTCAAACGCCCAAACCACACGTTTTTCAACGAATTAGGTCATTAATATGTTAGTTTTTTGATAGAACAACATGATTCAATGTATACAAAGTAGATATTTTTGTGTGCTTTCATATATGTGGCTTGATGAATTATTGAATCTTCACTGGATTTTGATGCTTGAGAATCCGTTGGATCAAGCATTTTGTTCTATTTTTCATTTTTGATTAAACTAGATCCTTAGATTGAGCTTCAGATTTCCACCCACGATAACATCTAAGTCTCTTGATTGCCTTTGAGGGACTGTAAAGCATTGGAAGTTCTGAGTTCATTTTTAAAGTTTTTTTTGTTGAAACATGTGGATGTAACTATACTGTTCAATTTGAATTCAAATGTTTATTTTCCCAATCTTAAACTAACTCCCCATGTTATAGCAACAACTATCCTTGGTAAAATGGTGTTCAGGAGATGTCCAGAAATTGCTTAATATTGCAAAGTCCAAGGTTTTTATAACAAGGTACCATTGTTTTTTACTCAACTTTATAATGCGCTCTGGTGAATAGAAGATACAACACTTGAAAACTGCATAAGGTAATAAGAGAGGTTACTATTAATATGGTGGTGTAGTTTGAACTTAATTACTACTGCAAATATGTATATATTTCTGATTTTGTATGTTTTTGTATTAACGAACCCAAAAGATACCCAACCCCCAAAAAAAATTTGACCAAACCCTCATACTAAACCCTCATACCCATACCCGAACACAAAAATGAACTGGTAACTTAGATTATTAGATGTAAATAACTATCTTTTACGATTAGTAATCATTGTTTAATTTGACGGTGTTATTAGTTGCAGTTGTGATACAAGTTGCCTATAAGTGAATCACTTGAACCTGACATTTTTAAATTTGGAATGGCACCACTGCAGCCTGCTTGAAATTTATTACCTTTAATGCCCCGCCAATGTTTAATCTAAAGTATGCATACCTAGGTCTTTTTTGCATCTTAATGTTTAAATCCAAAAGCCTTTTCCCTCTACTTTGAAAATTATCTGCAATAACATACAGAATACAAAGGAATATCAAATGCATTTGTTATTGTTTAGTCAAAACCACAATCTTGTCTTTTTGGCCAGGTATCTTACACATGATATTTCTTCATTTTTCTTAAAATTATGATTACAAGGACAATGAATTACCTTTCATTTCTTTCTAGCAATGTGTCATTGGATAAATCAGAATCAATTGACCATATAAAGTTCAACATTGGGGATTCGTAAGATTTCCATGGCCAATGATAATAATCTTGTCACATCAACCATGATATTGCATCATTGTAAATAGTTTTTTCCTAGCTTGTGTAGCCACTATACAACTACAAAACATATGCGCCACTAATTCTTCTTCTTTGCACATAATACATTGCAAAAGAACAGTATACAATCTCTATAATTATCTGCAATCAATATAATTTTTCGCCCCACTAACCGTAAGAATATGGAAACTTTTGGAAAAATAGTTATATCTCAAACACAAGAAAATCATAAATTCTTTCCAAATGAGGGATTGATCATGATGCATTGGTTATAACCTTCCTTGGCTGAATGATTGGCCTCCCTTAAAATCTTTTACATAATCAATCATTACCCATTACAGCAGGTATGGCTTCCAACACTAATGATTCCCATAATGAATGTTTTTGTTCAGAATGGTTGGTTGATGAAGATGCATTTTCTGTATTATACCATTTTTGGAAGGCTGCTTTCTGGCATGATGTTATAGGTAAACATCTTTACTCAATATAGTTCTACTTTACCAAAAATGAAAACAAATAAACTAGGATTTAGTATTTATTTAAATGAGTATTATTTTGCACAGAATAAAATAATAATACAAGGAAGCAAATATCTTAAAGCATTACTTCCATTCCTACTGTAAAATGCCTTCCCAAATATGACCAGTTTTTTCAAAATTTGATAAGAATTCATCTAAATCAAACCACTCTCATACCATTGCTTACAAGTGATCAGGTCAGGATAATAAAGTGTTTGCAAGCTGCCACAATAATCTCAAAGCACACTACTTTGTATTGATAGTTGTACTTGTAATGTCCCCTTCTAGCTAGTTATCTGCTCATCAGGAGTTCAGCCTATTATGCCGACCCTCGTAGGCAAATGATTTCGGATAGAGGGTCATTTTTGTTGGTTTGGGTCGATGGTTGGCAATGTTGATCCCCGGAGCTCAGTGGCAGAGTGAATTTGGTGTTTGAGGTGATTAATTAAGTAATTATCTTCTATTTCACCCATTTGGCCTAGGGACTTCATGTATTTTACTTGGACGGGGTCAAGCAGTCACATCAAGGGGTCACATCAAGCAATCACATCAAGAGGTCACATCAAGGGGACACATCAAGAGGTTACATCAAGGAATATTAAAATATTTTTTCTTAAAGCTTGTTGAACACTCTTCTTGGGTCTTTCTAAAAGATTAGAGAGTTCTATATAAAGGGGAGTTGAGAGCTCATTTGAAATGCTTGGTTATTTTGCTTCATGAAACTTGAGAGCTTGGCTTTGGAGGAAGAAGGAGACAAGCGTTTCCTGATTTCTGCAGTTGTGTGAGCTTGGTTGGGGCTTGTTCTTCGTTTTGCAGCTGCTTGAGGGTGTGAAATACCACCTTAAGGTTGCTAATTCTGATTTGGAGTGCAAATTAGTGAAACAAGGAGCTGTTGGCAAAGGGTTTTGCATCAATTTCTGAGGGCTTGTGACAGCCATAGTCTCCATTCTTCTTGTTCTCAAAAGTTGAGAGTTTTGGAGGAGTTTTTTGGTTGTAATCAGCTGCTACAACCAGCCATCCCTCTTGAAGGGTTTCAACAGCAAAAAGAAAAAGAAACGCCTCTTTCTTGAGGCTGCAAACTGGCCAAAAAGGGGCGCCCTAGCTATAGAAGGCTTTCCATTCCGGATTTAGGGTAGAGAAGTCTGATTTCTAAGAAAGGAAGAGCATTTCATTGGGGTTTGTCACTGCAGCAAATCACTATTCACAGTGCTGTTTGGCTGCAAGTAAAATGGGTATGTTATGTATTCAGTTTAAATCTGATGTTAAGCATCTTTGTATATCTACAATTATGTAATAAATAAAAACAAAATATTTAGCTCCTAGATTAAGTAGTTTCCATCAAATTGTATAATCAGTTGTTTGTTGTTCAAGTTTCATCATGTTACACCCCGATTGTATAGCTACTATTGCATAGGGAAATTGATTGTAATGTTTGAGCCATTAAGATGAATAAAACGTGTTTTTGTTATCAAAATGAATGTGCTCTATTTAAATGATTGTCTCATTTGATTGATACTTCTATCGATGTTATCCTTAATGAATGTTGCATGCATAGTATTGAATTATGAATATTCTAACTTAAGATGTTTAGTATACTGTTAATATTGTGAACAAGTAACTGCCGAGATTGTATGTCTATGGGTGCAGGTACATGAACCATTCCTCCAGGCGGAGGGGAGGCATCACTCGGGAGAGGGTCTTGGTCGGGTAACCAGTAAAGTAAATCAGTTGAGAATACACACACTTCACTAAGGGTTTAGAGGAACTAGGTCAGGCAGAGTTATCTTGATAAGTCATCCTTAGGCTTAGGAGTTTTGGATTACTTCTTTGTGCTTTGTGAGTGGTGCTACTTGTTAACTGACTTACTGTTTTGTGACCTTTGATGTGAAACATGGATTGATATGTGAACATAGGCATGATGTATATGTGTATACATGTATCGCTCATATGTATGCATCAATAAGTATGACATGGTGATACAGACGTATGATGGTCAATTACTATGCCATATGCATGTGTCGACATGGCATACATACAGATACATACACATGACTAACACACCTATAAACATATACACACTATCTATGATATTTGTTATAACATTATTATGATGCCTTAAATTTACAGTTAAAAGTATATATACATGTTTGCACAAACAAGTGTATGCTGACTGGCTCACAATACACGTATTTGAATGATTTATTGCAAATATGTATATGTATATTTAAGTGTAAATATATAAATAAAAATGTATGTATATTTAATATTATATATATATATATATGTTATTATAGTCTTACTAGAATAAATATATAGATATATATATATAGTTATATTTAAATATTAAAACATTTAAATATATATAAATAAATATATTTATCATGGTAAATAAAACCATAATAAATTATATATAATATAATACATGATATAAATATAATAATTTATTTATATTTTAAATAAATAAAGATCTTGGAAAATATATGACTTCTATAGTCACTTGGTAAATAATATATATATTTACCAGGAGAAAATAAATGAAATAGACTTCTATAGTCTTTTGGTAAAAATCGTATGGGATATGCCTGGAGAATTAAATAAATGCTTTTATCATTGGAAATCTTTTGAGCTTTATCGAATACTTTATAAGACATTTAAATAAATGCTAAGTGATACGAATTTCCTTCATCATGGAAATATGCCAAACTTCAAATGTTTTTGGAAATGGTCGAAATTATGAATAAAGGAAATCTCGCACGGCTGTGAACACACGCGTGTGCAAGACCAGGTCGCGGCTTGCAATTCGCCATTCTGAGAATGCGTGGGAAGGCTTGGAGATAGGCCAGGTGGGACGTTTTCTGCCTTGGACGTTTTCCTGCAAGGAATTTAATCCGCCATTTTTGGGCGCCTCTGTTGAGTACGCCTGTAGGTGTCTTTCATCTGCTTTTTACCATGTGTGAGTTGAAAAATTCTCCCTGGATAAAGGTCGAATCATCTTAAAAATTGCTGAGTAACTTGCTAAATAGCTACCACTTCATGAATTGACATTTTCAAATATATAAGGTGTCAATTCTCATGCCAAAATGGTAGCAAGCATGAGAATTCGAAACCTATATATAGACTCATAGAGCTTCTCACTTTGCTATTTTTTCCAATTCACTTTTGCCCTTGCTATATCCAAAATTGCTTTTTGAGAGCCACAATTTGTCATTTGTTGTATTCGAACTTGCTTAGAGAGCCAATTCACAAATACCATTGCCATTTTTGAGAGGATTGTGGATTTTATATGTTGCAAACATATACATACCTTTTGAAGAATCCAGAATTGTGAGAAGTGTAATCAGCAATACCTGGAAAATACTCCACCCAATCTGTGATTAGAATCTGAAAGAGACAGAAAGAGAGTGAGATTAAAAGAAGAAGCTGCCAGACAGTTGATACAAAATTAGAGGCATTCGCTAGCAGCAAGGAAACAGGCATGAGAGTTATCTCTTAATATCTCTGTTATTTGAAGTTAGATAAATCTACTTGTTTATTTGTGCATTACTTTGTATTGTAGTATAAGTAGAGTAGACAAGTAAAGGAGAAATTCAGTTTCCTATTTATGCTTGTTTATAAAGGAAAAGCTTGTTTATAAAGGAATAGCTTGATAGCTTGTTTATGAAGGAATAGCTTGCCCAAATTAGAAAGGAAATGTTTGAATACTTTGTATAGAATTGACTTGATGAATTGTATTTATGTGAATACTGCTTGATCTCCTTATATAAAGGAAGTGAGAAAACTAGTTAATAAATACTAGGACGAGGATGGAACCAGTACCAAGGTAGTCTAAAGCTTTAAAGTTAGTAGGGTAACTAGGAAAAGCTATGTACTCCATGGATAAAGATTTTCAGGATAGGAGTTACCCAAGGGACCCTTGTTGACTGCATTTCATTTCCTGATTAAATAGATTGATGTAGGATAGTCTGGGATGATTGACAATCCAGTGAAGGACTTAGCCTATGCGTAGTGTAAGATAGCCTTAAGTCAAATCGGCCCTCAGTAGTGTAAATGATAGATGACCTTCATTCGAAGTACTAAATGAGAATAATTTGGCCAAAGTAGTGGAAGGTATGACATCCACTTAGATGTGAGATAGTTGAGACTACACTGTCAGTTCATTGTGATCCTTCATGCTAGTTCAGGATTGTGAAATAGCAAGTTCTAGATGTATAGGACACAACACTATGCTCAGTTGGGTTGTCGCAGCCGGATACCTTACCAATCTCTTCGTTCAAAGGGAGGGCCATCCATCGAATGATGGATGTGCGGGGGACCGCATTAACAGTATGTGGTTGGCGTAAAAGCGCCTGAGTGATGTTTCTCCTCCAAAGCAAGCGACAGATACACCGAGATTTGAAAGGAAGGGAACCTAAACCGTCTTACTACTATTTGTGCAAAAACTTACGAGCTATGTATGTAATTGTTTTACTTTTGTACTCTGATTTATTTTTACAATGAAAATGGAATTCATGTGGAAATATATATTGTAACTTGCAAGTATTTATCAATAAAGAAAGGAAGAATTTTATTGTAATGTCTTTGTTACTTGTTACTTTTATATGTTTGAAATGAAATGTTAGAAAAATTTCAATTACCCAGTTTGGGGGTCGTTACACATCATATGTATATATATATGTATGGTATCTATTTGGCATTTCCAAACCAACTACAAACTGAAAACAAGAACAAATCACAAAAAAAAATTAAAAAAATCAGACCTACATTGTGTAAAAATCAGATTAGCGGAGTGTCAGTTTACCACAATAGTTATGAACTTATGACAATACATAATCAGAATTCATTTTCAGATTCACATCATGACTTCACTGTACTCAAGCAGAGCTAGTATTGGTAACCATTAAACTTAGAACTATTAAAGGACTGAGAGAGACTCTTGCACATTACACTAACAACATTGAGAGTTTATTTGATTTCAAGGACTCACTAGGACATGCTGAGTATAGGACAGAAATAATGTATTGGCAGTAACAGCAATGATCATATGATTTTCTGGGAATTACAAAGACAGAAATACAACTATAGCTACTTTGGTTTAGGGATCCCACCAAAGACTTATCACAAATAATTATCACAGCTAACAGCCCACGAACTACAAAAAAAAGAAGATGAAATTACTCAGACCTGGAGAATCAAGTCGACTTCAGCTTGGAAATGAAGATGGCATCCTCAGGAATGGTCAGCAGGCACGAGTAGCTAGCAAGAATTCACTTCAGCACTCATTTTTCCTGTGCAAGGGTGTGCCCAGACAAAAACAATATATTCGCCTCTTCTAAACCTTCAAGGAGCAGCCACGACTCAGCATAGGGTTGATTCAAAAGACGTCTTCACTTAGAAAATCATGTCACTCCATAACCTGTCCAGTTTCTTCCATATCACGACTTTTGCAGGAGTTTAATGCTTGCAAATGATGCACCCTAGGCTCCTTCACAAAGTTACACCTTCAAGACTGCAAATAGAGATGTAAACTCAACTCCACGAAGGTGCATTTGCTCAATGAACAGTAACCCGAAAATCTAAGATACACGCACATTTCTCCTTCCTTCACTCGTCTAAACTCAATTTGGCATTAATAAGAATTTCTCATATTTGTGTCCATCAAATCTTCATTGAAATGCAAAGTAGAAAGTCTGATTGACTCTCTAGACGATTCTCAACTAGGGTTGATGGTTTCACAACCGAAATTGAAGCTATAGCCAAAGTTCAAACCCTCAACACGAAAACCTCCAAAGGCTCTCCAAATTTTGATGTGAGAAAATAAAATCTCGAATGTGCGAAATGAGCCCCTTTCTGCCTTTTATATTTTCCTGCTCACAAATATAAGTGACTTTATAAAGTTCATTTTAAATATTTCACTTAAGTCACTTTATAACATTACTTTATTAATTACTTAATATCACCTTTTAAAATTAACTTGACACAAGGCAATATGAAATAATTAGGTAAAAGATTCCCTTAATTTCACTTTTAGCCTTCGGGAATTAAAAAGGCTAAGTGATCACCCTAAGTGGCTACTGAGAAGGGGACATTACACCTACTAAGATAAAGAGGCAAAGGATCTATTATTGGCCATGATACCAGTAAAAATAGTTTCCTTCATTAGTAAATGAGTTAAAATTGCAGCCTCTAACATAAGATTAATACCATAGTTACAAGACTTGCCCAGATTCAGCAAATCCCGAGACAAGCTAGTCAAACCAAGGCCCAAAGACTCAAGAATCAGGTACCCAATGAGTCTAGTCAAACTCACCAGACTTGACAAGTCTTGTATAGAAAACTAAACCATGAGAGTTAGGTGGAAATTTAGAAAGAAAAAAGAACATGTACTTTGTGGCTTCGGCACTCACATTTTTTAAAGGATTTGGAGGATTCTTGAAGCTTGGTTAAAATTAATAAATTAATGAAAAATGGCATGCACCATGGCACTGTCCCTAGACCATGAGGGGTGCTACCATTTGACCCCATTGGGGACCTTACCCCTAGAAGGCAAGGAAAAACAACCTTTTTTCACTCTTTTAACATTTTTCCAATTAAATCTCAAGTTATTGAATTACACCTATACTTTTTTGGTTTTGCTATGTCAATCCCTATCCTAAATAATGCTCTTATGGCTGTAGCAATATTTGTAGTATTGTTTGATATACAAACATGGTACCCCACATAGAGCCAGTGATGTTGTTCCAAGTGATAAAAGCTCTTCTCTACCATAGTTCATGACTCTATGACATAATTTTTTATTTAATGCCATGGATATCATTATCCATGAGTTTTGTACACCAAAAACACTTGAGAATATTTATTTATTTGAAAATGTTGTTTCCTCCAACTCAAATCCACTTTTGTACTAATTTGATCAATATATACTTGTGTATGTGATCAAAGTAGCATCTAATTGATAAGTGTTACATCTTTAAAGTTGATTTATTGAAGGGTGCACAATAAAAGATTGAAATCTTTAAAATTCTCGAATTTCATGGTTTTTCCATTCATCAAATCTTCGCCAAGTCTAAGTCTAAGTCAAAAACCAGCTTGTCAAGTCCAAGTCTTGTAACTATATTTAATACACTATGCAAACCTAGTGAAGGAAACTGTATGTGAAATTATCAACCCAATATACATCACCATGCATGGTGGGAAGCTATAAAAGAGAGATATTCCTTGACCAAATAGCCAAAAGCCAATATTTTTGAAAATATTCCCTCCCCTTAGTGATTTGACTATCACTGAATTGACCCAAATTGGAAAAGTTAGAGATATAAATGGATGAGGAAGTTTTTACTTCATATAATTTATATTTTATGTAGAATTATTTGAATAGAAACATTTTTAGGTGGGTTAGTTGGTGTAAGGATATAGAAATTTCTGTATGAATATCCTCCAGAGCTTAGTGCCCTAATATTCTAGGAAGTAGGACAATCATGAGCAATTCAATTTGATGAATAGTTGCTTGTAACTTAAAACAGCAGCAGGTATACTGCACAATAACTAACTGCAAATCCTACAATTATGATACAAGTGTTCCTCTCATATTAAATCCAAATTGTGGTTGGAGTTACAATGAAGTCTTGTTTTAAGGAAATGTTTGAAAGATGATGAACTCTTCATGATGTATTATTTCTTCTCAGGTTCAGCATCCAAACCATTAATCCAAGCATAGCCCACATTTTATTGATTGAGATGGATTAAGTGAATTCTATCTATATATCTAAAAATGTTTCATCCTCCCTTAACCTCAGTCTTGTAAGAATTAAAAGCTGGGAACAGGGGAGCTGGGCAATAAACATAATAGCTATAATTACTTCCTAGACTATTGAGCTTGTTAAGGAAGGAATTCAAACATCTTATAGTATGGTGCCCACTCTCCTATTCACAACTAGGGAGAGAATCATATATCATCACGTGCATTGTTGATATCAAGCCAAATGCTAGACAAAAATTTAAATAGAGATCCATCCTGTTGTTCATTTGTGTGAACAAACATTATGTATTTTGACATTTCTTTGTAAAATCCCCTCTTGGTTTTGCATGATATTATTAAACGATTTTTACAATTTGACATATGTAAACATTTTGTCAAACAAATAGCTTACTAACTAGACTGAGTATTGTCAATGGGTTTGAGATTTGCAAATCACATATAATAACATTAACAAGTAGATATCTCTACTCATGGCATTATTTCAATTCATGAGTTTATCTATTACAATAGAATGAGGCATAAAGCCCTCAACATTAATATTTCTGAATAATGAAGTTGTAGCAATACACATACACAGAAATGCAGACTTAGTCATAACATTAAAATACCTGTTTTGGCAAGACTCCAAGGTGATGGTAGTTTTAACAGAGGCTCCACGGCTTGCAGCTGATGAATAGACAAATGGCAAAGGTTGGATTCAAGATTATGCAATCGCCCTTGTTGATACACACACTCAGCAGATCCAATTATGCCCAAATAACCATGACACTCCTTTATATCATTAGTGTTGTAGTCTTCAACATGCCTGTGCCCTCCTAAAATAGTTATGCCCCTTATATCAGACCCACAACCTCATAAAATGCAGCAACGTCAATCTTAGCAAAAGAATAATCCTTGGCACAGGGGGTATGGACAGTAACTGCGACGTTGTATGCAAATACCAAGCTCGAAATGTGGAAACCAATATTTAATCAACCAACAATTTGCATGCCACAAACTGAGTCGACCAGCAATATACTCTACCATGCAAATTATCCAACTTGCCTGTAACCCATCCTCCAAATGCAAATAATATTATCGTTGCTCTTCAAATTTTCTTCGAAAGAGACTCACAAATTTTCCAATATCGTTTACTGTGAAAGACCTATATGATCTTTCCAACCAGACTAGCTAGGGTGGATTAGTCTCACCACTGAAACCAGTCGCCCTAGGGTTTCTGTCCCCAAAGCCAAGAACTTCAAAAAGCCCCTCAAATTATCAATTAGAGAAAATAAGCAAGCATAATGCAAATGAGCTCTAATTTTCACTTTATATATGACTGCACTTTTCCCGCTCATAAAATAAAATAAAGTGACTTTATAAAGTGCCTTTTTAAATATTTCCCCAAAGTCACTTTATAACACCATTTAACTTAATTATTTAATATTACCTTATAATGTACCTTTTTTCCCACCATGCAACATTAAATAATTAAATAATCCAATTCCCTTTATCCGACTATAGCCTACAGGAATTAAATAGGCTAATAAGTCATCCTGGAGTGATCACTGGAAAAGGGACATTATAGTCCTCCCTTCTCAAGATTGCTTTCCCTCAAGCAACTGCAAATTACAGTGCTACAAAATCTGATCTCCTTCCCACAAAAGGTCCTCCATAGGCAAGTCTCTCCACCTAATAAGATACTCTTTGATCATTTTTCTCCTCAATCTCCTCTCCTTGACATCCAGAATCTCATTAGGAACTAATACCAACTATCCGTCCTCGTCCAGCAGGGGTAGCTCTGTAAAGAAGTGGCCTACTGTCCTAATGCCTTCTTAAGGCACGATGCATGAAAAACATTATGAATCTTACTTCCCTCTAGCAACTCAAGCTCGTAAGCTACTTCCCTGACTCGCCTAATTATCTTGTAGGGACCATAAAGCGTGGTTTCAACTTTTCTACACTTTTTCCAGTGAAGACTATCTATAGGGCTGCAACCTCAAGAAGACCAAGTCTCCTACCTCGAAACTGTGTATGTTTGCATAAGTCTTTTGTTGATTCCAGGCCACCTGTAAATTATCCTTAAAAGCCTTAAGAATATCTTGGCTCTCCTGTATCCAATATTTGGCTTTGGAAGCCCTGCTATCCCAAACGCCAAATCCAAAAATGAAGGAGCATCATATCCATACAATGCTCAAAATGGTGTCATGCCAATGGACATATGGCAAGTGGTATTGTAATAGTGCTCTCCTAGATGAAACCACTTATTCCAAGCCTTCTGCTAACCCAACACATAGTTACGCAAGTATCCCTCTACCCATTTGTTCACTATCTCCGTCTAGCCATCCGTCTGAGGGTGGTAACTAGTACTGGGGATCAACTTTGTGCCAACATGTCAGAACAACTCCTGCCAAAATTCTGAGATATGGGTTTTGTGCAAAATAAAATTCTACTGCATCGCACAATGTCAGAATTGCGAAAAAATGGGATTTAGGATTGCATGCAAAAGGTGTTCGGTTGATATTTGAACTGGCAGTTAAGGGCACTGGGGGCAATTTTTCTTGCGAAAATCTGGAACATGGGTTTGGTGTAGAAATGAATCCTAAAACAACCCAGATCAACAGATTAGCGAAAAAACATGATTTAGGTCCACATGCAAAGAGAATTCTGGAAAAAAGCACAGTGCTGTAGAAAAGAGGCAGCGGGGCAATTTTCACAAAATAATCTAAGCCATGGATATTGTTTTTGATGTTGAAATACTCGAACCCAGATGATGTTTTTCTGAAAAATCTGTCGTTTTCTTTTGCATGCGAAGAAAATCTAAGACGAGAATAGAGGAAAATAAGACAAAAGAATAGAAGTTTTTATTTGTTTGTTTTCTCTCTTCTTCTGTAAAAATTCGCCTATGCTTAAAGTAGAACTAATAAAACCTGCATGCAAAATAAAAACCAAGTTTGAAATAATTTTCCCCCAAACAAACTTAATCCGTAGCTACGAAGAACACTGAAATCTGACACCTGTAGCACCTTCAGATCAATTCTATGCTCAAAAAAAGATGTTTCTTGTCAACTCCGATGAAGAATAATGGATGCCATTAACAAAATATATAGAAAAACATCTTCTAAGGTATGTGAAATGCATGCTAAGTGTTGGAAATGGCGCTTGAAGTACAACTAGACCTTCAAAACTCACGCATGGCCTATATTTGACTTCAAACTCAATTAACTGGATGTAGAATAAACCCTAATTAGGGCGCCACTTTGAAAAATTCAGTTAACTGATACATGTAAACTAATTTTAGCCAGTTGTGACTAAAAATAGGTTTACCAGAAGTCGACTTGAAAAGAGTTCAACTGAAGATCTAAATTTAGTAAACTGAAGAACTCTCCTCATGCGCGCTTCTATTTTTGAATTTAAAAAGTCAACCTTTGACTTTAGGCGTCCTTCCATACTTAGACATTTTTCTAAAAATTTGAATCTAGAAACCTCAAATGAAGCTCACGTTCGATCACTGATTTTGATTGACTGTCGCATTAGATCAACTGGCTGACAGATCCGTCGAAGAGTAGGACCAAATCTGACAAGAAGATTCCTTGAGGTGATAATCCAAAATTCATCAATCTGAGGCCTCAAAAAGATGGGCGCCCCTGGCCTCCAGGGGCACTTTTTGACCTCAGTGTTCGAATATTTTCAGGCATTTTCATTATTTTCACTGATAACTTGACCTTATTTCACTTGACGTTTCTCGGTAATTGGCAAAACTTCAGAACATGCTGACTGGTTCACTACAGAGCAGGCTGAATTCTGAGCAAGGGCTCCTAGAGAGCACTTCGTATAAAAACATCATCTATCCTTCCTAAATCATGAGCGCCCCTGGAGGCCAGGGGCGCTTTTCCCAACTAGTGTTAGCCATTATTGCAACTGGCTAAAAACTACTAATCTTCCAGTTGTAAATTGCCAAGACATATTCTGACCCGATTGAGACAGGCAACGGAAAGCTGGAGTTGACACGAACAAGACGAGCATCTAAAATCAACAAACAGACTCCTTTAAAGGCTTCAAAACCTTGGGTGCCCCTGGCCTCCAGGGGCGCTTTTGTCCTTTCTGAAGTTTCTGATCAAGTCTGAAACCTCAAGTTTGACCACTGATGATGGCAACATGGCAACTCAAATTCACCTGCTGACAAATGCGTTGCGGAGCTGGACCAAAATGGAAACAAACCTCATGGGTGTCACTCGATCAAAATACTCCATTTCAAGCCTCAAAAAGATGGGCGCCCCTGGCCTCTAGGGGTGTTTTTTAACCTCAACGTTAGTCAATTTTGCATTTCCCTCGTTCTGCATTGATTCTCCGGTTTTAGACGATCTACTCCTCCGTTGGACTGGCTCGCTGGCTCATCGCGAAGCTATCAGGAATCTAGAAAAGTCATCTTGGAAGAGATAAGTCAAAGAAAGTTCATTAAAGCCTCCAGAATGATGGGTGCCCCTAGCTGAGAGTTGCACTTTTTCATTCCAGACTTAGTCAATTTTACAGTATCTTCGCCTCGTTGAAAAAAAACCCTCTAAGATGAAGTTACTTTTTGGACGAAACTTGCCATAGAAACATTACCGAAGCGTTTTGAGCTTAGCTGTCGACACCTGGTACCTAGCTATCTGCCAATGATGAGTTTAGAAAACCTAACTTCTCACTTAAAAAACGAAAACTACCCACCAGGCTTAAACTGAGTTTTAACTGAATCCAACTTCACCATTGTGATCGTGATGTGAAATAAGCCAATCAAAATTAATTTCAGCCAATTCTGACAAGTTCCTATTTTTTAGGGTTTTGACCTAAAAATAGGGGTTCAAAAACCCTAAGTTTCAATTTTTCCAAATTTTGCCAGTATCTCTGTGGCATGACACTGACTCAAATCCCATACTTGAATTGCCCAAAAACAATGTTTTGACATCATTTTAATAAGGTTTAGACCATAGTTACGGGACTCGCCCGAACTCGATGAGTCCCGAGCCGAGCACCCTTGGCCAGGTCCTGGGAGCCCAGACTCGGGCGCGGCCGAGTCCTGGCCGGACTCGCCGGACTAGCCGCTTCTCAGAGAGTCCCGAGCCTTGGATGCGGTCGGCGACAGCAGCATTTTAAGTCATCAAAAAAACAAAAAATTGACTTTTAAGTTAGTTTTTTTTTTGCCTTTCATTATCTCCCCAACCCTAAAAGCAACCTCATTTCATTCATTTGGCAAAATAGGAGGAGAAGAGAGAGTTGTGAAGAAAAATAGGAGGACAAGAGAGGGCAACCAACAAGTTGTTGAAGACAAATACAGGGCCATATATCATTTGGGAAGCTTCATACTAGCAAGGAGGTGCATTGAGAGCTCATTACCAGTGATTGGGAGGAGTTTGCATTGCATTCCAAGCCAAATATAAGAGGTAAGTTTGATTTTTATTGATTTTTTTTGTCTTTTTAACAAATAATTCATTGTAATTTGAAAAATCATTGTTTTTTTTAGTTTGCATTCTTTTTTTTACAAACCCTACTTGCAATTTAAATAATTTTATAAACCCTACTTGTTATTGCAGCCACATTCATTTGCAAATCAAAACATATTATTATTTTCACAATGTCTCAAACCCCAAGCAGAAAAGACCTTGCTTGGAAACATGCTGAAATCTTTCCTGGAATGAAAAAAGGAGAAGCAAAATGTAAATACTGCAAAACAATATATCATGGAGGCATAAATAGATTCAAATACCATATTGCATGCATACCCATCCATGATGCAGTGGGCTGCCCTATAGCACCTCCTGAGGCTATCCGTGAAGTGCAAGTGCAATTAGAAACTTTTGAATTGCAAAAAGAAATGAAAAAAAGACAGAAGCATGAATTGGTGAGTTTGGGAGTTGGACATGGACTTGGTGCTGTTGGAGATGCTTCTTCCATGCCTCCATACCGTCCTAGTGCTAGTGCTTGTGCTAGTGATACTGCTTCTGCACCAGCTATCCTTGTGCATACTCCTACTGCTAGTGGTGCTAGTACTGCTAGTGCTAGTGGTAGTGGCAGTATTAGCATTGGCCCTAGAGTTCGTAAATCTAGGGTGGACTCATATTTTGTACCACGCACTACTCCTGGTTCCCAACCGTTCTTGAGAGCATGGGTTGGAACAAGGACGTACATGATGCAGCAAAAAAGACAATTGCAGACTTTTGGTACTACTACACCATTCCCTTCCATGTAGCCAGGTAATTCTTTTTCATTTAATTGTTTTAAAATTTATTATTTTAGAATCTAGATGTATCTCATTATCGAATTCAAATTTAGTGCAGTTAAAATCTTAAAAAATTTCATTTTACAATACTTATGTAAGTAACTTATTAATTTATTTATGACATGTTTTAGGTCACCTTTTTGGCAAAACATGGTTGATGCCATAACCATATGTGGGCCGGGGTTCAAAGCCCCTTCTGAAGATGAATTAAAGGGCCCACTTTTGACTCAAAAAGTGGCAGATGTGAAAGCACAATTAGAGGAGCAGCGTGTGCAGTGGAGGAGGATTGGTCGCACCATCATGACTGATGGTTGGACCGATAGGAGAAATAGGACGCTACTTAATTTTCTAGTGTCCTCCGGAGGTAATTGTACTTCCCTCAATGCATTGAAATTTGAATTTGATTTAGTGATTAATAATTTAATATGGCTAATTTTTGTTTTTTAATTTATTGAATAACTGGTTTTGCTTATTCTTTCAGGTGACACCGTCTTCATTAAGTCCATTGATGCTTTTCCCCAATTCAAAAATGCCACATATCTGTGTGAGGCTACAGAGGAGGTGATAGCTGATGTAGGGGAAGAGAATGTAGTGCAAGTGGTGACAGATAATGCAGCAAATTATGTTCCTGCTGGTAGATTATTGATGGAGAGGCACCCTACTATATTTTGGACTCCATGTGCCGCCCATTGCATTGACCTCATGATGGAGGATCTTGGCAAGCTCCCGTGGATCAAAACATGTGTTGATGCAGCAAGAAACATTTGCAGATTTATATACAATCACACATGAGTGCTTAACCTTATGAGGCAATACACGGGGTTGAGGGAGTTGTCTCGTCCTGGCATCACTAGGTTTGCAACAAATTTTATCACGTTGCAATCCTTGATTCGGTCAAAGGCAGCATTAAGGCGCATGTTTGTTGGTGAGGAGTGGTCTTCCTCATCCTTTTCTAGAAGCACTGCAAGGATTGGTGTGGTTGATTGCATTTTTGATGAGCAAGGGTTTTGGACACCAGTGGAGGAGATTGTGAAGGTAAAATTTAATTCTTTATTATGTTTTAATTTTTAATCATATCTTTTATTTTTTTATTTTCATTCACCCTTATTTGTGAAACATGTTTGCACTTTGCAGTTTATTGAGCCCTTACTAGTTCTCCTATGAGTTGCAGATGGGGAGAAGCCCGCAATGGGCTACATATATGAGGGCATGGATAGGGCCAAAGAGGCCATTAGATTAGTCTATGGTGGAATTGAGGAGAAGTATCGTCCCATTTGGGAGATCATTGACAGGAGATGGCAAAACCAACTTCATAGGCCCATCCATGCAGCCGCATGTTTCCTAAATCCGGCCTTCCAATTCCGCCGTGATATCCGTGGAGATAAAGAAATTCTTAGTGGGCTCTACTTGACGATAGAGCGGATGTTGCCAGTTGTTACTACACAGATAGTGCAGGAGATAGATGCCTTCACTAAGGCATAAGGAGACTTCTTTGCACGTCAAATGACCAAAGATAGTAGGACAACATTACTACCAGGTAAAAATATATTTAAGGGCATAATTGTCATCTTTTTCTATTGTATTTTATTATTAAATGTTGAACTTGAAACTTGAAATGAGATTGATTTTATTTCTTTTTCTCATCTCAGATAGCTGGTGTGGGTTGTTTGGTTCTGATACATGGAACCTGCAAAATATTGTCATTCGTCTATTGAGCCAGCCATGCAGTTCATCTGGTTGTGAGCGCAATTGGAGTATGTTTGAGCACATACACTCCAAGAAGCGCAATAGATTGACAGTGGAGAGGATGAATGACTTGGTCTATGTTCATTACAACCTTTGGCTCAGATACAAGAAGCTTTTTGACCACGACAACACCCCGATCAATCTAGATGAGGTTGATCCACAGTCTGAGTGGACCACTAAGGCTCCAGATGCAGTCTTTAGTGACGAGGACCTTGATTGGGTGGACCAGGCAGAGAGAGAGGCTGAGGTTGTAGCCATGGCTGAGGAGGAGGCTAGAGCACGAGGAGACATAGTTGTTGTTGGTGAGAGTGGCATGGAGAGTCTGACAAAGGCAGAGACTATGGTTGCAGCTGCAACATCATCCAGGACCCTTAGACGCCTTCATAGGAAGGATGTTGGCTCCACTATGCCATAGAGTCATAGAGTTATAGTTATTGTTTTCATATTTCATATTTGTATGAATGTTTTGATTATGGATTTCATATTCCATGACTTTTGTATACATTTGACTAGTTTTATATATCTAAGTATGCTATTTCCTTCAGCAACGCAACTACAATTTGTGTACTTTATACTTATGTGATCGTTGTATACTTGTGTATGTGATCAAATTTGCTTTTATTTGTGTTGTATTCAATAAAGGGTGCTTGAAACAAGTTTTAAATCCTTAAAAATCTCTAAATTTCTAGGTTTTTTTCAACTTTTTTTAATTCTGCCGAGTCTACGCCGAGTCCGAGTCCCGAGTCCCCGAGTCCCGAGTTGAGTCACCCTAGCCGAGTCCGAGTCTCATTACTATGGTTTAGACCATTTTAAGCAAAATGCCTTAGTGAAGCAAAAAATTTGGTTTGGGTACAACAATGTCTTCATAAAGATCGTTGTTGTAGGTGCATAATCATAGCTGGGTTGTCATACATTTGATGTCATTTTGTAAGCCAAGAGTTTGGTATTGCATTGTAATCAGACCATCATATATTTTGATTATGGTGAAATAAGGTTGCATGTTAGTTGTTTGTCATTATGTCAATATATACTTGCCTACCAAATGTTTGATGCAATGTCATATCCATATAGTTCATAATCAGCATATAGTTTTCATGCCAAGTGTTTGACGTAATGTCAATTGGTTGTAGGTGTTGATTTGCATTAGTAGAAGTCATCCATTGCATTTTGAAAATACCAAAACACTAGCATTTCATACTTAACTCATTGCTAAACCTTATTGCATTCATTTCAAAGCATTTGCATTATTTACTTACAATTTAGAAGCAAGCAAGCAAACTGAAAAAACACAGAATCAGCAAGAAAAGAGATTGTATGAGAAGTGTTTGACAATATTCCTTGAGGCCTAAATCAGCAAACCTAGGTCAAATATTGCAAGGAATACTATTGTGGTATCGGGACATTTTAAGTGTGAACATTACCATTTTAGTCTATCTCTCTTCCTTTAGGGTGAAAAACCCTAGACGTGTTAGAGGGCTCATAGTTACTAAAATCTTTGTTGTCATTTTGGTGAACCTAGCCATATTCCTTGAGTTTTGATTCAGCAAGTTAAGGCCAAAGTCTGTAAGGGATATTACAACATCCCCACGTTTGACGCAATGGAGGAGGTAACAAAAGAATTTGCTGAAAACATTTGGAAACAGGACCCCATCGTATGCAAAAGAATAATCAACCAACACTGGTTGAAAGACAAGAGGGGCAGCACCAACAAGGTACCCCAAGAGTTGTTCATAAGTGATTTCTTTGAAGAATACCACGATTTTGTTACTCTATTAAGCAGAGTAATGGGCCTCCCAACTACAGCTTTCTTCAAAGAATGGATGTTTTACTTTCTTGAGGAGATTATTCGAGGCATAGCCAAGTTCCACTGGGCCAAAATGATCAGCGACAACTTGCACAATCAGCTCATGACCGTCAAAAAAGCCTCTCAATTTCATGGCATCATATCTAGTCTACCTCCTTGCAAAGAAGTTCCCGTACAAAGGACTTTTCAGTGTAGGCCAATTGGGAACAAAGAAAGGATAACTTAAAGTCTATGATTGTTATTGCCAATTGCAGTATAGAAATTTCAAGAGAGAATATAGGAGGGTAAATGATGCCTCTGTTGCACACATAATTAGACTCCTGGGAGGAGACTTCGAGAGAAGGGTATTGCACAACGCAAAGGCCTTCATCAAACGGTTTGGGTATCTGTTCATACAGTTCGCGAAGTTCATGTATATTAGAGCAAAAGGGTTCTCAGGGAGGCCCTATCGACTCTCGCGCTATCCAATTGACCGCATCATCCTACTAGAGATTTCTCAGCAGCTCCAAACTGCCCACGCACTGTTGAGTGATAAACATCGAGCTAGGATCCCATATCCCTTGACCTTCGGGCAAGGAATGTATTCCTACCCTGCTGCTCAATGTGCAGAGTATTCAGTCAAGGAGCTGGCAAAATATAGCTTGGATCCTCACACAGACCGAGGAAGAATGGACCCATACGAAAAACTGAAGAAATGGGTCGAGGGACAATATGCCCATTGACCTCATGTCGAGGACTTCTGGGCTAACTGCAATGACGATAAGGAAGTGCGAATGAGGCACTATATGAGAATGACCACCTAGTTTGTCAGGTCTATCAACTTGTTCTAGGTGTTGGACCAAATTGTTGAAGAGGAAAACAATATTGTTGATGATAGATATAATGTCGTGGCCAGAATGCCCCTACCTGTCATTGATTGGAATGAAGAAGAGGTCACCAACCTCAATATATTGACCCGACTTGTTGAAAATAGAACAAGATAGTGGGTGGATGCACAAATTGCCCAACTTAAGGTGTAGGGTGTTGAGCTGACATATGGTGAGCTTGAGGACAAGTTTGAGAGTGAAACTGATAGTGGTGCAACCGCTGCCTCATCGGAAGAAGCTCCTAAGTCCCCATCAGCAACAAGGTCAAAGAAGAGAAAGGATGCACCCGAGCATAAACCTAAACATAAGGTGTATTCCAGAAAGTCCACCGAAGGAGAATCATCTAAAACAGCAAGAAGAACGGGTACGTTTATGCTTGAGATGCCACCATCCAGGAGGAGGAACACCATGAAGAAGAAGAGACCGAGCAGTCGTGCTCACTACCTACCACTTCCGCTCCCGCTACCATTGTCACCATTGCCACTCCTCCACCTTCCACCTCTCGATCTTTGCCCATTTCATCTCCACCCGTCATGGACATCTCTGTTCACCTCACCTACAGCTCATCGACTGCTCTGGTAATGGTACTTGACCCTTCCTCTTCGTCGCTCTCGCCGCCGCTACCTAGCCTCTCCACTTTGCCGCCATCCATGCTCTCAATCTCTATGCCACCACCCGTCTTGCCGCAAGCTTTCGCGGTATATATGCAAAACATTCCTATTGAGCCTTCTGGGGTAATCCTTGACCCCAAAGTCCAAGCGTTATGGCCTAACTTGCTTCCACTTTTCCTCTCCCACCACCGCAAACTGAGCCGCCAACAACTGAGGCCACAATGCAAATATCAGAAGAGATGGAAAGGCTCCATGCTGAGCAATATAAAGAGACTGCAAAAGAAGTAGCAAATGAGTCCAAGAATTCTAATGAAGAAGACTACTTTGAACATTCGAAAGGCGGAGTAAGTATAAACATGGATGAGGTGGCCTCTGATGAAGATAGGGGAGAAGATGTCGAGGCTCTTGGCAAGCATTATATAATAGAGACATCGAACCAAGAGTTAGAAGAAGGAACCAGTTGAGGGGTGTTTTATGACTGCACCAACACAGAATAAAGTTTCCCAACGGATACTCTATCCTCTCTTGAACAAAGTATTTTGCATGCTAAGATTGTCAAAAAGATCATATTCAACTCCAAGGTTCGTTATGCAGCAGATAGTCTCAGTTGGCTTAATGTGATTTGTTGGTTATTTCAAGGGGACTTACACAATTGTTTGATCAAAAGAGAAGAACTTGCAGGACACAAATGATTTACCGACAATGCTCAGGTTTCCTAAGTTAATCGGGGAAGTACTGAAATTAAAAGGATAGGGATAGAGATTCTACTGTCTACTCCTAAATGCGGGATACGGAGATCAATTCTTGCAAGCTCAAACCAATTTTTGCTTTGCCTCACTTCGGATAGCCTCTACAGAGCCGGTGCAATCTTCAAGGGGATAACGAAAGATGTTCAAACTACGACCCAACATGCAAATACCATCACAACGATGCATACCAGCGCATGAACCATAATTGAAGTTAACTTCAAAAGTGCTCCAGTCGACCACGCAAGGCGAACCCACCGTCAGTGAGCCCGCTAGTGGTATGGATAAATAAAGCTTGCTCAAGTTAAACAACGCATTCCACAACTATCAACTACTTGCATGAAATGAAATATACTCTACTTTAATCTACTTTAAAGCTCTAAGTGAATTGGAAAGACGAAGAAGCCTTGCTAGCTACTCATAATGAAAGATGGAATCACCAAGCAATGAGAACTCTTTATATTATGATAGTGTTCACAACAACTCCTTACAAAGCCTTCAAATGGAAAACTTTTTTTCCTCCTCAATCTATGCTATGCTAACTTCTAAGCTATTCTCTATATGCTCTCTCTATTCTCTGACTTAACTCTTAATCTAATAGAATACAAATGAGGGGGGATGCCCCTTTTATAATTAGCTTAGTCCAGTGGACGGCTCAGATTTAATTACAATGGAGGGCTCAGATTGAGCCACATATGCCCTAATCAGGGTTCTTCCCTAAAACCGCCACAGAGAGGAGTGGGGTAATAAATAAATGGGAGATTCTCCACTCCTCTGCAGGAATCATAATGAGCAATTAATGCCCATCACCATCTTCTAGAAGATCATCATCTAGCAAGGCGTTTTCGTTGTCCTTCTCTTTGACTGCAAACTCGATCAATCGGGCCAACACTGCCTCAACCTCTTGAACTGAAATTGGTGGGATGTAGTTGAGCTGAAACTCAAGTACTGTAACTGTCTGCCCGTGCCAAGTATAAGATTTTCTCCAAGCGACCAAGGCGTCCTGGGTGTTCTAAATAATGCTGGAGAAAGCTGAAATATTTTCAAAATCGTCCTGAACAAACGATCTCACAGCTGAGAAGAAGGGATCCAACTTGCCCTGCTCGCCTCAGCATTTGCAACTCTATTTGCAGCCTTGCTTGTTCCTGCAACATCTCCTTTTCTTGCTTCATCCATCTGCAAAATAAAATAAAATATGTTAGACTGCAGATTTAGAAAAATAAAATCACTTCGAGATGGCTGCGATATGGAGTTAGATTTGAAAACAATATCCTTCAACATAAAATTTTCTAACTCCAAACCTCAAACTTTTAAATTCTCCGAGCTTTGACACTTTCAGCAATGTGGCTTTTGGCACTTGAAAGAAATTCGCACCAACTGGATACTTTCAGCACTTAGAAAAATATCACTCCAGCACTTCAACTTCGAAAATTTTACTTCAGCTCCTTGATTCTCGGCACTTAGAAAATATCTCACCAGCAATACTTCAGCACTTCGATTCTCAACACTTAGAAAATATTACTTTAGCTGGATACTTTCAGCACTCAACTCTCAGCACTTAGAAAAATAAATGCCAGCTTGATACCCTCAACAACTTCAAGAATTTTCTCACTTCAGCAATCTCTCAACTTCACAAGAAAATTCTTCTCGCTTCAGCAAACTCTCAACTTCACAAGAAAATTCTTCTCACTTCAACAAACTCGCACGTGCAAATGGTGAGAAGAAGTGAGAAAATGTGTTGCTTAAATAATTGTGCTAGAGAATCTTGCTAATTTGTGCGGGAGTTAATTTTAGCAGTTTCATTAATTCTCCACTCCCACTACTTAGAAATCTTCTAATTCCGGCGAAGTGGTGGGCGAGTTGTCAGCCAGCCGTCATAGCATTTTCTCAAAATGAAGATTCTTTCCTCTACAGAATTCGAAAATTTCCCCCCAAACTGCCAGTTAACACCTCATTAATTAAATCACTCGCATTTTGATTCATTTAAATCCAACTTAAAATTCCATGGGGAAATTAAAATAATTTCCAACCCATTAAATCTCCAACATTTAAATTTTATTTCTATGATATTTGCCTTAGACAATTTTAATCCTCCTCAAAATATTTAACCCTGTTGATTTAAAATCATTTTCCAGATCAATCCGTTCTCGAAATTTAATTCCCCTTAGGAAATAATCAAAGGCCACTTAGAAAATATTTCCCTTCAGAAAAATATTAAAATCCCCTTAGAAAAAATAATTTCTAACTTTATTAATTCATGGGTGCACTTGAAGGGGGTGATTTAATTTTTTACTTGACCCTTTGAAAATATTCATTAACGTTCATTTCAACCTTTCCACCTTGGGCACATATGATAGTGTCAACTTCATTTTAATGCCTTCGAAAATTTCCACATCAATTTCTTAATCTCTGGCGCACTTGGAGGGGTCAACTTTATTTTATCCATGCCTTAGAAAATACTTTACTTCATTACCTTGCTTGGGCGCATATTGATGGGTCCACTTTTATTTTATCCATGCCTTGGACCAATTTCAAACATCAAGTTTCACTGTGGGCGCATTCCACCCTCTTGCCATTCATGTCTTGTGCCTTGAACAAATCTAACCCACTTGACCTCCCTTGGTGCATACCACCTAGTGGCATCTTGTTTTTACCTTAGAAAATTTTCAACACATCCTCTTTTCAACCAAGGGCGCATTTGACCCCTCATGCGTTTGCTTTTATGCCTTAGGCGTTTTTCTATCTTCATCCTAGCCAAGGGCGCATTTCACCTAGTGAGGTTTTATTACCTCTAGCTTTTATCTTTGCCACGCCTTAGACTCCTTTTACCTTGGGAGCGCATTTCAAAGGGCCTACTCTCATTTCAAACACTTAGAGATCTTCTCAAGCGTTTGTTCATCTTGGGCGCATTTTGATGGGTCCACTTTTATTTTCACAAACTTAGAATTTTTTCTCAAGGCATTCCAACCAAGGGCGCATTTGACCCCTCTAGCTTTCATCTCGTGCCTTAGAAATATTTCTCAACACCTTTTCCATGATGGGCGCATTTCACCCCTCTTACTTTCGTTTCTATGCCTTAGAAATATTTTGGGTGGTTTCTTTATGATGGGCACATATGGAGGGGGTAGCTTCTCACTGAGGGCGCATTTGAGGTAGTGAAGTTTCACTTGAGGGCGCATTTCATAGGGTGAGCTTTTGTTTTCATGCCTTAGGCATTTTTGCTCTTCTAGCCACCTTGGGCGCATTTAGCTAGGTGAGCTTTCATGTGAGAGCGCATTTGCTATAGTGTGCTTTCATTTTCCACACTTAGAAATTTCTTCAAGTTTCCATCCTATCAAGGACGCAAATGAGGGGTAGAGAACTCATTCTAGTGACTTGCTCATGTCTGAACACTTAGCCCATTTTGTAATTGGTTCGCCCTAGCTTTCTATTTTTAGTAAGTCCATGATTTTCTGTCCTCTACTACTCCTAGCAACTTGAAACTTGCTCCACATGATCCTCATGGGTTAAGTGACTTGTTCACACCGCCACCTGTTATGCCGATCTGCTATTTATAGTTCTCCTGCTATTTTTAGTAACTTCTTGATTTCCTGATTTCTACAATTCCATTTGACTTGAAATTTGTCGAGCGTGACCCTTGTGACTTGTTTGACCTGTTCACACCTACCCCTCTTGTTGACATGCTATTTTTAGCCCTGTTCTGGAGGTGACTTACTATAAATAGTAAGTGCTCGGCTTGCGCTCAAATTTAACTGGTAGACTGCTTGAAGAATGTTGATCGTGATGGGATACATTCGTTTTTCATTTTTCCCAAGCTTTGCCCCTCTTTTTAGGCACCAAAGTTGGAAACCCTAATCTGACTTACATGTGCCTCGAATGACCCCCCCCGTTGGACTCCGTTTCTGTTGCATGCTGCTTTGTTCGTGGAACTAAAGTGCCGATACGCACTGAGTGAACCAACTAAAAATAGTAAGCACCTGAAAAGTAACCAACCAACTACCAGATGAGTTTGCATGTCATACTGCCCAAGAGATCTCAAAAAACCCAGAAAACGGGTTTGCATGCGAGTACTGGCTAAAAATAGTAAGTCCCTGAAAAATGATCAACTCTGCTTGCATGTCACATCGTTGCGAAGCTCTCGAAAAACCCATAAAGAATATCCTAACATGCATTGAAAAATCCTGCATGCAAACTCTGAAAATTGCCTCTGAAGCCGGAACTGCTAAAAATAGAATGGTGTCCAAATCTGTCCAAATTTTGTGTGCAGGCACTGTGAAGTGCCCTAAATATGGTGAAGCGGTCAGAATTCCAAAATCCTGAGGGAACGACCTCAAATTAAAAACTTACTAAAAATAGTAAATTGTCAGATTTCGGTGAGAATTTGATGGGATCCTGCCTGAAGCATCGTGATTGTAGTACTGTTGGCGTAAGAACTAACACCTCTGGAGTGTGAGTTTGTACGTACAGCTATGCACACTGCGTAATGAGTGCTCTTCAAATTAGGAGGGGAAGCTCCCTCGTTGTGCTGGAATGCATGGAATAGAAAAGTAAACTCAATCCTATCTTTTTGTTCTCAGCTGGTAGAGGCACAAGGTTAAGAAAACCTAGAACGTTGCAGCTAAGTATTTTTTGGTTTCGCAGATCATCTAACTACAACTAAGCTAACTTCTTTAAATCTATCCAGTTTCCTCAAGAAATGGAGCGGGAATGGTTTTTATACGATAAGCTGGGTACAAATTCGCAACATGAAGGCAAGCTGGGCACAACTATCTGCTCGACTGAATAAGCTTATTATCACATACATCATACGATAAGCTTTAAGTACGAATTCTCAACATGAAGGCAAGGTGGGCACAACTATTTGCTCAATAAGAATAGGCTTATTGATAACAAAACACAAAAGATAGCCAACTAGGACAACAAATTGCATAGGCGAGACACACGTACAATTTATGATCGAACTAGCCACTATATCTAACTAAGGAAAGCATTCATCATAATAATTGCATGGAACCTGAGTGGCATAACAATTCATTATCAAAACAAATACTCATGAACAGATCCAACAAAGACAATATTATAGGCAAAGTGGGCACAACATATATTAATCTCCTGTAAAAGTTCCTTGAACAGATACAATAATAGCAATACTACAGGCAAGGTGGGCACAACATGTATGCTATCAAGCAAAAGTTAAATTACAAATGAGCTAAACGCTCTTATTTATAGACTTCAAGGTGTAGGCAACCCTCAAATCACCCTGAGTCAACTACAGTCCTGCAAGACATGCAAGATCTTATTCCTAAACTCTAATTGAACGAAACTATACAGTTAACTAGGAAACTATCATCAGTTAACTGAAACATCTAATCTAAATGGAAAAGGTGCAAGCATGCACATCGTTATTGAAAGCAAGTTAACTGGAATGCTATCATCAATTAACTAAAAGATCTAATCTAAGCTCCAAGTGTTTGTAGATGTTTCCAAGAAAGACATGGCATGCAATATGTAACAACCAGTTAACTCAAAAAGAAGCATTGAGTTTAAGTCCTGTGTCTAATGTCTATCTTAGAAAAGGTGGGATGCCTTGAACTGAAGTTCACTGACCCTGATCTCGAGCAAGTAACCCCTCCACGAGGTTAGTGACTGCATCACCATCTAGAGGTCGTCACATGTCTCAACTGTCAATTCACTACTTGTTAGTAACTCAAGCAAACTTGAAAATCTCTGCATACTTAAACTGGCCCTTCACTGGTTGGTAACTCTAGCGGCTTTGTAACTGAAGTGATGGCCAATGTTTCTTCTGCAACTTGACGCTTCTCACGTTTTTGACGCTTTTCTCTATGAAAGAGTGTTGCATGATGAAACTACAAAGTTTGACTACGAACACTTTGGTTGTGAGAAATGCAAATTAACTTGTTGCATACACAGAAACCCAACGGTATCAACCCTCTATACTAGCCTTGGAAGACAATCAGCTATACGAGGCATGAAACCATGTGAACTTGAGTGACTACGCCTGTCAACCTTTCTGATGCGCTTGATACAAATCAATGTCAGCTTTTCTGATGAAATCATGAATTAAGACTGACTTGGTCTTGAATTCGATCTGCGTGAACTGCATCCGGAAAAACTCGCCTGTTGACTGTGAACATGACTACGTTCTGACAACTTCTCCGGAAAACCAAAAATCACTCCAGATAAGGCTAAAAATACCTTGTCGAAGGGCAATTTTCACGAAAAATTCTGAGACGTGGGTTTTGTGCATAATTAAATTCTAAGATGACCCACAATGTCAGAAATTTGGAAAAATGTGATTTAGGCCCGCATGCAAAATGTTTTCAGTTGAGGCACTGGGGGCAATTTTTTTCGTGAAAATCTGGAACATGGGTTTTATGTAGAACTGAATTCTAAGATGACCCAAATCGATAGATTTTGGAAAAAATGTGTTTTAGGCCCACATGCAAAGAAAACTCTGGAAAAAAGCACAGTGCTCTAGAATAGAGGCAGCTGGGCAATTTTCACAAAATAATCTAAGACATGGGTATTATCGTTAATGCTGAAATACTTGAACCTAGATGATGCTTTTCTGAAGATTCTGTCATTTTCTTTGACATGCGAAGAAAATCTAAGACGAGAATAGAGGAAAATAAGACAGAAGAATAGAAGTTTTTTATTTGTTTGTTTTCTCTCTTCTTCTATAGAAATTCGCCTATGCTTCAAAGTAGAACTGATGAAACCTGCATGCAAATGGAAAAAGAAGTCTGAAATATCCTTCCTCTGATCATTTTGAATCTGTAGCTACGAAGAACGTTGAATTTTGACCCGTATAGCACCTTCAGATTAAAATTTACTTGAGAAAGGCGTGTTTTATCAACTCAATAAGAAATAATGGATGCCATATGCATAATAAACAAGAATTCATCATCAAAGGCGTGCCAAATGCATGCACAGCCTTGGAAATTGCGCTTGAACCCTAACTGAACCTTCAAAATCCACGCATGGCCTCTGATTGGCTCTCAAAACAGTTAACTGAATGAAAAATATACCCTAAATAGGGTGCGACCTTCAACAATTCAGTCAACTGACACATGCAAGCTGATCTCGCTCAGTTACAGACTAAAAATAGGCCCAGAAGAAGTCAACTTGAAAACAGTCAACTAAAGAGTTAATTTTTAGTTAACCGAATCCTTTCCTCATGCGCACTTTTTTTCTTGAGTTCAAAAAGTCAATTTTTGACTTTAGGCATCCTTTCTCGACTTAGACATTCTTTTGAAATTTGAATCTAAAACCTCAAATGGAGCTCACGTTCGACCACTGATTTTGATTGACTGTCGCGTCGGATCAACTAGCTGACAGTTTCGTTGAAGAGCAGGACCAAATCTGACAAGAAAACTCCTTGAGGTGACAATTCAAAATTCACCAATCTGAGGCCTCAAAAAGATGGGCGCCCCTGGCCTCCAGGGGCACTTCTTGACCTCAGTGTTAGAATATTTTTCAGGCATTTTCAATTATTTTCACTATGAATTTGACTTCATTTCACTTAATGTTTCCCGACACTTGGCAAAACTTTAGAATGCGCTGACTGGTTCACTGCGGAACAGGCTAAATTATGAGCAAGGGCTCCTGGAGAGAACTCCGTATAAAAACATCATCTGACCATCCTAAAACATGGGTGTAACATCCCCCAAACCAGGTAAACAAATTTTTTCTACTTTCACTAATAAGATACGAGGAAAGATATTCATAATGACAAAGTAAATAAACTTTTCTTTTCATTTCATTCTAATGCAACATTTCATCATAAAGAAATAATTGACACAACACATCATTATTCTCTTTTCCAAGTAAATAACAGAGTACGCATTTCATAATTACTTTTCTTTCAAATAAATACAAAGTAAGAATCTTACAAGTTTCAATCATAGCTCGGAAGCTTTTGAGCAAATAGGAATAAGACTGTCCAGGATCTTCCCTTTCAAACCTTGGTTCATCAGAAGTCTTCTGTGGAGGAGAAACATCACTCAGGTGCTTTTCCACCAACCACGGACTTATATTGCGGTCCCCCGCACGTTTACTGTTAAATAGACGGCCCTCCCTTCTACGAAGAGATTGGTTGGGTAACCGATTCTGTATGACCAACTGAGCATAGTGTGTAATCCTACATAACTAAATCCGTGTGCCCTCACAATCTCAATCTAGCATGTAACCTGGACTACTGTGAACTGACAATGTAATTCGTCTCACAGTCTAAGTGGACGTTAGGTATACTACACTACTTTGGCCAAAGTATTTCGGCAGTACTTAGACTGACGGTCATCTATCACTTGCACTAAGTCAGGTTCAGTTTGACTTAAGGCTGTCTTATCCTACACGTAGGTTGAGTCCTTTCTGTGGGTAGTCAATCACCCTAGACTTCCTACATCAACTACTTAAATAGGAAATGGAATACAATCAACAAGGGTCCCTCTGGTAACTCCTAACACGGAATCCTTTATCCGTGGAGTACATAGCTTTCCCTAGTTAACCTATTTAACTTTAAAGCTTTAGACTACCTTGGTACTGGTTCCACCCTCGACCTAGTATTTAATAACTAGTTCCTTTTTCCTTTATATAAGGAGTTAAAGCAATATTCAAGTAATACAATTCATAATATAACTTCTATTAAAAAGTATTCAAACATTTCCCTTTTATGCTATTTCTTTAACAAGCTTTCCTATGAATTTAAGCTATCTCTATTCAATAAGCTCTTTTTATGAATTTAAGCTATTTCTATTCAATAAGCTCTTTTTATGAATTTAAGCTATTCCCAATTTAATAAGCTCTTTTTATGAATTTAAGCTATTCCCAATTTAACATGCTTTCACTATGAGCTATACTCAATTTGATAAGCCTTTTTCACTGAAAATAAGCTATTACCAATTTTAACATGCTTTCACTATAAAATGAGCTATACTCAATTTAAAAAGCCTTTTTCTAATGGAATTGAGTTATTCCCAATTTAACATGTTTTCACTATAAAACAAGTTCTTTCATTCCAACAAGCTTCCTTAAAAATTCAGGCTATTCCATTTAACATAATTCTATGGAAAACAGAATCTTTCTAGCACTTTCCTTTCCTACTTCAAACACAATGCAAAGCATAATCTAAGCAAGTAAACTCATTTTAATTCAAATGACAAAAGTATTATAAAAAGATTTCTCATGCCTGTTCCTTGCTGTAGACGATTCCAAGCAGCAGCTACTTCTCCTCCTTTGTCAGTGTTGCTCCTCTCAAACAATGCTTATTCAGCAATGGCACACTATTGCTCTTTAACCAATGCAGTACAGAGATGATAATCTTATAATTGCTTCCACAGCAATATAAGACTGCTCACAAAAATGCTTCTACAGGATTAAAAGACTGCTCTAAAAAAAATGCTCCTACAGCAATATAAGATTGCTCTCAACAATGCTCCGACAGCAATAAAAAATTGCTCTCAACAAAGGGAATTCGTTTTTAGCATAACAGAAAGGAATTTCGTGGGAATGCAGCTAAGGTAAAATGCAGCTCTTTCTAAGTAAATTCGGAAATTGCCAGTTGTGTTTCATGACTGAACTGGGCGGCTATTTATAGAGCCCTCAACCAAACAATTTCCACTCATACAGGCATGTAAATTGACAAAACTACTATTTGAATATTTCAAACTGAAATGTGGTGAATTTTCCATACTTACTCAGCCTTTGAGAAGGTGATTCGACTTCCAACAGTTCAGAGAATGATTCAAACTTTCAAAGGAAACTGACACCTACAGGCGTCTCCCAAAACTGGTGCATTTTATGAATAATGGCGGGTTATTCACAGATGAAAATGTCAATGAAATAAACGCAGCCAACTGGCCCTATTTCTCCCACACGTTTCTAGCATGGTGGCACATTAGCAATCGCGACCAGGTCCAAGGCGTGAGAGATTAGCGCGGGTTCTTCCCTTCACCATTTTCATTGTTTCAGCCTTTACACAGTCCGCGTTTTTCCTCATGAAGGAAATCCGCAATTTTCAAGTTCTAAAAATGCTTTGATTTAAATCTTTTAATAAGACTAGTTTTCCCTTTCAAATTTCCCTTAATACTTCCAACGTATTTTTCCAACAGTCTAAGGAAATCGAAAATACTATTATTACCCATGGTAAATGCATTTCATTACCAAATGACTATATAAGTCAATTTTAATTATTTCCAAGGCAAAGTCATTTTAAAATATAAATTAAAATGTTAAGTATATATTTTGCATTATATTCAATATAACTTATTATAGTTTTATTTTACCTTATTTAAATATATGTATATATCTATATAATATTTAAATATTGCTATAGATATATCAATATATTTTATTATTGGTAAAACTATAATAATGTTTATATTAAATATACTATTAAATATATTTATAAACACATCCATATTTACACTTAAATATATCTATACCATACTTCATCAGTTCACATTTCACATTCCAGGTTCATTGAACAGTAAGTCAGTCAATAAGTAACCCACTCATAAAGCATAAAGAAGTAATCCAAAAACTCCTAAGCCTAAGGGTGACTTACTAAGACATCTCAATCTGACTCAGTTTCCAAAACCCTCAGTGAAGTGTGTGTATGCTCATATGATTAACTTTACCGGTTAGCCGAGTGATGTTTCCCCTCCACCTGGAGGAATAGTTCCTATTCCTGCATCCATTGGCACAAAACCACGGCAGTCACTTGCTCATAACATTTGCAGTATACATAATCAAATATAAAACAAGACTAATTATTCTCCTCTATGCATTGTTTTATCCAAGAATAACATCAATCAAGAATACAGAATGAGCCAATCATATCATGTAAAAAGATTCTTAAAGTGATAACAAGGTTCAATACATTTTATTCATTCAAAACCTTCCTTACAATCAGAATGCTCTAAGCATTACTAAAATAGTAACTATACAAATTCCGGGGTGTAATAATGGGCGCCCTTGGCCCCCAGGGGCGCTTTTCCCAACCAGTGTTAGCCATTTTTGTAACTGGCTAAAAACTACTAAACTTCCAGCTGCAGACTGCCAAGACATTTTCTGACCCAGTTGAGACAGGCAACGGAAAGTTGGAGCTGACACGAACGAGATGAGTATCTGAAATCATCAAATCGATTCCATTAAAGGCTTAAAAACCTTGGGTGCCCCTAGCCTCCAGGGGCGCTTTTGTGCTTGAGGCCAAGGGCGCTTTTGTGCTTTCTGAACAGTATCTGATCAAGTCTGAAACCTCAAATTTGACCACTAATGATGGCAACACGGCAACTTAGATTCACCTGCTGACAGATGCGTCGCGGAGCAGGACCAAAAATGGAAACAAACTTCTTGGGTGTCACTTGATCAAAAGACTCCATCTAAAGCCTCAAAAAGATGGGTGCCCCTGGCCTCCAGGGGCGCTTTTTGACCTCAATGTTAATCACTTTTGCATTTTCCTCATTCTGCATTGAATCTTCGGTTTTGGGAGATCCACTCCTTCGTTAGACTGGCTGGTTGGGTCATTGCGAAGCTATCAGGAATCTGGAGAAGTCATCTTGGTAGAGACAAGTCACAAAAATTTGATTAAAGCCTCCAGAATGATGGGCGCCCCTAGCTCAGAGTTGCGCTTTTTTCATTCCAGACTTAGTCAATTTTACAGTATCGTCACCTCGTTGAAAAACCCCTCCGAGACGAAGTAACTTTTTGGCCGAAACTTGCCATAGAAACATCACCAAAGCGTTTTAAGCTTAGCTGTCGACACCTGGTACCTGGCCATCTGCCAATGATGAGTTTAGAAAACCTAACTTCTCACTTGAAAAAACGAAAACTACCCACCAGGCTTAAGCTGACTTCTAACTGAATCCGACTTCACCATTGTGATCGTGAAGCAAAATAAACCAATCAAAACAAATTTCAGTCAATTTTGACAAGTTTCAATTTTTAGTGTTTTGACATAAAAATAGGGGTCTAGAAACCCTAATTTTCATTTTTTTCAAATTTTTCCAGTATCTCCATGGCATGACATTGACTCAAAGCCCATACTTGAATTGCCCAAAAACCACGTTTTGACATCATTTTAACAAGGTTTAGACCATTTTAAGCAAAATGCCTTAATGAAGCAAAAAATTTGGTTTGGGTACAACATTAGGCTCCGTCTGGTGACCATGTCGGATACTTACGGCATAGGAGAACCAAGATTTCTCTGTGTTTCGTAGACCAGTGATTGAACATTGGGCATTGGAGTCAAGACTTTTCCCTAATCACCTAATATACTTGGAGTTTTCCTAATCACCTAAAACAAGACTACCTAATCAATCACCTAAAACACGACAAAACATCACAGAACAGGGAAATACATTATGACATAACGATAAAGCATAAATAAAAATTACTTAAAGGAAATTTACTCCAACCCCGAAGGGATGAAGTGCTTTGAATATTGTTCGCTGCATGGCAGCGCGAAGAGCCTCCCACCGATGCCGTTTCTACCTGAAAGGCTTTACTTCTCTTTTGATGGGCATTGCAGGAGGCAATCCTTCTAGAATGAAGATCCTCAGGTATTCGCATACCCATGCAAAGATACTCTTACAAAAGTCAGAATATGATGCAAATGGGAAAGCTGATATCCCTGAGGCATAAGTTTTGCTATCGTCCATCCTTGGGATGTTGGATTCTTCAAACCAATCAATCGAGTTCCAAACTCGATTTCTATAATGCCGTAGGTGATCTTTTCTGATCTGAAAATATCCTTTGATCGACTCGTCGATCAGCTCTACATCACCTTTAACACATAGGAATTTGATTCCCATGTCTTTGGCATCTTTGAGGCCTTGCAAAAGCACCTCCTTTTCACCTTTAGTGAATTCCAATTGCACGGATGGGTGCAATTGTCCTTTAGGCGAGATGATCAATTCCCCTTCTTCTGAAACTATATTTAAACAATTTCCATCCAACTGTACTGTCCATGACTTTGTATCCTCTGTCAGTCTCTTTTCAGAACAAGCAATGTTTTGTTCTTCAATTTCTACTTCTAACAGAGTCACACAATTACCAGGACCCATTTCAGGCTTTGCTTCTGCTGGAACAGATGACTTGAGCACAGCCTACTTCTTTACAACTTTGAGAATCTGATCTAGTTAAACTGGATGGTCCTGAATATATTCCAGTTGTGAGATTTGTACCTTGGTCTTCATCATGGAAGCTACAATGTCAAAATTTGCTAAAGATGTCTCTTGAGCAACTGGCATAGTAATCTCTTGTGAAGATTTGAGTTTAGAAGTGGGAAACACTTCTCTACCCTTCTCGTTTGATTTCCGCCTTTCTTCTTCTTCTTTCTATGCCTTGGAGCGCTGAGCACGTGTAAACACAAGGGGAGCGTACTCGCGGTATTCTTCTTCTTGTTCTTGATTTACGGGTTCTTCATCAAAGTATCCCGCAGCAGAGTCGCCATTGAAGTTGTCCGTTTGTGGTGAAACAACATTCGAACTTGGTGTTGGTACAAAACTAGAACTGAGACCAGCTTCATTGCATCCCATGATTTGGATCATTCTCAGATTCTCCGAACATGTGAATCTGGTATGTGCATTGGTGTCATGGAAACAACAAAATACTGCATGGTGTGTAGCTTCAACCATTGGTCTTGATGGAGATGTTGGCAACCGTGGCTGAAAATTGCCACTTTTTGGCTTGTACGATTGCTGAACTGGAGATCTGATAGAATTTGTCTTCATCAGGCCGGAAGTGATCATATTGTCCTCCAACTTGATGGCATGTTCTTGCGCACTCCAGAGGAGCATTGCTCCAAAGAAAGGAAAATTGATATCGATACAGATGTGGAGATACTTGAAGAGCCTCCACTAATTGGCCAAGACAAGAGCCCAATTGAAGAAGAAGTACCTCCCGAAAAAGAGGAAGAAAAAGAAGAAGAAAAGAAAGAAGAAGAAGAAAACTATACAAATTGCCACCCTTGTCACAAGCAAGGATACAAGCGTCGTGCAAGGTCAAGGCTACAACATATCAATGATCAGTTTAGGCCCGACGACCTATGAGCAGAAGATAGATGAATTTCAAGGGTCGATAGCCACCATTGTGCAACAAATGAATAAGGATCAGCCCACAAAAGAGGAACTGAAAGCACAAGTGGCAAATCTCACTGCCTATATTCAACAGTGGACATCTATGGAAGAAGAGGCACCTAGGACATCGTCCACACCCACTCTCCTCTCTCAAGAGGAGTTGAATAGAATGGAGAAAATGAAGAACTAGACCAAGTCCACTGCGGATTGGTTCAACCGGGTAATATATAATGGTGATATAGGCATCCACCACGCTACCCGAACATTCAACAAATTTTGGGGTCTACAGAAACAAATAGAGGACATGATAAAAGCATGCAATAGTTTGAAGAACCCAGTTGGTTCCAACTCTGCCCAATTGCTAATTGTGAAGTTTATTGTGTTTTGCTTGTGTTTTTGTGAATTTTTAGGCAAAGATTAAGAAGTGTGCCAAGCATAAAATGGTGCTAAAACTGAAACTAAAGCAATAATTGAGACACTGCAATTGTATTAAGCATCTAGTAATTGCTACAAATAGATTGCAAACAATAAATGTACCCAGAGGTCCTCGGATTATTTAAATAAGAAAATTTGGCACATGCCAGGCAAGAAAACTGGAAACTTATGAAATCCAACACCCACCTCCTGATAATGGTTTCTCCCTAACAGTAGCTAGATCAAATGCCTGAAGAATACAAGGCATCCAATATGGAAACCAAAAAGGTGCTAAAGAGAAGGCATTTCAGCCTTCTTATTCACACGCCTAGCTCAGGTGACATGCCTCCCAAGGCTGAGGTACGGACAACAAGAAAGAAATGTATGGCTAGAAAATCTGATACTCACAAACACTGAATGAAGGTGTCCCAAGCAAAAATGACCCTTATTGAATTTGCAAAGAAATTTGTAAGGTAAATCTTTGATGAAGCACAACTGGACTCCTGTATGAAGCCCTCTCAGAAGCAACAATTCAGCTAGTATTCCACAGCCTCACAATCGCAAAACACTGAAGATTTCTCATTCTCCAATGGTGAAAATCCTCTGAAACCCTTGTCTCAGGCACAAGTATCAAGAAGTCAAAAAAAGATGTCAAATAATCAATTGGTAATGAGGTCGAATTGTTTTTGCTTCTTATAACCCCAAAAGGTATGATTCCCAAAAAGCCACGACTTTGTCATTAAATACATTTAAATTTATTCAAGTCACTTTAATAATATTTTAATGTCTTTATCAACTTGGGCGTACCTTTTATGACTTAAGTGATTTAATTATCACTTTATAATATTTAAGTGGCTTTAATTTATTATAAAGTTAAATTACAACTTTATAATATCCCTATAAGTTAATTAAATAACTTAACCACTAAAATATTAATATCTCCCTCAATTCTCAATGTTTTGATGTGCCATCAGAAGCTAGCAAACATTGAACTGCAAAGGCCTGCACTGAGCCCAATACTGAACTAAAGGGGTGGAAATGACAATATCCACCATTATCTACCACTAAGACCCTCTATCCACACATATTAGCCTACGAGAGTCCAAGTAATAGGCTAATCATCATAAAACAAGATTACGCTAAAAAGGCGACATTACAAATAGATTTTCTAAGCTATATAGGATCACATATCCTAAGCTTGAGAGCATCCTTAAGCTCTCTTGAGGAATATGGGAAAAGGAGTTGGAACTCCTAAAAGATGATCATTGGCTCGTAGAAACATAGCAAATGGACCTGGATTACAGAAAAGAGATATTGGAGAAGGTTTTGAGTGAACTAGAGCTCGACCTTGAATGGGTTGTGAAACATCGAGTTGACAGTGAAGATTACTTGAAAATGATGACAGATTATGAGATGCCTGCTCTGGAATTAGATTAAGAGAAGATTAAACCTTTCTTCCATAAGAAGATGGAGCAGGCGGCTACAAATACACTGTCACCAGACTTCATGGATTTTGCTGCAAGGGCTTTCACTCAGTCTGAGCAGGTCATCAAAGCAACCTCGAAATGCACCAAGCACTAGGAGCAAATGACTGATAGGCTCAAGAAGATATCCTTCTAGATCCTTCAATCTAATATCATGGAATGGGACAATCTCTAGGCTCTGATCGGGAAATTCGTGGAGTATGCTACTCTCCAAAAAAATGCAAGAAATCCAGTCATAGATGATGAATATTTGACAATATAACTACAAAGGGTTGGCAATCACTACAAGACAAAAATACTACAGTGTCAGACAGCTAAATGGCAGAATAAGGAAAAAGACAAGAGTCTATTTTTATATTGTCATATATTTGGGGGTAGGTGAAACCCTAATGTAAAATGAATCTGAGCCACACAATGTGAATGAATCTTGTCCATTTATTTTGATTTTGGAAAACTATAAATAGGGGCATCCTCTCATTTTCAAAGAGAGAGATGAGTTGTGTAAAGGCATGGTGCAAAAAATTAATGAGAATAGCATTGTTTTGATGGATTCTTGCGTTTTTTTCTCATGTGTGCATGATTCATTCTCCCAAACTTAGATTTTAGCTTTGTTGTTCTAGTTTTAAGTTGTTAGTAATTAGTGCATGTTGTGCTTTAATGGTGAAAAATGCTATAGTGTTGATATCTTCCTTGCTCATACTTTTTGTTGTTTATTGATGATGAACAACAATGTAAAGTTAGTCTAAGTTCTGTTTATATTGCTGCAATTAAGGTCAACTTTTTATTCATGCTTTAATGGTGAATGAATGGTTTGAAAAAGTTGTAGACTTTAGAAGATTGCACTGGTTTAATGAGACTATAGGCAGTCCTTGGTTAAGTGGGACTTAGTTTTAGGAAGGTTGTCCACTATAGCATCCTCCATTGTTACTGTTCAACATTAGTTGCAGGTTTAGGAAACTTCTTATCCTTTTTCCCTTTGGACCTTTCTTTGAAAACTGAAGTTAAAGCAAAGTTCCAACATCATTACAAAGTCAAATTTGATGAGTAAGGAGGAGTTTTAGCTTGCTGTCCTAAACTTGCAGCAACTGTGCATCCACTTCTAGAATCCACAAAACTCCTTTTGCAGATCCAATTTCCTCCATGCTTAGTGACCGTAAATACCCTTTGTGATTACCAACAAATCACATCAACCAATTAAACTATTCCAAGCATTGTCATGACCTGACACCCAAGAGACCTTAGGGTGATTTCTAAAACTTAGTTGCAAAAATTACTTTTCAAGAGAGGTAGCATACTTGTGTGTTGCCTATGTTGAGGAGGTGCAAAAACACCCATCAACAATAAGTAAGAAAGACTTTCTGCAGATTAGTCAATAATAAGGTGGTAAGCACTTCACGAATTTAAATAATAAGTTGGTAAGTACATTAAGAATTTAGATAATGACATTTAGTAAATACTTTATGAATTTCAATAATAATAAGTTTGATGCATTATGAAATTAGATGTTGATGTTCAGTAAATACATTATGGATTTAAATAATAGTGTAGCCAAATAATAATTTATACATGTTGATATTTATTCTAGTGATGTATTTATTTCTATTGATGTCATTTTTGGAATAATAAAATTATGCATGCTACTATTCATTCTTATAGCACTGCTGGTATGTTTTGCTCCATTAAAATTATTGTATGCAATTGCATATCTTTTGTTGATTATATTTATTAGTCTCATCAAACAACCATGGGAGGAGTTGGGAGAGAAGATACTAGTTGGTTGAGCAAACACTAGACATCCTCCTAGGTACACCACCCCATGAGGGTTGTCTAAATGCACCTCATGAGGGCCAAAGGGGATGGTATATCCGCTCTTGGGCCTAGGAGAGGTTGTCTGCGGGCCGCCTATGGTAAGCCCTTCTCCCCAATCTCTACATGGTTTCATGATTGAGGTAGAACCAAGGAAGTTTAAAACATAAGAAGAAGGAATAAAATAATATTATTTTCTAGAAGCTTCTTGGAGGTGAATGAAAATTCTTTATAAGGAGCTCAATGCAAGTCACTTTCATCATGTGTTGAGTTATTTTACTTTCATACTAGTTTGGTGAAGAGCTACGTGCCTGCATTGTCCGAGGGTTTGAAGACTTTAGGGTGCCGGTTTCGGTTGTGCAACATTAACCCTAGCTGGATTTGGGTGAGAGATATCTCAGTCTCTCAACTAGTGCAAAATTTAATGGCCATTGGCTAAATTTTGGAAATTAGGAGATATTCGATTTGAGGAGATAGTTGCAGACTTTTTGATGTTCATTGCTAGTCATTTGAGCTTGATTTGGTGAAGCGATTGGAGATAATATTTCAGCTAGATCAAGTCGATTTTGAAGATCATAATGGCAGCTTATTTGCATATCGATTTTGGGAGCTAAGAGGTGATTTGCAACTTCATCCAAAAGGATGACTTTGTACCAAGATTGCTGGTTCGATTTAATTATATGAAGGCATAAAAAATTCGAAATTGCCTATAGGAAGATCGTTGTCTATAAGGGAGTATTAGCGCTTCATTTCCAGCTCAGAAAATAACGACTTGAGGAGCATTCGATTGGTTTATTGTATTGTTGGGTCAACAATCTTCAATTTCCATTCTAGGTTCCTTTGTATTGCAAGATATTAGCATATTATTACATTGTAATTGCATCTTCATCACTGGTTATTAGAGAATTAAATCTGTCTTACACAGCAGTAGAGATTGCATTAATTTTGATATAGCAGATTGGAGTAGTTGCCATTTGATAATTGTAGTTGATCTTGCATTACTTCGATTGGAGCTAGAAGTGTCTCATATCATTTTAAATCATTATCAAGAATGTAAATCAGTTATGGGCAGCAATAATAAGAGGATTGGAGGTTGCATACAAACTATTTGTCATAATGTCAAGTTGCTATAACTGTAAAATTGCATTGGTTTCAGTCATCAAGTTGCATTAGAAAATCACAAAAATATCTGCATTGCATTCTAAATGCATTGGGAATACTTTAGCATTGTTCAATTTAGTCTTTGATGCATTTATCATCATTCAAAACAAGAAAACAACAAACAGCAGTTCACTTGCCAGCAATAAACAATTTGCAAGACAACCATTTGACAAAATTCCAAAGGCAACAAAACAGAAAATTCAGGGCAGATTTTGGCAAGGTTGCTTACAAAGTGCGCCTCATGAGGGCCAAGTGGTGGGTTGTCTTAGTCGAATGCTTGTGCTTTTGGGCTTAGATGGATAGCTTCAGACGGACTTATCCTACTTCTCATCCAAGTCTTGTATGATTAAAACTTTCACTATGCATTATGGATATTAGTAGATTAGATAATAGATAAGACATTTATTATGTTTTGATCGCATGAATTACATTGCCAATATTGTCTAACATAATTGTAGGACCTAAAGCTGAGATTCATCTTGTTGAAGCATTTAAGCGATAAGTTACCATCCTAACTACATTAAGCTTATGATTCTAGGACAAGATTTAGGGCAATCCCAAAAAGGGACATTATATTAGATGGGAATTTACTCTTTGGAAAATAATTCTCCATGTCACGTGCTCTAATGATAGCATCCTATAATGACTTTGGTTTGAAGGCCTTAATCCAACCACGTAGTGGCTTGGATAATCCCTCAATGAAAAGAATGATCAATCTATGTTCTGACACATCCTTCACCATGACCGAAAGCCTCTGAAACTCTGAAATGTACGCATCCACTATCCCAACCTGCTTAAACTATGCTAGCTCCCTAAAATGTAACTCTGGAACCTTCTTGTCAAATTGGTCAATCAACTTTTGTGTGAAGTCCAAGTATGAGGTAATGTTGGCATGTCCCAACGTGACTAGCCCATGGTACCACCACTCATGGGCCTCTCCCTCCAAATGCAGCTGAGCATATTTGATTGCCTCTGTCTCCAACATAGGGTTGAGTTGGAAATATGTATCCAAATTTTAAACCCACGCTCAAGCAGTGCATTTTCTAGAGCCATCAAACAAAGGAATGGACAACTTCCCAACCTTATGCTAAAGATTCTGATTTTGTGGGACCTTGTTATGATACCTTGGTCTGTTCCTATACTTAATGGCACAAAAATCCTATAAGGTCATCACTACATGAAATTCATCACCAAGAGATTGATACTCCCTCAAATAATAAATGAACCCTTCACCTTGTCCTTGTTGTCCTTGATTTCCAGCTTGTTTTCCTCCGAAGAATTTGGGTAAAAGAGGTCTAGGAGTCACTCTACTAGCTGCCCTAGTGTGACTCTGTGCAGGAATGTGAGTGTTGCTCCCTTCGCCATTATTCCCATTGATGCCATTAGCACCATTATTACTGTTAGTCCCTCTTATACCATTGTTACCACATTGTTATGGTTTGTTATAAATTGAGTCAAGAGTTGAACCAATTGTTGTTGATCCCTTGCAAGGTCATTCAATATCTACATAGTGTTGCCCTCGGGCGGTTCACGCCTGTCACCCATGTTTTCCTCTTTTTCGGATTCTGAGTTAAATAGGTTATCAGCTGCTCTCTCCCTATCCTCTGAATCCATAAATGATCATGCAACTGAAAAAAACCCAATACTGCTCAAAAAATTTTGAAACCAAAATCTGTACCCAAAACTCACAGGCTAGCAAGAATTCCAGCTTTGATACCACTGTAAAATCCCCTCTTGGTTTCGCACGATATTTTTAAACGATTTTTACAGTTTCACATATGTAAACATTTTTTCAAACAAATAGCTTACTAACTGGACTGAGTATTGTCAATGGGTTTGAGATTTGCAAATCATATATAATAACATTAACAAGTAGATAACTCTATTCATGGCATTATTTCAGTTCATGAGTTTATCTATTACAACATAATGAGGCATAAAGCCCTCAACATTAATGTTTTTGAATAATGAAATTGCAGCATTATACATATACAGAAATTCAGACTCAATCATAACATTAAAATACCCGTTTTGGCAAGACTCTGTGATGTCCCCGCTCTAGTTAGTTCTCAGGAGCAATGTGTTAGCCTTTTCTTGGACCCTTGTGGGCTAACTGGTTTGGTTAGAGGGTCAGTGGTACTTTCTGGAGAGCTTGGTCGTTCTCATTTTCAAAGATCAGTGATTGGTTCACAGCAGGCATTAGCAGTTCAGGGGTTGACAGCTTCTGACAGCATGGGAATATCTGGAGTTTTGAGAGAGTTATGGATTTTTAAGTGATTTGAGTTAATTAATTAACTCAATGCCTTATTATAAAGTCAAATTGACTTTATACATTTTATATCACTCAAATATTCTATAAAGGTGATTTAATACTTTAATCACTTAAAATATAAAAGGGCGCCCAAGTATTTAAGTCAAAAACTATTCAAATGACTTAAATATATTTTAAAAGATTTAAAATATGAAGAAGGGCGTATCTTTCTTGGAAGTCGTGCCTTTTTTGCATATAAAGCATTTTGGCAATGAGAAATTCACTTCTTGAATATTTCAACTTTGTCTTGGACATTTTTCTTGTGCTTTCACCTATGATCAGGTTTTTGAGCAATCTTCCATTGGAGAACGAAATCTCTTCAGTGTTGAGCACTTTTGAGACTGTGAGAGACCAGTCGAATTTGTGCAGTTTGTGAGAGCTTCATACAGAGGTTCTACTGTGCTTTATTAGAGTTTTGTTGAGTTCTTTATCAGAGACAGGAGGGTTTGTGGAGATGGCGACCTTCTTTCATCATGGCAGACATTTGACATCATGGTCGTACCTTCAGAGATGAGATTTGGGCTTTTTGCTTGAATTGCGTGGCTCTCTGTGCAAGGGCATTTAGTTTCTTCTAGGAGAAACGCCTTCCAGTTTGAGGGTTCCTCTTCACCCTTCTAGGCATCTGGCATATACTTCTCATTTGCCTCAGTTTCTAGGCTGGATTTCACTGTCTGTAGCTTCCTACACTGGATTTAGCCAAATTTCTCCATCTTGAACTGGACTTCATTTCTTAAATAAATAATCTGGGAGCTTTCGGGTATGTTTATGAGTTTTGAATCCATTGTTGAGCTTATTTATTACCTTCTGTAATTTCAATTCGCTTAAATTAGCTCAGATTTACATTTTATAAGCATTTATGCTATGCGCCCCTTCTATTTCTCTCTAGAAACTCTTCTCTAAAAAAACGTAAAACACATAGAAAATAAATAAAAGACAGGGGTTTGAGGTTTGAGCCAGCAGGGCTCATCACAGACTCCAAGGTGATGGTGGTTTTAGTAGAGGCTCCACAACTTGCAGTTGATGGATAGATGAATGGTGAAGGTTGATGTCAAGATTATGTCATCGCCCTTGCTAATACACACGCCCAGTAGTTCCAGTTATGCCCAAATAACCACGACACCCCTTTATATCATCAACGTTGGAGTCTTCAACATGCCTGCGCCCTCCTAAAACAATCACACCCCTTATATCAAACCCATGACCTCATAAAATGCAGCAATGTCAATCTCAGCAAAAGAATAATCCTTGGTGCAAGGGTATGGACAGTAACCACGACCTTGTATGCAAATACCAAGCTCGAAATGTGGAAACCAATATATAATCAACCAACAATCTAGACGCCACAAATTGAGATGACCAACAATATACTCTACCATGCAAATCATCCAACTTGCGTGTAACCCATCCTCCAAATGCAAATAATATTATCATTGCTCTTCAAATTTATCTCCGAAGGAGACTCACAAATTTGCCAATATCGTTTATTGTGAAAGACTTATATGATCTTTCCAACCAGATCAACTAGGGTAAATTAGTCTCATCTTTGAAACTAGTCGCCCTAGGGTTTCCATCCCCAAAGCCAAGAACTCTGAAAAGCCCCTCAAAATATCAATTAGAGAAAATAAGCAAGCATAATGCAAATGAGCTCTAATTTCCACTTTATATGACTTTCACTTTTCCCACTCATAAAATAAAATAAAGTGTCTTTTTAAATATTTCCCCAAAGTCACTTTATAATTCCACTTAACTTACTTATTTAATATTACCTTATAATGTACTTTTTCCCACTAAGCAACATAAAATAATTAAATAATCCAATTCCCTTTATCCGACTATAGCCTATAGGAATTAAATAGGCTAGTAAGTCCTCATAGAGTGATCACTAGGAAAGGGACATTACATTGTTCAAAGGCTTTCCCATTTATTTTTCAATGATTCATACATTTGTCTTTCCATGGTCTTTTGTGTATATAATATAAATGAAACATAATCATGAAAGTGAAACCATGACTTCAAGAATATTTGTGTATGCAGTTTGACATTGTCTTGAACTCTGTGCTTTCAAGCATTTATTAAACTAGTACATGTAAAGGCATCTTTGGATGGAAGGGTTGAAATTAAGGACCAATAATATACCCCTGTCCTGGAATTTGATATCTGTTGTAATTGACCAGATATAGAGGAAAATGACATTGTGAAGTTGCCCAGTCCAGCCTCATATGTACTGCTTTCATTCACTGCTACAGTTTGTATGGTTGACGAGACAGGCCTACTCCCTGTGCATAAAGGCAGCTGAAAGATTAAAATTCTATTATTTAAACATTCTAATTAGTAATGTTTCCTAAGATAGTCTTTTGTACAATACACATTATTAGACCTTCCTTGGTATTTCAAAAATTAAAACTTATGATGCTCAGTATGATGGGAAAATTGTTTAAGCAAATAGAGGTGGATTACCATTGTCTTTTGAAATTATATATGTGCTGAATCCAAGGGGTGGCACAGAAACTTGGAAAAAAAGAGAAAAAAGAGGGCTTTTGTCTGATTCTTTCTTATAGTAGCTTGTCAAATTTACTGTTGAATTTTCTAGTGGTACAAGCTGTGACTGAACTGTGTTGCCATCAGAATCTTTCACAGTAAGTGATTCATTGTTTACCTGATAAAGACACATTTTGCATCAAAAAGTTAGTAACAATTTTTACGTCTCATTGGTTATATATAAATCATACACCAAGTCAATAAGTATAGCATATTACATAGCCACAACTAACACCCTCACAGCAAAAATGCATACTATAAAGGGATTCATTTTATTAAATAAGGCATCTCAATCCATAACATAGAGTGAATCTCACACTATCTCATAAAAAGACATTGATTCAAGCTACACATCTGCAGGCACTATTAAGAATTGAATCTCACCATATCTTACAAGAAAATCATACAACCTTTTAGAGTCTACCTCCGTTACAGGACAGAATTGTTCCTCTCAATTAATGATAACAAATACTTAAATTTTATATAACATGATCTCAATTGTCTTCCTACAAAGTCCATTGATATATTCATCTATCACTGATTAAAAGGAAGTACAGCTAATTTATTGTCCTATGAAAATAGAGTTTCATTTCATCTCCAGTTCTCAAGAATGAAGATATCAGAAGACCGCTGATTAGATCCGACAGTAGCAGCAGCCCTAAAATAATATAAATAACTAAAGAAAGGGAAACTATCAAAAGAAGTGGGTCCCTACTGGCTACATGGCTGTCCATCAAGAATCCCAAAGCCTTTCAAAGACAAGTGTCCCACCAAAATCCACAGGGAAAACAATAAGAGCTTTCATCCTTGGCATCTGTCTGAAAGCTATCAACATCCAGAGATTCATTGATCCAACAGCATTCAAAGGCAGACTTTCAAATAAAGATCCACAGAAAAATTCAACAATAGAACCCCTTGAATTGCTTCTAAAACTAGTCAAGAAGGAAATCTTAAGTATCTCTCCACCATTTTGAGGCACAATCAGAAATAATTAGTGGAAAATGATTGGGATTCAGTGCAAAAAGTGGATAGCGTTGTCACTAGAACAAGACTAAATGAGCCATTGCAACCACATTCTATAGAGACAATCATGACTTGGTAAACCCACAATGACGATTGTAGAAAGCATCTATCAAAGCAAGAAAGACTTTCCAAAAACACTAGATCATCTGAGAATATACCAAAAGAAAAGATATACAGAAAATTATTGGCTAAGATTTTTTGAATATCATGGATAATGTTCAGCTATAAATATGAACCTTGAGCTCATTTCTAAAGATTGTTTGGCTACTTATTTTTAACCTTTCGTAATGTCCCCATTATAGCCCTACGCTCTTTTTGAGGATTTAGGCTATTTCCGGAAACTCATAGGCTAAGCAGAATTGAAAATTAGGGTTTCCTAATTTTTAGGAGGTTTCAAATGTAGTTTTCAGGGCTCGTATGCGAGAGTTTTTGATGCATGTCTGGTGGAGTTTTTTGGGTTTTCACAAAGTTTCAGAATGGTGTATCATGCATCTCCATCTGACAACTTCTCCAGGTACTTACTATTTATAGTAAGCCATGTTGGCTTCCCGATTTATGCTCAGAAGACGCTTGGAAACACTTACTATTTATAGTAAGTAATGTTTACTACTCAAATGAAGTTTTGCAAACTTACTAATTATAGCAGTTGCTATTTTTAGTAAGTCTATTTATAGCAATATCATTCTAGCAGTAGTTCAATCTTTTGCAGTTCGCATTTCTATTTTGGGCAATGTGGCTACTCAGTTTGGCTTTTTGAAGAGTTTACAGTTAACTTACTATTTATGGTATTAGCTATTTAGTAAGTCTATTTTTAGCAATGGCATCATCAGTAGTTCTACTTAGGCCATAATTATATTTCTGGCAGAATTAGTTAGAGCAATTGGTTTTGGTTTTTGGCTTCTATCTCTCCTTGGGTTGAGTTCCAAACTTGGTCAATTTTTATGTCTTCAAGTTGTACCCCATGCCTAGGCTTGATGACTTCAAGTTGTTTTAAAAGAGGGGACATAAAGGGGTCATCTATTTGAGCATTTAATGTTTATTTTAAATATTTATTGTGCAACTTAAAGTTGGACACCAAAAGGGAGATGAATAATATTTCATTAAATTCAAAATAAAGTGACTATTAGCAGGTGGCATCCCTTGGAGGAATTGGAACAGTTTCTTGTTGGGAGTTTCAGATTGCTTCATTTGCCAATTGAAGCTTATATATTGGTGCCTTGCTCATTCATTCTCATGCTTGAATTTTGAAAGTAAAGTTATGCTGTTGGTTTGAAATCCAGAACCCGGCTAAGGGGAAGCTTAGCATTTTGCAATCCATCCTTCGGGCCTGAAACTATGGCTTCCTAGGTGGATCTATGAGATTGCACTTCACACTAGAGTGCAGATGGAGCTTCAATTCTGATGTTTTCGAACAGGTTGCTGTTGTATAACCTGTTTTTGAGTTGCTGGTTTCTTCATGGCTGAAGTGAATTTGTGATCACTGCTTCGCCACTGATTTTCCTATCGTTCTGCGTACTGGCCCATGTTGTTCTACTGTGGAGGGCACCCCTTTCTACAAGTTTGTAGATTTTTTGGTGAAGTTTCTGATTTTTAAGAAGAGGTCAACCTTCTTGCTTGGTCGTACCTTTCTTGGCATGTGCATTGGAGTTCATGCCTTTTGTTGTCTTCTGTTTCTAGCTCAAGTCTTCATTGGGAGTTGGACGCCTATCTCCTACCTGTCATTTGGCTATGGTTTGGGAGCTTTCCGAGTTGATTCGGAAAAGATACATCCATTTACGTGAGTATTCATGTTGGTGGTCTGATTTTCTGTTAATGTTGTTTCTAATCAGATTTGCATATTTTCATTATACTGCTGGTTCGTGCTTCATTTCAATATCATTATAACATTGTAAGAGTTAGAGGAAGTGTTACTCTAACCATCAGATGTTTTGGAAGCTTATCTTTGTTGTATTGCAGTTGTATGTCATTTGTTTGTAAGTTGTTTAGTAGTACTAACATCAGTTGTTTAATTTGCTGCAATTTTAGTTTATCTTATACTCCCACAATTGAGTGGTTGAGTTTAATAATACATCTTTAATTAATGTGTATTCCCCCCACAAAATAAGTGGTTGTGAGGATTTGTATACCCCCCACTGTACAAGTGGAAGTGTGGTTACATGGTTGGCTTGCCGCCTTAATAAGTTGTAATAATCTCACCCACTGAATAAGTAGAGTATTCCCACCGCTTGTGGATGTCTACTCAGCAGATGAATTGTATTTTCAATTCTGATTTTCCTAATGATCCCCAAACCATATGCTATCATCTCGCCCAAACTTTTGATCTTGGTGAACATTCTTGGTGAGGGTTACTTTATGAACTGATTTGGATTTGGAGCTAACGCTTAATCAATGTTTGGTTCTGGTTTTTTGTGTTGAAATCCAGAAAAAATTAAGGGGGTTCATTTTAGTGGTATCAAAGCCTGTTTTCCTGCCATCCTGTGTGTTCAACGCTTCAGAGACAGTTCAGTGTCAGTGAATTCCGTTGCTATATCAGAGTTTAAGTCATGGCTTTGAATGAGGAGATAAGTTTGGCAAGATCACTTTACACGATTGGAAAAAGGTTCAATGAAGAATGTTCATCAATGGAGGAGGAAGCAGTTGTTCTTCATATTCTAGAACAATGTTTGAACCAGGTGAACCAATCACCTTCTGATTTGATCAAAAAAGAATTAACTCCTGCAATGATA
>CM021104.1:632485452-632735734 GCA_007115665.2 Sequoiadendron giganteum
CGAGGGGAAGAAGGGGGGAGAGAGAGGGAGAGATGGAGAGATAGAGAGATATATATATAGAGAGAGGGGAAGAAGGGGAGAGAGAGGGAGAGAGAATTAGGAGGGGGAAGGGAGAGGGGAAGAAGGGGAAGAAGGGGAGAGAGAGAGACAAAGAGAGAGTTAGGAGGGGCAAGGGAGAGGGGAAGAGGGGAAGAAGGGGATAGAGAGAGAGAGAGATAATTAGGAGGGAGAAGGGAGAGGGGAAGAGTGGAAGAAGGGGAGAGAGACAGAGAGAGGGAGAGAGATAGAGAGAGATAGAGGGAAAGGGAGAGAGAGATAATTAGGAGGGAGAAGGTAGAGGGGAAGAGGGGAAGAAGGAGAGAGAGAGAGAGAGGGAGATGGAGGGAGAGAGAGGAAAAGAGATAATATTTAAATATTTTATATATTAGTGATATTAATTAGTTATATAATATTTTATATATTAACTTAATATACATATATATAAATATTTATACATTAACTAAAATATTTAAATATTATATATTATACATAATTTCGTAAGAGATTATCATAAATTATATGTTATATATTGAATTATAAACTATTTGTATATTCTCAACTAGATATATTAAAATAAACTATAAACTATTTATTGCAATTTTTTAAATCACATATTAAAAACTATATTAGATTTTTTTAAATTATATATAAAAAAAATCGGATATTTGATTTGGATATTGCAATTTTTTAAATCACATATTCAAAACTATATTAGATTTTTTTAAATTATATATAATAAAATCGGATATCCGATTTGGATTGGATATCCGATTTGAATCGGGTATCCGATATGTCTGACACAAAACCTACTACCTAGGGATTAGCCTCGGGTTTGCTTCAAAATTTGGCTAGGACATGTCAATCCTAAGAAGTCAACACAAAAAACATATTTAACAGCTTACCTTGCTTTTCTAGACTTCGCCCATGTGGTTGACGACTTTTTTTTTACCCTAAATTGATGAAACGAAAAAGGTTTTTAAAGGAGATTCTCAACTTTCCACCAATATAAATTATGCTTTACTTTGAATTTAATAAATAGTTATTATTCATTTTCTATTTGAATTTTGACTAAAGCCCTGATTGATACGCTGATTGAAAAACATCTATATCTTTCAAACCGTATCACATTTTTTGAATCCAAAACATGTGTCACATTCTATGCTTTGCATACTATAGGATTAAAAAAAAAATGAATTTCATGAAGTTTTGACCAAGTTATGGTCAGACATATGAGTTTTTATATTTTTTTAAAATTGTAATAAAAAATTCATAATTAATTATTTACTTGGAAAAAAAATACAAAAAATATGCATCACATCAAGACATGATTCCTCTACTTATATCTAAAATCTTATAAAAAAACATTATCATTTTATTGTGGTTAAGTGGTCAGACAGACACCTACTTCTTATTTTTTCCTTGAAATTTAAGTACTACTGCATTGAAATTTCAAATTTTCACCAAATAGATTTTAAAAATATATATATATCTAGTAGTTTAGAAACTACATTCAATTTGCTACAGATTCTATTCTTACATATTTTTGAAATAATATAGATAACTTATTCAAATTTTTATGTCAAGTTGCCTAACTCTGATTTTTCTAAATTTTCATTGCCACTTAAGGGCCTGTTTTTCCATGATGATCCTGCACATACCCACAATATCCTTTTTTAAGGCTTCAAATAGATAGTTGTTGTCTAGTCCATTATTTTTGTAAGTTTTTGAGACTTGTGGAGCAAAATAACACACCACAATTTTTATATGATTTTAACTTTCTACAATTTTAAACCAAAAATACTATTTTTTTTATGTCTTCTCTTTCTAGTTGAAGGATATGTCCTTTTTCTTTCACTATAACCATTATACCAACGTACCCTTTATCATTCCTTGTTGCTTTATTCCAACCCACCAACTTCATGTAACCTTCAAATGTAGGATTCTTGCTGCCTTCACGTTCATGAGTTTTCATGAGAGAAATTATATGTCCACCTTCTACAATAGGTCCTAACCTAGGTCCCCTCCTCCACGAATATCCTCTACAATTCCAACATACAAAACTTAAGTAAACTTGGGAAGGCCTTGATTAATATTTATCTTAACACCCAAGAATCAAAACTAAGTCTTCACCTTTATTTGCCCAAAATGACCATGTTGATTTCCTCCATACTATCAAATCAAAAGTATTTTCTTTGCCATCAGCTTGATGCCCTACCTTATTGTGGAACCCAAAATTTACAATAATAATTTTTCCATTGTACAACCAATGCCCATTTGCCTTCATCTCTTGCTATGCTTAATTTTTCCACTTCTTCCATTCTCTCCTCTTGTTGTCCACTAGTTAAATTCTCATCTAAGAAGAAGCATGAGCCCCTCAAGAGCCTTTTTTTCTTAAAATATGTTGCTTTTCATGCAAACTTGCCATGACCACTTTTATAGGTCTAATCCTCCCTTCACAAATCTTTCTCACTCTCTTTGCTTGCAAAAATTTTCCTTTCCAAAGCAACTTGTCTTTTAGGAAGTCACAAGATTTAAAGTTCTTTCATTTTTCCCATCATATCTTACCCCTCTGATAATTACATTTGTTTCTCTAAATTTCCTTTCTTCAATCTCTCTTTCTTCCATTTTTTTAACTTGTGTGTTTGTTTCCTCTTACATGTTAGAGGTACTATTACTAATTTGAGCCCATGTTTTTCCTTCTTTTGACAAGCCTTCTCTATCATTTCCTTTTAAAATCACTCCCACTTGATAGTTTTTTTGATGAATTGCTTGCCCCTCATCCTAAGTTGCTTTAGAGTTTGCCCCACCATTACTTTCTATTGTTGAATCTTTCATGCTTTTCCAATCTGATTTTATTTTTTCCATTCAAGCTTCACTGCTAAAAAAGCTTCTTGTCGTATTGCCACTTGTTTCTTTAACAAATTATTACCTTCCAACTAAAGACTAATTTTCTACTATGATCTTGTGGGTTTTGCATTCTCTTTTTTGCTCCTTGACTTCCAAATATTGTAAGCTTGCCTTGGTATTTAGCACCACTTGCACATAGAGACCTAAAGACTAGGTAAGAGGTGTAGAATTTGGGTTGTAGGTAGTTAAATCTTCTCTACTTTCGTTGCCTTTAGACCTTTTATCACTTGACAAAGATTTAAACTTATGACTAAGAGCAACATTATTTTCCTTTTGAGACTTTTCTTTCTTTCATGTTCCCATTTAAAATGGGTCATTCTATGCTTTAAAATACCCAAATCCATTTTTCATTTTTTTATGATTCAATTTTTACTTGACCTAAAAAAATTGTTTCAACAAAACCTTTGGTTTCTTTTTTTTGTTTCAAGTTTTTTGGTGATTTGTTTTCCATTTCCATAAAAAAAGAGACAAAAACAAAAATAAAAATGAGAAAGTGTAGGGGATCCACCTAGACCCACATCAATAGAAAGTCAGTCACCGAACTAGAAGAGCCTGCTTTTTTAAACCACATTGTTGTTTCCTACACCCTAAACACTTGCTCCTCTATCACAAGTTATGATCCAGCTAAGTATAAACCCTACTTTTTTAAGAAACTTGAAATTTTTCACTAAGGAAAATTTTAATTTTTTTATTAGCTAGTTATGCCTTTAAATTTTATAAACCATATTGAATTAATTATGTGCAAGAAGATGAAAACTTCAAAGTAATGCGTTATTTTTTCTTAGGAGAAAAAGGTAGATATGGAAGTAGAAATAAAATGAGAAGGGAAAATGTTTCATAGTCAATAGTTAGTTCATATTATTTTAAGTGAGAAATTAAAGGGTGGGTAATATATTAAAAAGATTGAGTGGATAGAAAATTTTAGTTATTGTTATTCAGGCTTAATAGAGAAAAATCGATACTACATCAAGGAGTGCTTAATTTACAAGTATATCCAAATTAAATAAAACATTATTTTATATGTTGACCTCTTGACTATCCTTATTGAAGAGGAGAGATTAGCAAAAACAAGAAACATTTTTTATCAAGATTCATTGCAAAAGGTTCAAGGTTAAAAAGTAAATGGATACCAATGAGGGATGATTTGAGCATCATCTTTCAAAAAATGTTTATACACAAAACAAATTTATTACTATCATTTGGTTCCATAAACTCCTTAATATTTTGGATGTTATTTTTTTATAAAGTGTAAAAGATGGGTTTTGAAAGGACTTGGGAACCTTATACAACACCAATAAGAAATATATTGATGCAAACCAACTAACAACAAAATTATAGCATCAAATAACACACAATCAAGAGGTTGAAAACTACAAACATTTTGATATTATTAAAAGCCTTGAATGATTCTATTTTTAAGTACATATCCAATATAGATAATATAATAATAAATTTTCTTCAATTTTTAATTAATATTATTATGTGCATTAATTATATTTTTTTAATTAAAAATGTAGTATTTTACATTAGTTCTTCTAAATGTAATTAAAATTGAATTCTTGACATTTATTTCTTAAATTGTTTTGTGCATGTATTGTATAGAGAAATAAATTAATTCCTTTACTAAAATCAAGTTTTATGAATAAGAAAGTTAGTTAACCTAATTTAACACTCGAATAGATTATGTAATATTTTGAAATTTGGAAACAATAGAGATGAAATTATTGAGCTAGTTATGATGGCTAGTAGATATTTGTCTACTATTTTGATCATAAATTTTGAACCATAATTTAGAATAATAGCTTCTTACATGTGTTGGAAGTAAAACAACAAAATATAAGCTAGGTTTCTCTTAAAATTTTGTGGATCAATCCTATGCACCATAGGTTCAATCTTGAGTGTCATGGGACCAACCTTCCATGTAGATTTGACTTTGCTAACTATGTACCTAGGTGACATAATTCACCCTTTCCTTTGATGCTTATTGATGTGAAAAGACTGATGATAATAAAAAAATACCTTGGGAAGATTATCAAATTAAAAAGGGTTGCATTCTTCTTTAAGTCAATCCCCTTTATTAGATTGAATTTACAATCATGTGAGAATATTTGATACAATGATCAACCATGTAGGTGTCATAGATTAATTTGATGCATATTAGGTTCCTTTTAGTGCTCCCAAATGAAGTGTTCCTACAATAATTCTCCTATCAATGCATAAGATTGTTGGATATGAATTGCTTAATCTACAATATGAAATAATAAACCTTGTATGCATTTATATAATAGGATATGTTGCAAACATGTACCAAGTCAACTCATAAAAATTAATGAAATACACAAGAGTTGACAATTTTTCAATAGGAATTTTTAGATTGTTGGGGTCAATTCTACATGATGTGAGATTGAATATGTGTTGCATGAGATTGACTTGGGATATGGAGGTTTAAATATCAAAATAGGGAAGGAATGTATAGAAGCATTTTTTCCCATAGATGTAATAAAAGGCTAATGATGTTGGATGTATAGGGATGAGTAAAAATAGGAATAGGATAGGGTGGAAGTAAAATTAAATGGGAATGGATGAAAAATTAGGGAATGAGCCTAACTTTGCACAAGTGTTTCATTTTACAAGTTTGAATTGTATTAAGAAATTCTATTAAAATGTGCCTAAAACTAAATGGGAATCGGTAGGGGTATGCAAAATTCACCTTTAAATTTTTCACCCACTTTAAGGTGCATGTGAATCCTAAATGAAAATGTATATTAAATTATATGAGAACTCACAAACATGCATGTAAAGTAAGCATTCAAATATTAAAAAAAAACTAGGATCCATATAAAGTAATGGACCCAACTAGATATGTTTTTGTGATGTTCATAGTTAACATGCACACTCCATGTGAATCTAAAAAATAGAGAAAAGGTGTGCAATTATTAGATTTTTTTATGAAAGTAAAGATAAGCACAACTAAAAATTAGTTTTACTACCTCTGAAAATGAGAATATAGAGAGAGGAGAAAGCGAGGTTAGAAAAAAAAAGGGATGTGGTATGTTATATTAAATGCTACCATGTCATGTGATCAAAGATCCATTTAGACATGGTAATGACTCTTTGTATAGGTACCTACACTTTTATAGAAGCTCGACATAAGAGTGTTAGAAATAATATAACATGTACCCTTCGATTGGTTGCATTTGTTAAATGAAAGGAATTGGTAGAGAGGGAAAATAGTACATTAAAAGTAAATGTAATTTAAGCATGTAATAACAAGGATCTTGTAAATTCATAGGTTTCATAAAATCATCATGCAACAAACAAGTAAGACATCTTTAATGATAATAATAAAACTATATGGACTAGTGATAATCATCAAGGGATATAGGTTTTCCCAAGTATAAGAAAATGAAAAAGTAGAGGTTTCCCTAAATATTGAATAAACTTATATAAATATTCATATCTTGAGGAAGTCATATTCCCCCAATCTTTCTCTAAGAGCACAAGAACACAATGTTGTAGGTAAGGCAAGAGATCCCCAATGGTAAGATAACTCTTATAACATGATCAAGGCATGTAATTAATCAATAGTTGGTAGATGTAGTGTCCCCAATATGATTTTGAGTACATTATAAGGCATTTAGGCACAAAATAGGATAGGGTAAAATGTGAGGTCTCCCAATGTGATTAGATAGATCTTAATACATGATAAAATATGCATAATTGTGTAAAATATGATCATGAGAGCACACATAAAATTGGTTGCCCCCATATGGGAAAGATAGTGAGATTAAGTTCAAATTATACTATGGGCATAAGCAAGATAATAAACTATGTGCAATTGCTCAATAGGGTAAACATGGCCCCTAGAGGCTAGATAACTATCTTGTAATATTCACATATAGGGAATCAATTCTATAGATAGACATGGAAGTGCTAAAAAAAGGTGATCATAAAAGTTTAATGTGGTAATATGGGATATAGGAAATGAGAATAGGAGCATAGGATAAGCACAAGGTGGTGGATTGATATGGTTCATATGAAATGACATGAAAATCACTATCAACATGGAAGCATGATTAAGATCATAATATTACATTATAAGCATGATAAGCATCATAATTGTAAGATGTGAATATGATAAGCATCATAAACATGGAATCACCATATGTAAATATGGGAAGCATTAGAAATTTTATGAAGGTAATCATATAATTGAATCAATCACCATAGTCATGGAGGATAAATTGAAGATAGTTAAGCTCAAAAATTGAAGACACAACAAAAACAAGAGTTGTGCTTTGAATCTACTTTCTAAACCACTATTTTTTTTAAATGGTGGAGATTAAGGGGTTCAAATAGGAGGAGCACACAAAGTGCTACTATTTTTGTAAAAAAAAAAAACATAGCATCTATTGTGCTCCCCCTAAAATGTTAACTTTTTTTTGTATTCCAAAAATTAATTCAATAAAAAATTAGCTTTGTGTAGTTTATGTTTGATTTTTTTACTTTTTTTAATGAATATATGATTTTTTACTAATTTTCAAGGTGGAAACATTCCAAAAATGGAAAATTGAGTGTGCTCCCCCTTTTTTTTTTGAAAAGTAATCAAAAATCAAATTTTAAATGTGTATAAAATAGAGTCTAAATTCTAAAAATGTACTTTAATTCAAATTTCATGAATGGATAAAAAATGAAAGAAAAAATACTATACATAGGTTTTCAAAAAAAAAGGAAGACATTAGCAAAATGAATGAAAAATCAAAACCTTAACATAATTGAAATGTAGAAAAAAATGCATGGTTAAAAAGCCAAGAGAGAGCTCGATGATATTGTGGTATTTTCTTAGCTCAACATTGAAATATGTGTAAACCTAATGGATAATACACTTGAGATTGCATTTTTTTTTACAATTTACAAAAAACATGCCTTTGGGGTTGACATGAAAGTACAATCATAAGGGTTGGAAATACCTAAGGCAACTACAAATTATAGCACACTCACATTTTTTAGAAGTGAAAATACATGTCTCCCTCTGCCTCTCTTCCTCCTCTACCCATCTATCCCCCTTTCTCTAACTATATCTCCCTCCTCTCTCTCTCCTTTCTCTCTCTCTCTCTCTCTCTCTCTCCCCATCTCTCTATCTCCTTATGTGTTTATATCACTCTCTAAATATCTCTCTCTCTCTCTATCTCTCACTCTCCCTCTTCATATATATATATATATATATATATATATATATATATATATATATATATATATATATATATATATATATATATATATATATATATATATATATATATATATATATATATATATATATATATATATATATCTTTATATATTCATTTGTATCTCTCCCTCTCTATCTCCTTCTCTCTATCAATTATACAAGCCTTTATTCTATTTTACAAGACAAATTTTAAAAAAATCTCTTTGGAGGCACTACCCCTGAACCCTCACCAAGAGAGCTACAAAATTTATTGTTGACCCCTTGGACACCCCAATGATAATAGTGGGGGGAAAGCCCCCACACGCCCTCATCAGAAACTCAGATCAAAATGCAACTAAAACATCAAGAAGGTAATCAAGCTCCATTACCAACACTACCTCCTGTTGTGCCCAACACACATGCCTCATTCGGAACGGGGACCCTCTCTTTATTTCGCCTTGCTAGGTTGTTTTGTCACCGCCTCATTTTGAGTGCCCCTGTATTTGGTGTCCTAGATGGTCAATGTGCCTCTGAAGTTTCATCTCAGGCTGACCATGTTTCACCCCTCAAATTTGCTAAGTCATGAGTCCTCTCGGAGTTCCTTTGGTACTTTTCCTTTTGTAGGTGGCCTTGGGATCTTCCGAGCCCGGCTCGTCGGGTTTCCCTTGCCAGATTTTCTTGTTGGATTTTCTCTTTCGAGCGGCCTCCAGTCGACGTCCTTCTGGTGTCCAAGTCTCGACTCCCTAATTTTTCGTTTGACAAACTTGTCTTGGCAAACCATTCGTCTGTAGCGCTCTCCGGGCCTGACTCACTGGGTTTCCCTGCTCGGGATTCCTTTGCGTGTTCGCCATTCCAAACGGTCGTCAGCTGGCAGCTTTTCGACCCTCAAACCCCGGACCCCTCCTAATTGTTGACCTTGCACTTAGCATTTTCAGATGGCCATGAACTCACTCCTTTCCGACCTCCGGGTTTCGGACCTCTCGCCATCGTCCCGAAATTTGAACCCACCAAAATTTTCATTCGTCATACCTGCATTAATTAAGTGCATTAATTGCACCTAGGGGTATAAATAATCCTCTTGAGATGTCATTTTCACATGTCAGGAAGATCAGAAGACTACAACGACCCTCCAGCCTCCGCGCCCAATGCATCTCTTCGCCATTTTGTGTGAATTCAACAGCTTTACTCATCGGAATCGTGAGGTATGTTTGTCGTCTGACCTCCTGCTTCGTCTTTCATAATTTTATACTTAAGTAATCGGTGGAAAGGGCTAGAGTTGCATGAATTTGATAGAAGAGGGATTGTGCCACAAAACCCATGTCATGAAACCCTTAGAAAATCCCTTAAAACAATTGAAAATCAAATGCAAAACCTCATCTCCTCAACGACATTCTTCATAAAGAGCGACAACGCCCTCTAGGCCCGGGTCTTCTCCCCCACCCATTGATAACCAAACAAAAACATAACTCCACAGCGACAAATTGTCTCGTGGGTTCCGACCCTCAAAACTCCACCTTTCGAAGGTTGTCTCCCATTCGTCGTTTTGAACGGTGATTCCACATCGTCCACTTGAACCTCAGATCTTGTCCTTGTGCTCACCATCGAGTTTGAATTGACACATCCAGATGCCTATCGGGTCGCGGTTCGTGGATCACTGTTGCGATTTCGCTGTTCCTAACGGCCATCATAGGACTGCTTCTCGACCCCCAGTTATCGAACTCCTCACTTCTGCACGAGAAAAAAATGAGTTAAATCAGATAAACTCCAAGTCCTTACCTTCGTCGGGCTCTGACCGCTGGACTTCCGCCATCAGGACTTTGTCCCATTTCGGCTGTCCAAAACATAAAGCTCAAGCCATCTTTCCGGCCTCCGGGCCTTGATGATCTGATCTCCGCCAAGCATTTCATGAAGAAAACATAAGGAAAACTTTGAACCTAGGTCCGGCTCGCCGGGTTGCTCCCATCAGACTTTCATCTGTGGCCCGCTGTTTCTCATGGCCATTCTCCAACGGCTTCCCAAACTTCTTGACCCGATGTGCTCAAATACTTAAGTTATTTACCAAATGTCCTTCAACCTCGCAGGTTTTGGATTCCGGAACTCTGCCCCTGGAATGTTGTTTCTCCAAGGCCGTTCCAAACGGCTAACACCTGACAAATTTCCCGCTTCATGGTTTTGGGTGCCCTAATAGTGATCCAAACGCCTTCCAATTTGGAAACAAACATTGACCCACGAGCTCAAATTTGATCCTCTCCCACATGAACATTTCAAATCACTTAAATCTGAGGTGGGAAAAAACCATCCGGGTTGCTCTACCCTGTTTTCCCTTTAGAACAACATTCTAACCAGGGAATTCCGACCTCTGGGGCCCAAACCATCCAAACTCCCTCCAATGAACTACTAATGGTAATTTTGACTAAGTATTAGATTTTTGAATGATAAATTATTCGATCTAACGATGTTTTGCAGGGATTTCGCTAACCTTTGTGTCGTCATGCTTGATTATGCTTACTTCACCTCTATGTGCAGGATATATGGAATCCGGTGTAGAAGCCTCAAGGGCGGTCGCAGAAAAGGACAAAGGAAAGAAAACTACGAAGGCTCCTCAGGGTAAAGAGGACAAAGATCAAATGAAATATCAATTCCAAGGGGCACCATTGCAATCTAGGATCACCACCAAGTGGAATGATATCTTTGACACCAACATCAGACATGTTGACATTGATGATTTCATATAGAGGGTCAGGGTCAACCCAAAGATAGAAAGTGCAAGGTTAATCAAAAGCAATGAGATAGTTAAAGTTGCAGGTTTCCCTCCCACTTTGATTGCCCCCGAATTGGTAATGGGTTACAGGGAAGCATATCAACCGAAAACAAGAACAATAGTTGATAAAGATGGGAACATTCTAGCCGACATGTCAACCTCAGGAATAAAAAAGACCTTCCATATCCTTGGGTAAGCCCACCATCATCCACGGGTCATAGGTACATTCTAACCGCCTCTGATTACTTTACTAGATGGACAAAAGCTATTGCATGTAGGCAATGTACCACATAGGTAGTTACTTAATTCCTTGAATTTTTTTATTTTAAATCACTTTGGTTGCTCGTATGCATTGGTGTGTGATAATAGCCCCACTTTCTCCTCGCTTAAATTTGCTAGTTGGGCCTTCGATTATGGCATCGCCCTCAAGTTCTCATCCAATTACTATCCTCAAGTAAACGACCTTGCATAATCTACCAATAAAAACTTGATCACTGTGATTAAAAAGTTGCTCGATAGGAATCCCAAGGACTGGCATACCCAGCTTCATTTCGCCCTTTGGGCTGATTGCACTCATCATAAGGTTGCCCTCAATGATTCCCCATTCCATCTAGTCTATGGCTTGGAGCCTATCCTTCCAATACACCTAAAAATTCCCACCCTCCAGTTTATCAATGATTTTTATGGAGGAGACCTTAGAGAAGCTCAGTTAGCTGAGCTCTTACACTTAGAAGAAATACGAGATCATGCAATAGAAAATTTTGCCAAACATCAGGGCTTAGACAAGCGATGGTTCGATCATCGAGCCAAAATTAAGGCCTTCAAAATTGTAGATCTAGTCCTATGTTGGGACAAGGACCATGAAAAGAAAGGGGGACACAATAAATTCGACAAGCTTTGGCTTGGACCTTTCCAAATATCCAAAGTTCTGGGAGATAATGCTTTCCATTTGAAAACTTAAACTGGTGAAGACATCTCATTGCCTATCAACGGGCAACATTTAAAGCATTAATTCCAACTTTGAGCTCGCGTAGAGTTGTTCCATGTAAATATTTGTACATAGGTTAGAATAGGTTGCTTTGGTTTGCTTTTGTGTTGCGTTGTTTTTCTCGTCTCCTGGTCATTTTGTTCTTTTGATGAGGGGATTTTCATTCCTGCTGTGGTGGTCGTGCTTGTTCAATGAACAGTTCACTTTGTTGCCCACTCTTAGTGTCCATTGGATAAACATTAATTCTCGACTATTAGTCTCTAATAACTGCCTAGAAAGGGATGGTTTTCTCATTTGAACTTTGTTCTAGAACTTCATCCTTGGTTGAATCCTTTTACGTTCATCTCAGATCTTGCACAAAACACATGTTAATTATTCCACAAAGTTCATGCAATGGTGGCTATGATAATGTGGTAAGTGAAAAATCTCAAGTCCTCTCCAGTGACCATTGTGGTTCTCAAACGCATCGTAAATTTCAGTGGTTACACGGTTGAGTAAAATAATGTGCAGAAAGAAAATCCAAAAGAAAGAAAGAAGGAAAGAAAGTTATGAAATCAAGCAACCGTATGGGTGTGCGGGTAATTCTACCAGGGCTATGGATGCTCGACCGACAGTGAAGCAATATTTGTGAGGTCACAACAACTTTTTCGAGGCTATGGATGCCTGACTGGCAGTGGGGCAATGTCCAGGTTACTTTTGGTGTTGGATGATTCATGTAGCTTGCTCATTTGATTAGTCATTTCTTGTCATAGTTCTTAAGGGGAGGAATGAATTCACTCCACACACACTTTTGAGATGTTTCATGGTTTGATTCAACTAAGGATCTCGTTCTCCTAGTTCACTTCTGGATATCAACCCCTAGTCTACGAAACCAGAGATTTTGGGTCTTGAATGAATACTTATCCTCTGAATACTCAAGAGAATTCTCCCAATAGAGTCGCCATTTGTTGTGCCCTTAGCACACATGCCTCGTTCAGAATGGGGACCCTCTCTTTCTTTCGCCTTGTCGGGTTGTTTTGTCACCGCCTTGTTTTGAGTGCCCCCATATTTGGTGTCCTAGATGATCAACGTGCCTCTGAAGTTTCATCTTAGGTTGACCATGTTTCACCCCTCAAATTTTCCAAGTCTTGAGTCCTCTCGAAGTTCCTTTGGTACTTTGCCTTTTGTATGTGGCCTTGGGACCTTTCGGGCCCGGCTCGTCGGGTTTCCCTTGCTAGATTTCCTTGTTGGATTTTCTCTTTTGGGTAGCCTTCAGCCTACGTCCTTCTAGTGTCTGGGTCCCAGCTCCCTAATTTTCATTTGCAAACTTGTCTCGGCGAACCATTCATTTGTCGTGCTCTTTAGGCCCAGCTCGTTGGGTTTCCCTGCCTGGGATTCCTTTGCATGTTCACCATTCCAAATGGTCATCGACTGGCAACTTTCTGGCCCTCGGACCCCAGACCCCTCCTAGTTGTTGACCTTTCACTTAGCATTTTTGGATGGCCATGAGCATGCTCCTTTTCGACCTCTAGGTTCCAAACCTCCTGTCATCATCCCAAAATTTGAACCCACCAAACTCTCATCCTTCGTACCTACATTAATTAAATGCATTAATTGCACTTAGGGGTATAAATAATCCTCCCGACATGTTAGGAAGATCAGAAGACTACAAAAACCCTCTAGCCTTCGTTGCCTCCGCGCTTGGTGCATCTCTTTATTGTTGTGTACGGATTTAGTAGCTTTACTCATCGGGTTCACAAGGTATGTTTGTCGTCTGACCTCCTACTTTGTCTTTCATAATTTTATGCTTAAGTAACTAGTGAAAAGGGCTAGAGTTGCATGAATTTGGTAGAAGAGGGATTGTGTCACAAAACCCATGTCATGAAACCCTTAGAAAATCCCTTAAAACAACTGAAAATCAAATGTGGAACCTCATCTCCTTGGGGTCATTCTTCATAAAGAGGGACAGTGCCCTTCGGGCCTGAGCCTTCCCCCCTGTCGATTGACAACCAAATGAAAACACAACTCCACAATGAAAAATTGTCTCGTAGGTTCCGGCCTTCGGAATTCCACCTTCGGAAGGTCATCTCCCATTCGCCATTTTGAATGGTGATTCTACCTCGTCCGCTTGAGCCTCAGATCCCATCCTTGTGCTCGCCGTCGAGTTTGAATTGACACATTCAGATGCCTATTGGGTCCCGGTTCACGGACCTCTGTCCGCGGACCGCCATTGTGATTTCGTCGTTCCTAATGTCCATCACAGGACTACTTCTCGGTCCCCGGGTCCCAAACTCCTCACTTCCACAAGCGCAAAAACCAAGTTAAAATCAGATAAACTCCTGGTCCTTACCTTCGTCGGGCCCTGACCGCCGAACTTCCTTCGTTGGGACTTTGTCCCGTTTCGATTGTTCTTTTGGCCTCTAAGCCACGATGATCCGATCTTTGCCAAGCATTTCATGAAGAAAACATAAGGCAAACTCCAAACCTAGGTCCGACCCTGTTGGGTTTCTCCCACCAGACTTTCGTTTGTGGCGCGCTGTTTCTCACGACCATTCTCAAATGGCTTCCCGACCTTTTTGACCCAATGTGCTCAAACACTTAAGTTATTTACTAGACGTCCTTCAGCCTCGTGGGTTTTGAACTCCGGAACTCCACCCCCAGAATTTCGTTTCTCCAAGGTCATTCCAAACGACTAACACTTGACAACTTTCCCTCTTCATGGTTTTGGGTGTCCTAATAGTGATCCAAACGCCTTCCAATTTGGAAATAAACATTGACCCACGTGCTTAAATTTGACCCTCTCCCACATGAACATTTCAAATCACCTAAATCTAAGGTCGGGAGAAACCATCCGGGTTGCTCTACCTTGTTTTCCCTTCAGAATAGCATTCTGACCAGGGAAGTCCAGCCTTTGGGGCCTACACCATCCAAACTCCCTCTAGTGAACTACTGATGGTAATTTTGACTAAGTGTTATATTTTTGAATGATAAATTATTCGATCTAACAATGTTTTGCAGGGATTTGGCTAACCTTTGTGTCATCATGCTTGATTATGCTTACCTTGCCTCTATGTGCAAGATATATGGAATCAGGTGCAGAAGCCTCAGGGGTGGTCATAGAAAAGGACAAAGGAAAGAAAACTACAAAGGCTCCTCAAAGTAAAGAGGACAAAGATCAAATGAAATATCAATTCCAAGGGGAACCATTGCAATATAGGATCACCACCAAGTGGAAGGATATCTCTGACACCAACATCAGACATGTTGACATTGATGATTTCATAGAGAGGGTCAGGGTCAACCCAAAGACAAAAAGTGAAAGGTTAATCAGAAGCAGTGGGATAGCTAAAGTTGCAGGTTTCCCTCCCACTTTGATTACCCCCAAACTGGTAATGGCTTGTAGGGAAGCATATCAGCCAAAAACAAGAACAATAGTTGACAGAGATGGGAACATTCTGGCCAACATGTCAGCCTCGAGAATAATGAAGACTGTCCATATCCCTATCTTCGGGGATATGGAATTACCAACTATCAAGGAGTGCAAGGAAATGTGGAATGGAGACCCCATGAGATGCAAAAAGCTCATAACTCAATATTGGCTTAAGGAGAAGAGGGCCAGTGTTGCAAAAGTTCCTTAGGAGCTCTTTCGTAGCGATTTCTTTGAGGACTATCATGATTTAGTCACCCTGCTAAGTAGAGTAATGGGCCTTCCTACTACAGCCTATTTTCAAGAGTGGATGGTCTACTTCGTCGAGTAGATTCTCCACAGGGAGGACACTACATTTTATTGGGGAGGAATAATCAGCGATTGCTTCCATGAACAATTCATGAATGTTAAAAAGACCTCCAAGTTCTATATGACTTCCTATCTAGTATATTCACTGGCCGATCAGAGGCATTACAATGGTTTATTCAGAGCTCTGAATGAAGAACCTGGCAGGGAGCTCAAGGCTTATGAAAGATACCCTTAGGTGCAATTCAAAAATTCCAAGAAAGATTACTGTAGGGTAAACGATGCTTTTATTGGTTATATTATTAGGCTACTCGGGGGTGAATTCAAGTGAAGATTATCCCATAGTGCTCACGCTTTCCTCAAGCAATATGCTTTCCTATTTATCCAATACCCTAAGTTCACATACCTCTACGCCCAAGGGTTCTCAGAAAGACTGAACAAGTTGTCTCGGTATCCTAACGACCGGATGATATTGTTAGAACTCTCTCGGTAGCTATGACACATTCACGCCCTCCTAAGAAGCAAGCATCTAGCGGGGATCCAGTATCCCCTTACACTCGGTCAGGGAATGTATAAGCTTTATACTTCCTAGTGTGTCCAAAATTTGGAGAAAGTGTTGGTTGAATATCATCTCAAATCCCATACGGCCAGACCATGGATGGATCCATATGGCCACATCAGAAAAGCAATTGGACAAGAGTATGGTCATCTTCACAGCATTAAGTACTTCTAGGCCAATTGTAAGGATGACTTCGAAGTGCAAATAAGGCACTATATGCGGATGACTGCATACTTTGTGAAGAAGGTGATCTTGTTCCCAGTGCTAGATCAGATGGAAGAGGAGAGAACTGTGATTGATCCTAGATACAATGCCATTGCAAATCTGCCACTACCATTGATTGATTGGGATGAGCAAGATTTTTATGACCTCAACATTCTCACCAAGCTTGTTGAGGCTCGAAGGAAAACATGGATTGATGGGAAAGTTACCCGATTGAAGCAATAAGGGGTCGTCCTGACATATAAGGGGTTCAAAAGTGAGTTGAGTGGATCTGGTGGTGGGGAAATGACTACATAGATAGGAGAAAAATCAAAGTCCCCTCCATCCACTCATCTAAGGAAGAGAAAAGAGACTGACGAGCAGCAGGCTAACCCAAAGGTGTATGCTAGAAAGGCCTCGGAATGTGAACCTTCCAAGAAACATAAGAAATCAAGGAGCGTCACCAAGATGCTCATACTACAAGAAGATCCACTCCATGAGGGAGAAGAAATGGAGATTGATTAGCCAAGGTCTCCGCCTATATCATCTGTTGTTACAACAACTACTATTGTCGCCACCACCCTGCTTATCCCACACGTAGTAGTTGCTACCTCTCCGCCCGCGATGGACATCTCAGTCCACTTTGTCTCTACCTCTCCCATAGTGTAGGTAATATTGGTAGATTCATCCTCCGTCACTACCTCACTGATTTCCTCATCATCCATGTCCCCATCTTTTTCTCTTCCAACTGCCACCACAACAACTGCAATACATATCCTTGCCCTTTTGGAATCATTTGTTAAATATATGCAAAACATATCATTTGAGCTCTCGAGGATGTTTGCAAACCTGGCGGTGCAGGCTACAATTGCCCAAGTGATAACCAGCTCCCGATTCCTCTTTCTCCTACTGAGCCACCCATAATGGAAGCCACCATGCAGATTTTTGAGGAGTTGGACCAACAACAACAAATGGAGGTAGCTAAAAGCTTGGAAGAAGAGGCCAACGATTACCATGAACACCCCATTTATGAGCATCGAGTGATTGACGAAGTCGCCTATGAATTTTCTGATGATGATGGCAAGGGTCTGGATACGCAAATTATTGAAGAAACATCTGATCCTAAGCTTGATGCGGAGCTGGTCAAGCAACTCAAAGAGATTGAAGATAAGGAGCCTGAAAGACAACCTATCATTGAAGAAAGGGTTGCTGCCACCGAAATAGAGGGCAATAAATCTCCAATGGAAGAACGTGAAAACGACCTTGGAAATGATGAGGAGATGCTCCCTCATGATGAACAAGAGGAAAAGGAATAAGATAAGCTTGAGAGAGAGGCTGAAATTCATGAAAACCCAGAGATCGAGCAACCCGAGGAACATGGGCATGATGAATAAAAAGAAGAAAAATATGTTGAAGGGGAAGAAAAACCCAAGGAACTCCTACTCATCAAAGTCCCCATCAAATGCACGATGTTCATCTAGGACTTCGATGAAGACAAAGAAGAAACAAGGACAAAGCAAGAGGCTTTGAATGATAAAGAGATTGAAATCAGAGAAGATGAAAAGGAAGGTGACAAGGAGTCACTGAAGGAAAATTCCTCAATGCCTGACTGGCTGGAAAAGAAGGCTCCTCCTCCTAAGGACCCAAAAAAAAATTGGAAGCTATATTGGCCTGATCCCAAATCAGCACCAAGAAAGAAAAGAAACCCAAAATCAGATCAAAGGTAACGATGGATTCCTCTGGATCTAGAGTGGTGCAGGTAGCTACATCGATGGTGGGAGAACAAGGAATAAGTTACAACATCTCCAGCATTGACTTGGGAGTGGCCACCAGGGAACAAAAGGTAGATCACCTCCAGGAATCTGTCACCACGATAGTGCATCTAATTCAGCAGGATAAAGTTTCAAAAGAAGAGCTTAAGGCATAGGTGGTTGATCTAACAACTTACATCCAACAATGGTCATCAACGGAGGAACAACCTACCACATCCTTGGCCCCACCACAATTACTGTCCAAGGAGCAGATAGACAAACTGGAAAGAAGAAAGAACTTGGATAAGACCACAAAGAGCTGGTTTGGGCAGGTCTTGGATATTGGAAACATGGGCATCAATCACGTTGTTTAGAAAACAAACAAGTTCCCGGATATACGAAAGTCGCTTGAGGATACAAGGAAAATTTGCACTGACTTCCCAAGGAAGTATGAGTCTTCCTACCCAAAGATTGAGGCTATCCTTAAATTGCGAAGCGAGATTTGGGAGAAGGAGTTTGCATTCAAAGAGGATGATCACTAGCTGATGGATGTCTGGAAGCGAGATTTTGAGAACCAAAAAGAGAGGTTGGAGCAGGTGCTTGAAAAGGTAAACCCAGACATCGATTGGGCCAAGGAGGTTTGGTCATATTGCAGCCGGTATTTGAAGATAATGACAAGGTACAATGTGCCTGTTGTCCAAATTAATTTGGAGAAGGTAAAGCCTCACTTCCAAAAGAGGATAGAAGATGGAATGTCGAGTGAGATTACTACTAATTTTATGAGTTTTGTTTCCTGAGCCTTCACCCAGTCTGAGTTGTTCAAGGACCACGTTGCCAAATATGATGAAGACTAGGAAAAGCTCATTGACAATTCCAAAGAATGGAGTTACCAAGTGCTGAGATCCGACATCATAGAGGTTGATAAGCTCCAACTGGTAATCCTAAAATTCATGGAGTATGCTACTTTGAATAAGCAGGAGGGCAACCCTATTATTGATAAAGAATTTCTAACAAAATAGCTGCAACAAAAGAGCAATTAGCAAGAAGACAACGCTACAGTGCTGCCACTAAAAGACAAAATAGGGATATGGACAAAAATTTATTTTAAAATGTAATATATTGTGGGGTAGGTAGAACCCTAGGTTATAGTGAATCTTGGCCACACAAATGTAAATCAATCTTGGCCACATGTTCTACTTTTGGGACACTATAAATAGGGGGGCCTCCTCTCATTTTCAAGAGAGAGTTGAGTTGTTGTAATGACATGCTAAAGAAATTTTAATAGAAATACATTGACTTTGGTGGATTTCTGAGTTTCTTTGCATGTTTCATGATTCTTCTCTCATAGTTAGATAATTCAGTTAGATTTACTTTCAATTAACTTTGGTAGATTTAGTAATGTTGTTCCATGGTTGTGAAGATTTCTGCTGTGTAGATGCCTTCTTTGTCCATACTTTTGGTTGTTTGCTGCTGGTAGATGGTTGTGTAAAGTTAGTCTAGACTAAAATTAGAAGTTGTCTTTAAATATTTATCTTTGTTCATGCATGTATATGGTGAATGAATGGTAAAATATCTGTAGTCCTTAGAAGATAGCACAAATTTCATGACACTATGAAATTTTTGGTTAAGTGAAATTTTGTTTTAAGGAAGTTGTCCATTGTAGAGATCTCCATGATCACTATTCATTAGTAGTTGTAGGTCCAGGAACCTTCTCTCTTCCCTACCATTTTTCCTTTTTTTTTAATAAGTAGCCTATGCTAAGGTTCATTGCACATTGTAAAGCCAATCTTAAATCATAAATGGAGTTCAAGACTGTTGTTTGAACCTGCAACAAACGTACAACAACTTTTCACCTTAAAACAAACTACATTTGCAGATCGACCTTCATTCCAACCTAACTTCCGTAAGTCCGCCCTGTGATTATCAGCAAGATCACATCAAACATCAATTGAGATATTCTATGCAAGTCATGACCTAACACCCGAGAGACCTTGTGGTAATTTTCAGCAACTTGTTGGATATTTCCTTTCAAGAGAGGTGATGCACCTACACATCACCTATGTTGAGAAAGTGTGCAAAAACACCCATCAACACCTCCCTATCTCTCTCTATATTTATCTCTCTCTCCCTATCACTCCCTCTTTTTATATCTCTATATTTATCTCTCTCCCTCCCCCTCTATTTATATATCTATCCCTCTCTGTCTCTATCTCCATATCTATCTCATACTCATATAAACACACTCCCTATTTCTCCCTCCCTATCTCTATCTCTCTATCTCTCCCCTCTCTTTCTATACCTAAATCTATTTAGTTATCTCTCCCTCTCTCCCCCTCTCCTTCTCTCTCCCTCTCTACATATTTCTCTCCCTTTCTCTACCTCTATATATCTATCTCCCCCTTTATCTCTCTCCCTCTCTCCATCCCTCCCTCTCTATCTCCCCCTCTCTTTCTATCTCTTCCCGTCTCTATCTGTGTACCTCTCTTCTCTCCCTATCCCTCTCCCTTTCCCTCTCTTGTATCAATTTATCTATCTCTCCCCTTCTCTACCTAACTCTCTCCCTTTCCCTTACTCTACCTCTCTCTCTCTCCCCTTCTCTCTCACTATCTACCTTTTTCTCCCCCTCTATCTTTCCCAAGTTATATCTATCTCTAGACATATCTCCCTCTCTCTACTCCTATCTCCTCTCTTTATTTATCCCTCTCCCTCCTATATGTATATCCCTCTCTATCTTTATCTCCATATATATCTCACTCATATACACACACTACCTATTTCTACATCCCTATCTCTATCTCTTAACCCATATCTTGATTACTTGTTTATATCACCTCATCTCTCTCTCTCTCTATATATATATACCACTCTCTCTTATTCACTTTATCTCTCCTACTCTACATGTCTATTTTTGTCTATCTCCCTCCCCCTCTTCTTCTCTCTCCCTTTATTTACCTCTATTTCTCTATCTCCCCCTCTCTCTATCTCTCCTCATCTCCTCGTCTCTCCCTTTGTCCTTCCCTCCCTATCTCCCCTTTGTATATCTCTATCTTTGCATCTCTCTCTCTTTATCTTCCCATCTCTCTCTCTCTCTCTCTCTCTCTCTCTCTCTCTCTCTCTCTCTCTCTCTCTATATATCCTTATATCTCTATCTCTCAATCACTCTATCTCACCATCTATATCTCTTTCTATCTCTCCCTCTCTATCAATTCCTTTATTTATATTCCTATTTTTATCTCCCTATCCATCTCCATCTCTCTATAGAGGAAGATGGATACCAAGAGATAGAGAAATATAGAGGAATATGGGAGCAAGAGATAGAGAGATGTGGAAGGAAAAATAGGATAATGGTTTTGTATTCTTCTTTTTTTATGATAGGCATATCACAAGCACATTAAACTATGACCACATTATAATGTGCTCAAATTATAACATGCTTGTGTTATAGCTTGGTAGTGACTTATCCTAGGCTTGGTCACTACCAATTCATAATGTAAGTGTGTTATGAAATGCATGTGGTATGGCCTAGATTGACCAAAAATTGGTTATGGCAACTTTTTGGTCCTTCATTTTTCTATACATGCCCATCATATATCCTCATAAAATTATATATCATATGTGCATAATAAGGAATTATGATATTGCTATCAAGATTCAACCGTATAGTTTTTGAGTCAAACTCATTGACCCATGTTTCATGAGTCGTGGTTCACAAGAACCCATCTCTCATGATAACGAATGGTCCACTTAGCACTCATTGCATCTAGGCGATGCTCATAGAGGTGAAGCACTGGACCGTCTTGTGAGGTTACCCATCCCAGTATTGCTCCAGCTCAAGTGCGCTTAACCATGGAGTTTCCTCCAAGGTTAAGCCCACTTAGCTTGCAACCCCATTTGCAAAACCTTCAGCAAGTGTTATGCCTTATGAACCATTCATTATAAAGCCCCTTTAGCTCATCAATTGATAAGTAGGAGGTTTCTTCCACAACGTGTCAAATTATGATAGTGCTATCAGGATTCAACCGTGTAGTTTTCAAGTCAAACTCATTGACCCATGTTTCATGAGTAGTGGTTCACAAGAAGCCATCTCTCATGATAATTAATGGTCCAATTAGCACTCATTGCATCTAGGTGATGCTCACAGAGGTGAAGCATTGGACCATCTCAGGAGGTCACCCATCCCAATACTGCTCTAGCTCAAGCGCGCTTAACCATAGAGTTTCCCCCAAGGTTAATCCCACTTAGCTTGCAACGCCATTTGCAAAACCTTTAGCAAGTGTTATGCCTTATGAACCATTCATTATAGAGCCCCTTTAGCTCATCAATTGATAGCAATATGACTTGAAAACATGGGTCAATGAGTTTGACTCGAAAACTACACGGTTGAATCCTAATAGCAATATCATAATTTGACACGTTGTGGAAGAAACCTCCTATTTATAATAAGGAATGTTAAAAAATCCAAGGAAATAGAACATAAGAGGGCATAAGAGTCAAATAAGACATCTAGGAAATCATGGAAAGGTAACATAGAGTAATATAAGAAATATTTCACCAAGTGGGGAAACAAAACATATCCCATCATATAGAAGGTGAAATAAGAATAGGAGATGAAAAAAACCATTGAATACAATTGAAGAGGCCAAAGCATAAGGAAATGCAACATAAATGGATGAATAAATAAGGAGAGATCGCAACAATCATGACCTAAAAAATAGCCAAGTATAAAATGATATAGATAACAAGGAAGAAATGAATGAACTTGTATTCAAAGTTACTTGGGTCAACATACACCATTAAAGGTTGATAAGCATAGGATAAGCATGCGCGAGGTCGATGTTGGTGGATGGAGGGGTGTTTGTATGTTGATAATTGTTTTGAGGTCGGTAGAGGGGTGTTGAAAGGTGATTTTTGTTGGAAGTATTTGGAGGTTAAGAAGTGTTTAGGGTGTGTTGATTAGTGTGTAGGTATGTAGATACTTGGGATACTTATTTTTAGATAAAATTAGCATTTATTGTTGTGTTTAGGGGTTGAGTATGTATGGTGGGGTTGGTAGATGTGTATGTGGTATTGGTGGGAATATTAAGTCTTAATTGAGAAGAAGATGAATGAAGCTTCTCAAATGTTGGTTGAGATGTGGATGTGTAAGGAGGATGGTTAGGATTAGGTTGGGACCCAAAAAAAATATTTAAAGGGTGATTGGATGATGAGAGATTATTAGAAGGCTCTTTCCTTCTAATTTGTGAGATATCAAAGTTGGAAAAAAGTCTAGCTCCCTTGGACAAGAGGTCTAACAAAATAGTATCCTTGTCAAGCTCATATATTATTTGCATCATTTCTTGATTATGGGGGTATTGAGAAAAAGGCCTACAACCTAGGAGAGTGTTTGGGTTGGTATACATATGCTTCTTCATCATGGAAATATGTAGGTTGGTTGGTGAGGTCTTCAATGGTAATGTTCTTTTGAGAATCCATTTTTCTTTAGCTTGTTTTCGAGTGATTGGCATGCAAAAGGAGGATTCTTTTAGAGGGATGTTCTTAGGATGCTTAATGGATAAGTTTGAGGAGAGGATGGTGACAATGACCCAGACTTAGGAGTTAGATTAGGATAATGTTATGATTGGTGTGGACAAAAATGATTTTGGGATGTATACTTGCTTAATTAGGATATGCAAGTTCCTAAGCAAGATTAGATAATGGATTTTTGAATAAATTTACCTAAGGGAGATAAATCCTTAAGCTAAGTAATTTGAAATGTTAGGCTAACTAAAATGCTAATTAAGATAGATAAGTTATTAAGAAACACCTAAGTTATAGGAGGATGTATAAGGATCTAGATTTATATTTTGATAAAATTTTGATATGTAAGGATGTGGATGGAGGGATTATTAGGATTGAATGATTGAGATGATTAGGATAAAATATTAAAATGGGGAGGATTGAATAGGATGATGTGATAGGTAAAGGGATTTTGTTTTTAAAAAAGATTAGGATTGATGACAAGTCCAAGTGATATGAAGAATGGAAGGGATAATTTGGATACGGAGATGATAATGGGAACTCAAAGACAGGGCCCTATGGTTAGATTATATAATTACAAAATATGATTTTTTAATTAAGGGTATTTGTTGGGCACTATTGAAATTTATTATCTTCAAGATAAAATGTATGCGCAACTTGACAAAGTGCAAGTGCAATTTGACAAAAGTGAAAATTTAGGTAAAAGTGTAGTTTGATAGAGCAGATATGTAGTTTAAGGATTAAGTGTAGTCTACCACAATAGATGCATAGTTTCAAGCTTAGGAATTATAGAATAGAGGCGTATTTTCAGGCTTAGGCACAACCTACTAGAATAGATGCATATTTTCAAGCACAGGTGTTGCTTGATAGAGTGTAGGCGTAGCTAGGTGTGTGTTATCCTCGAATTTAGCACACTCAATTTGTGGGATAACCCCTATGAAACTTGTCTATTTCATAGCCAATGTACTCTAAGCACACAAAATTAGGCAAGTTGCATTGGTCCTCATGCATGGTTCCCCATCGTCAAAAAATCATTCTGAGCATTAACCTTTGGTAGTTCATCGAAATTCGCATTTTAAACAAAGTTGTGAAAATTCAGCTTTGGGAGTTAGAAATTTTTCTACACATGTAAGAACGTTGATTTTTTGCTCTTTTGCATATTTCATGCCTTATTCATTTTCTGGCAAATGCAAGAGCGGGGTTTTTTAGCACTTTTACATATTACATGTAGGAGCGTTGATTTTTAGTGCTCTTGCATATTTCATGCCTTAGTCATTTTTCTAGCACATGCAAGAGCGAGGTTTTTCAATGCTTCTGCATATTTTCCAACATCTAAGAGCACTGGATTTTTTCGTGCTTACATGTGATATGTCAGAGCACCATTTTTTAGCGCTTGTGCATCTCAAATCTCAAGTCACATGCAAAAGCTTTATTTTTCATTGCTTTTACATATGACATGTAATAGCTCCATTTTTCACCGCTCTTACATATTTCATGCAGAAGCTCTATTTTTCACTGCTCTTACATATTTCATGCATAAGCTCTATTTTTCACCGCTCTTACATATTTCATGCAAAAGCTCTGTTTTTCACCGCTTTTACATCTGACGTGTAAAGCACTATTTTTCACCGCCTTTGCATGAAATTACCAAGTCCTTCAGTATGTAGAAGTGTTATTTTTTATCGCTTTGACATGTGAAATGTTGAAGCGTTGCTTTTTAGTAATTTTGCACAAAATACAATTTCCTTCCAAAACATGTCAGAGCGTTGTTTTTCAGCGCTTGTGCATAATATGCAGATATCCAAGATGTAAGAGCAGAGATTTTAGCACCGGTACATGAAGATGAACTTCCTCCCAAATGTTGAAGCATTGATTTTTAGCACTTGGACATGAGTTTTTTCCAAGTCTTCAAAGCATGTTGGAGCGCTGATTTTCAACGCTATTACATAAACCCAAAAATAGCTTTTAACTAAATGCTCAAAAATAATCCAAAAATGCATTATGAGCTTTATTCTACCCATTTCACTCAATTTTTCTCACTCCATTTTCTAGTTTACTCACTTCCACTCCATTCTCTTCCATCATCACATTCAAGCTTCCCAAAGCCATGAAATTGCTTAGACTTACATCCAATATGCAGTGTCTTGAAAATTTGAGTAATTACATCTAAAGTGCAATACCCTATGCTAAAACCTCAGTTTTTCCTACCTTTGCATCAAAATTGTTAAAGCCTACTCTTGCATACATTATGATCTCTTGTGCCTAGATTTTAGAGCAGTTTTGATCAAGTTCTTGCCTATCACCAAGCAAGAAGGCTTTGAAGTACAACCATAAAGTTCTTCCCATGTTTCAATTTTTCAAAGAAGTGTTCATCAATGGTTCAAGAAGAATTTGAAGATAAAGCTTTCTCAATAGCTCCAATGAACAAAATGATGGATTTCCAACTTATTCTAGATTTGAGAATTGTTCCTAAAAGGCATCAAAAAGTGTTCAATCTCATTAGATGAGTCAATCTCAAGAATCCTCATCATCTCCAAAGTACACTCCAATGCGAGAAAGTGATGAAGTGCATGTCATCATGAAGTTTTCATGAAGAAATATGTTGAAGAAGGCCAAATTTTTCCTTAGATTAGATTTCCCAATTTTAGCATTTTTCATGCTTTATGTAAATAAGTTTTGACATTTTACATGTCATTTTGAAAACTGTAATCACATGTAAAAATAAATATGTTTTCCTATATTCATGGACAACATTTTTGAATAAGTCAACTAGTTGGTTAGGGTTTTTCCTAGATTATCTCTCCTCTCCCATCTATAAATAAGAGAGGATTTTGTTGTAATTGTTATCTTTTATCTTTTGCAATGAAGTTTTTCCCACTTGTGAAGCGAATATTGAAACTTTGAGTTCAATTTTGTGAATCTAATTTTGATCAATAAAGAAGTGAAGTTGCATACCAAACTTTGTATTGGGAACAATTATCTTATGGTTTGATCAAATTGGTAGTGATTAGTAATTAAGATTGAAAGGGCTTTGAGTAAATTCGTGTAAACTTTGAGTTACACCTATTACTTGAATTTGTGATATTGATTGAATACTATTGGTGAATTCTATATAATAATTTGTGCTTATATTTATTCATGTTGTTCATGGAATTATTGTGAAGTATATAGAAGACTTTGTGATTCTCATACAATGTTGGTTACATATCTTGAAGGATTCGTTGTTGGAAGCTACGAAATGAATTTGTGCCTTCATTAGATTTTCTTATTTATCATTATCATGCTGGTATTCCTAGGCTTTACTTTGATAAGATAAGAATATTGGAATTACTGCTTAGTTTTAGTTTGAAGTTGTATTGCATGAAGAACTTAAAATTATGAAACATTGTAAAACATATTATCTGAAAAAAGAGAGAATCATGAATGTGACACACCCCCATATCATTAGTGTAGTGTAAATTACTGTAAATATATGATTAGTTTTCCTTAGTTTCAATAAGCGGTAAGAAGGATGCCTCCCCTTTTTGAGAGGAGAGATTGTATCTCATACAACTATGGTTGAAATCAAGGTTTTGTGATATGTTAAAAGGGATTACATAATTTTCACCCAACAATGTGACATAGGTGTGATTGTAAAATGATAGTTTGGTAAGAGATATGTACACACAAAAAACACATTGGTTGAATTTTTTGACTTTTTAAGAGTAAAAGGCTATTTTCAGCAATTCATGTTGAGTGTCTTATTGTTGGTTTAGTACATGAAGACACACCAAGCACATTAGCACAATCCTAAATTTAATCAAGTGGGATTATAGACTTAATGTGGGCCCACCAACCAAAGGCTAATACTTCCAAATGAGTGGGTGGCTAGGGTATGCAAAGGTCATGTACCACCTTTGCACCCCTTATCTTAGAATGAAAAGGTCCAACCAAGCAATATATGTCACCTCAAAAAAGGGTCATACATGGTGAGTAACTTCAGGCATGATCAACTGTACCTATACCACACTAAGCTATGATCGAATGGTCTTAAGCTAGGCTTTACAAGTTCTCTAGGGGAGTCCTCTAAATACCACAAGGGTATGTGAGGCACAACCATGAACACTAATTCATCACAAGCATGGGTTAGAAACTTTCAGCAAGAAAGCTCAAACCAACCTTTTCACCTCTTGTATTGGAATCGCCCAAACATTAAGGCTTCAACAGAAATAATGTAATTGGATTAGGGTACAAATTTCATTCTCCCCCTTTATATACCTGTTGTCAATTCAGATTGGACCCGTATGCTTGAATATTGAAATTCAGCAATTTGTTGAAATATTGGAACTAATTCCAGGTTGTGGGTATCCTATGAGGAATTAGACCTCCTGATTCTAGGCTGGTTCCTATATCATTTTTTGATTAATACTTGGTTAAAATGCTAGGAAAAGGATAAAAAGACTAAATCTAAAAGTATAACTATGAAACTTTAAACTGGTGGTGATGCACCTAAAAAAAAATGATCTAAAAGGCAAACTGATTCACAACTAAATCTCGAAGGAATAATTCACACAACTCATTAATGACAATCTTATTGCAAAAGTGTTTCAAAAGAAGGCTGATTGATCTCTCCTGGTAGGAAACTATGTTTCACAACTTTGAATAGATGAATACAAGCACAACTTAAGACTTGAAACTTGATTGTATCTGAGAACTCATATTAGTGAAAGAGACAAAATTTAAAGGTTTCTGATTTACTAAAACACAATAAATTTCATCAAATCAATCATCATGCAAAAACTAGTAATGAGAAGGTAAAACTCAAATCCTTTAAGCAAAAAGGAACAACTCCATGTAACTTGTAAACCTGCTACTGCATTAACCTGAAAATAAATGCTGAGTTACAAATCCTTCACTTTGCAAAGTGCAAAGGAGAAAAATAAGAACTCCCAAAAAACTGTTAAGTTTTTCAATATATACAAAAAGCCTTTCCAAAAGGCATGTAAAAAGAGCTCAAAGTCCAACTCCAAGAGAGGGTGATAACTCCAAGGCCAAATCTGAGCAGAAGGAAATATCTCTGAAAAGGAGGTCCAAAATCATGCAAAAACAAGTCCACTCAGGCTCAAACTCACTGCCAAGTCATAACTGATACATGCACTATTCCAATTGAACTGCAAATCCTTGAAAAAGTGGGCCAAAGCATGCAAAAAATTGCCTCGTTTGTATCAATCCGCCCATGCAAAATGAAACTCCATCTTTGCCTTATTCTATGCTTGCATTATTGGATTTATTTAACTCAATGTTATTTTGCCTAAAATAGTTGTATTAATTAAATGATTTATAATTTTATCATTTAATTAATACCACTTTACATGGGTTAGCAAAAATAACATTAAATTAATTGAATTTAATTATTGCAACCCTAGCCTATGTTTATCACAATATATGCATGGTTTATTACTCCATTGACCACCTTAATAGATACCTCTTGGGCTTCATGCACCATACTTGGCAAAACCTTAATCGGCCACCAAATTTGCACATTATTAAGTCGGCCCTTATATTAAAAATATTAGGTTTATCGACCCAAAGGTCAACTATCATAGGCAAACAAAATATCAGAATGATTCTTTTGTTTGATTCTGACAAAAGATAGTCAAGAGACATCGACCCAAAGATAGGGCAAAAAGACAGGCCCAAACCCTAAACATAACTCACCTTTTTCATTTTGATTTGGAAGCTCTGCCTTTTCTGGAGAACTTCATGCTATGCCACCATCATTAGGGTTTTATGAGCATTCTGTGGCTTCTAATGGTTAATATTAGGGCTCTTCAGGTGTCTACATCTGGATTTTCCTGTGAGATCTCTACGTGGATTGTATGGTAAGATTTTATTCATCACAACTTGGACACTGCTCTCCATTTTAAAGTTTTCTTTTTAGGTATATGGCGCGACCTCCATGATTTTCTGATGAGAATTTATGTGTTCCTCTTGGTTGGCACAAGAAAGAAAACTTTTATGCTATGTACTGTTCAAATAAACATGATGAAAATGGTTTTTCTGTAGATTTTCTATGTCTTCATGTCCGTCATGGTCTGAGATCGACCATCTATCTAGTAACTTGGTGAGTGATTGGCCGTGGCTATGAACTCCAACCGGTGAAAACGCGGTGAGTTCTACTTCCTTATTGCTTTTCATGTCCAAGTCGCACCACTACTGCTAAGAATATGCAAGAATCTGGGCATTTGGTTCCTATTTGAGGTCTCAAATTTGGGATGTGATCTTGATTTTTCCTTTGATATTTCATTTGTACTTGGAAACCATGACCTCCTCTTTTCCTTTTCTGCGCTCTTCATCATATCTCCTTATAGTAATCTCATAAGAGGCCGCAACTTTTCTCCTTTCTGGGTTTTGATTATTTGTAGAAAGCAATCTCAATAAGTATATGGGTTTTGAGATATTTACCATATCATTTATTTTCCCTCTTTGAAAGTATTTTCCTCTTTGTCAACTGCTCCTTTACTCTTTCTGGCCGCCATTGAGATTTACTCGATGCCTTTTCTTGGAGATTGTTGGGATTTCTCTGCTGTCAAGGCCGAGTGGTATGCATTTTACTCTTACCTCACTTTTTCCACTGTAAGAGGATGTAGCTTGATAAATGAAATATCAAAAAAAAATTAAACCTAGGTTAGAACAAATTGTCCATACCTCCCACAGCTGCTGATATTGTATTTTCCTATCAAGCATTCTTTGATATCTCTATCTCTCCTATTTTTGATGCTCTGTTGACATTGTATTACCATTTACAGCATTGTACATATGCTTGATTTGAGCCTTTTAACTTTTGAAAGAAAAGGGCTTTCCACATTTCTGAGTTATTGTTCTCATTAATCTCTGGTTACTGTCAAGATTTGGGTTTCTTTCTATTTCTGAAGGCTTCCTGGGTCCTTTTCTTGCATATACAGATTTTCCTTAATGAATACTTTCTTGACCTTGAAATACTGGGTTCACAGTCACTTGCCATGATGGTTTTAAAATATTTTTTTGCATTTCTGTAAGAAACTCTCACATGAGCAATCTGAAAAATAATATGAAGTAAGATATAAAAATATCATTGTTATTCGCGAACTGCCATGAAACACCAAACTGCCTCCGATTTACTCAAGCAGAGACACCAGTTCTATCTCTGAATGTTTCCTTTTGATGATGATATTGCCTATTGCAAATGATCATGGTATTACAATGATAGTGATTGTCCTTTATCATAGCACAATAATCTCTCACTGATCCCTGTAACCACAGTCACTAGAAATCTCTTTGCTCTTATTGTAGTATGATGTGTACTGTCTACATGATTTCCATGTTTATCTTGCTGCTACTGAATTCTATTCATCTTTATTGCTGCATTATTGAAACATGAATTTATGACTACTTGTTATCATTTCACTTAGCATCTTTGTAAACAAACGCATTTCCTTGGGCATGTAATACCAACACCTAATGATAATAGAAGGAAAATTTATGATCTATGCTGTTCAAAACTGTATCTGATAAATCCCCCTTATGCTGATAATAACGCTGATTGTATCAAAAATTTGTAATGAGAGCCTCTTGTATAACCCTATCATGCTAAATGCTTATTTCGATGGAAATGTTTAGTGCTGAAAACTGATTTGCAGTTGTTCTTTATGGTTGTTCTGGTATTGATAATGAATCTCAAAAGTGACTAGAGAGTGTGCCTTTTGATATGCCGGGCTCAACCCTTGTGGGAGCCCGTTTTAATCCACATATCTGATAGAATGATCATGAACATAATGAACCTGTTCCTGCACAGTGAACAAACATGTTAGCAAAAAATAAAAGAAGCTGAAAGTCTTCCCTTTTCTCCTTATGTTCTTTGAATTTTTGTAATCATTTGATGGATGCCTGAATAGATGTAAATTATATTCTTGCTGGCAATGTAAGCATAGGACTAATTTCGATTCATCATTGCATAGAGTTAATCTCTAACATCATTTCCATTCATGTTGCAGGACAACTCAAAGAGAGTGAAGTCAAGGAACCTAGAAAGCTTCAACAACACCAATAAAAGACATCAAGCATCACGGGTTCCATCATTACAGGCAATGATGAACCACTCTCCCTTCTATGTTTATTTTTTCAACAGTTGTATAGTATACAAATTGCTTTTGTACCTATCGTTTGATTATGTTAATCAAAATTTGCTACTCCCACGACTTGTGTGGGATTTTGGTTTGCACATTACAAATAAAGCAAAAAAAATTATGCAATCTTATGATATCATTTTTGAAGTGTTTTGCATAATATCATTGAAATATACATCGTAATGAAACAATGCACAATATGAATACTTAGCAAAAAAATTTTTAACATCTTGTGTACCTTTTAGCCTGAATTTACAATTCAACTCTACCTGTTTGAGCTGGTAGAGAAAAATAGGTAACAATACCCTGTCAGTACACATGGTTGAGGTCGTCGCTTAGGGTGATGAAATTCCCAAGAATACCTTCGAAAGGGAAGGATAATGCTAGGTGTTTTGATCCCCAAGATCACACTAGGTGCAAGGGGAGAGCATACACAAAGCTAGCAAAGCCCTACAAACTAATCTAAAACACAAAATGATGAGATGAAATATTTTTGATCCCCAAGATCGCTCTAGGCACAAGGGGAGAGCATACATATATACAACCCTCAAAACAAAGAAAACAATGGAACTCTTTAACCCCTACTTTAACCTTAGTGCCTAAACTAGTGAAAATAAAAAAAAGTCTTGGACAAATGAATCTACAAAACTATAGGTTAGTAGTTTTAAATTTTTAATCTTGACCAGGCTTAAACTAGTTGCACCACTTGTTAGTCCCAAATGTTAGCTAAAAAACCAATAAAATTAAAAACTTGTAGATTGAAACAAAGGCACAAAATATTGCTACACAGGTGCAAATGTCGTTAACAAAAGAACAAAAAAATAGAGAATGCAAAAAAACTATACCTTGCAGAAGCACATTTTTGTCAAACAAAGGCACAAAGATTCGATACAAAGGCATAAAAGTTCTTTGCGTAGTCAATAGACAAAGTGGAAATGCCAGTAGATAGAATGGAAGCATACTGGGTCGACACAAAAGTGCAACAGGTCTTTGTGGAAGTGTCATTTCATAGCAATAAAAGTCTGCGAAGTAGGGTTAGTATAAAATAATAAATGCACAATAAACTTGACAAAAAAAGAGAACCAACAATGTTCTAATCATCTGGAAAACACTATTAATAGTATATAAAACCTTAGGATTAATTTTAAGATTTAGGTTAGTAAAGCCCTAGTTTAGATGTAATTTTAAAGAAAATAAGATTGTATAAACCCTAGTTTAATTATAAGTTAGTATTATGAAACCTAACTAAAACCTATAAACAAAACAACACACAAAACCCCAAAAACATTTTTAATGAATTAGCTATTAAATCTAAAACATGCAAAACTTTGCATAGAAAAAAGCACTGAAAGTCATTACAAAGGTGTTGAAATTTGTTGCTTAAGTGTGGCTTGACATGATAAAAGTGTTGAAATATGCAATAGAAGCACAATGATTTGCAACGTATGTGCAATTTTATAGAGCTGAATGTGAAAATAGAACCTGCAACTCAAAAACTCAACAAAAGATTGCAAAAATGTTAGAAAAGGGACATGGGTCCCACTAGGAGTGCCAAAATGAAGTCAAGAAAATGGATTGAAGCATAAACAAAAAAAAAATAATGCATGAACACACAAACAATTATACCTCAAATCATCTTCATATCCATGGTTCTAAAAAAGCTTGCACCCAAAAAGCCTATTGACTTGCTCTCAAATTTGCTATGTGGATTGCTTTAAAGATATTCTAGCATAATCTAGTTATAGCCAAAGACTTGTTAAAAATGGATAGTGATGGCTTATATTTATAGAAGGGTCAAATGGGTGGAGGGCCAAGATCTTACCTCAAGATGAATGACTCATGTTGAGAGGTGTTGTTAAGCAAGAGGGAGAGGACAAATGTCTTGTGAGGGCTAACAGAGGATCACGGCTTGGATGAGAACAATTGGATAGGATAGGGGTAGAATTTAAAATTGGATTTTATGGAGAAGAGAGAGATGGCCCCATATAAAGTCAAATCAAAAAGTGATATCTTCCTTTAGTGGATTTAATGAGATGGAGGTGAGAATTTAGTGGAGGGATGAGGAAGCAACCATTTGAAGGGAAATGGCATGTGGCAAATGAAGAATTTAAAATTGAAGAAAAGGCTAAGTGGGTATTAATGAAGGATGGTTTAAGATTTTTAGAGGAAGTGAATGGTGGTGACTAAGGTTATATTAAATAAATAATCTAACCTTTTTAGAAGAATAAGCTAATAGTGAAAATTTATTAAATTAAATAGTTAATTAATTTAGAAGAAAATGGAATAATTAATAATTAGTATATTTAATTAATTATGGGGTGATGATGGGGATTAATTAAAACTTATAATTTTAATTAATTAAAAGTCTAATGTAAGAATTGGGGTGTCTACAAGAGCATAATATGATCTTCCTTTGAGGAGATGTTATACCATGATATCATGTTTGGGTTCTTGATTCCATGGTTGGAACTTTAACAATGGTATTGTTTGGTTCTCTTTGATTTTGAGTATTAATAATTTTCTTAGAGCTTCATGATTTTGCAAGGTTGCATTTGAAGTTGACATGGATTGATTTTGGATGCTAATGGAAACTATATAGACTTAGGTGAGGCTAAGAGATCTCTTATTTTTGGGGATTGTATGTTGATATGGTTACTCTTTGATGAAGATTTTAGCAAAAAGATCAAAGAGCCTACAACTGGTTATGGATGTGAATCCATTATTGACCTAAAGTGAATATTTTCATTGCTTTGGTGTTGTGCACACATGGAAATCTTGTATCCAATTCTTGGTCTACTTGGTAGGTGAATGATATGAGAGGTATTACCCACATTAATATCTAATACATTCTTTATTTTTTATATTGTCTTCTCATATGAGTTAGTATTGAATATAAAAGTTCCAAGGACTTGTTAAGAAGATGGATGGTTATATGAATTTTTGTTGTTTTGTTTGTTTTGGTCTTGAGATGTGGATCTAATTCTTAGGAAGATTTGGAGAGATAAAGGAAATGGTATGTGGCTTTGGGCATATTCCATTTGTTGTGGGAATGATTGGTTTGTTTTATCTACCTTTGGCATGGTAGGATTAATCTATTTTTTCCATGTTTTCATATGTTTTTAATGTTAGATGTTGATATCCTTTCAATATGGGAACAGTGAAGGAGATCTTATCTTGCACAAATCCATACATGTTAGTGTGGAACAAGGATATGGTTTTATTTTTAGGCTCTCTCTTTGGTCATGTTCTTCTTCCTATATGTTTGTATTCACATGGTTGAGTATGAATAATTTGGGAGAGTTGTGGAGAATAATGGTGAGAGAAGTATTACAACATATTTTTTTGAAATATTTGTATATCATTTTATGTTTCCTTGACACTATGTAATAGAGGAGTTAGCCACATAATCTATGTGAATTACTATACGTATACTTGGAATGCCTTGATATATTTTTAGATTTGGCATTACTCGTGTAGTGGGAGTTTTTGGATATATGTCAGGTTATTATATTTGATATCTTGGTTTGTTGATTATTGGTGTGATAATGAGTTTATATGTTTCATTTCAATTAGGATCTATGAGTTAGGAAATTATATGGGTTGATCACCCATTTGATTGTAGTGGGATGACTTGGATGTGGGTTGTCTATATCCACAAATTGTTTCAATGATAATATAGACTTTGTTGGTTGGACTTGCTTATGGTAATTTGTATATTGGTATGTTGCATTTGAGATAGGAGGATGTATATAAAAAGACTTGATTGTATTTTTTGGTTTGTATGTTGGTGGCTTGAAGTTCTATCTATGATTTATATACCTTGGTTTGAGGTATGGTTAACTTGCATGAGTTACATTTTTGTGTGGTTGCTATTCTAGATGCTATGAGTAAGGTAACTACTCAGAGCCTTTTTAATCATTTGAATTTGATCTTTATGTCCATGTAAAGATTGGTGCAGGTTTCACTGATAGTTGGTATGATTCACCTTGGCATGTTCCTTTTCCTTCCATAGGTGGCATGTTGGAGGACGTGAGGAGTTTTTTACTTGATGATGGTTATAATGGTTAATTTTGTAGGTATCTTGTTGGATCATGAGAAGATGGGGAAGATTCATGTGGTACATGTTTGGCTAAGGTATTTTTCCCATTGTTTGTGATTCCTATGGGTGTATTTACAATGTATAATATCAATTAGGCAAATGATAAGATTAAGTTGTCATTTACCTTATAAATCCTATGTCATATTGCATGGTTCCAATATCCTTAGAAAGTGTCCCTAGGCACTTAGGGTGTATTGGGAAAATATTTTGTAATATTTCTTCTCACCAATGTTTGTAATACATTGATAATGGTGATGGGTTCCACTAGTAGTAGTAAATGTGACTTGTGGACATGAATATTTAATATTATTTTCCCTACATGTGGATGCCTAAAATTGGATGGTAAGAGATAAGGAAGAGGATAAATGAGTGACTAATGGGTTTCCTCCAAGTGGGAACTTAGAAAGAGGCAACATGTGTCTCTTGGTATTCCATATTTTATGGCATTTAATGTAATGTTTCTTTTCCAAGTTTGGGAACCCAATTTGGAGGGAAATTATTAGAGCGAAAATTAGTGTCCTTTCATATTTTGAGGAGGTAATCCAAGGGTTGGAAATTTGGAATGAAGATTAATCTATGAGTGTCATTTTTTGGTTCTTAAGACCTCTTCACAAGGCTATAATATCAGCTCCTTAGATGAAGAAATTAATGAGGAACGATTGAATGTAGAGTTAATCTGTTGGAACAAGGACATGTTGAGGCATAAAGGGGTTTTTCATAGGTACACAAGTGCTGCCATATTGGAGGCTAAGAAGAGAATGGAAGTGAATAAATTTTAATCTCATTTATTTGAATATAATGAATACTTAGCCTCTCTTCTTGGTGGAGTTTATTATTGCAAGGGTTTATCCATATAAATCTTGTGTTATGTGATGCCTTTTATGTTGTTTAATTGTGCCTCTTTGTTGTTATCTTATGGTGATGTTATACTTTATTTATTTTTGTTACAAGTTCACATAAGGTGGTGTTATTAAGCATATTATGTTTTCCAAATTTTAGCATCATAAAGAAGATGGATCTAATCATGATAATTTCATATTAAGGTCACTTAATTTAAGATTTACATATAAGTTCCATATTTTCATATTGTAGTAGTCTAACCTTTGTATCTCATTCATTGAAGTCATAACTTTATTATTTGGATATAGATTGAAATTTCTCAATATTTTGCATCAAATCCTATATATTTCTCATTACATCTAATGAGGGTGTCAGTCCCCAGCCAACAATCATTATAGCCAATGGGGTTAGCCCTTGGCTCAACCCCCAATGGATAGGCCTAGGTTAAAGCTCATAGGGGCTTAAATAAAGGTTTGAAATTTAAAACATTGAATATAATATGATAACTCCATATGGTTTTCTAGTAACCCTCAACTCGTGCACCACCTTGTGTCACTATTGTGCAACCAACTATCAACCTATCTTCAAGACATTATTGGCTATACAAATAGGGATTTTTGGGTATGTTTTAATCTTTATAGGGTGTTTTTATTATAGGGGGTATAACTTTTCGATATGATATTAGATTTTTGAATTATTATGGATATTAAAAATATCTCTTTAAGCACTACATAATAGTACAAGTTTGGTTATCATATTTTATTATTTGAGCTACAATTTGGTGCTTGAAGCCAAAATTATATTAGAATGGTTAATAGGTAATATATTGAGTATATAGAATCAAATTTTAGATTTTAAATAGGTGATTGAGATAATTTGAAAAAACATACTATATAGTGGATTAGGTGGTTTTTTATTTGAATAAAAAAAGAGATGTGTACTTGTTTGAGAACTTGTAGGAGCTTGAGATTTGGGGTGTGACTGTGTAAGCATCCAGATGAATTTATGAGAAAAAAGTTATGGGAGTGCATATTTTTGTAAGAAAAATATGATGGTATAGTATTAAATATTAGATTTATTTTTTTATATAGGTTTATAAGTATTTTCAAAGTGTGGACTTTGATATAGATAGGTACACATACTATCTTCTAGTTTGAAGACATGGTCAATATGTGTGTGATACTAGGAGTCTTAATTTATTGGGTGTTTTGTATAGATACAACAATAATGACAATTATGCTTTCAAATATATTCATGTAAATTTGATAAGATTGTGATATTTGATTGATTCATGATTGTAGATAGTGGTGTGGTTCAATTTTAGGAGGTTGTTCTTATCTCCTAGATACTTTTTTGGTTCCTTGACTATGGTTATGTTACCTAATTTTCACTCCTATCTCAATCAGGTAAAGTTGAAACATAGTTGCAACTGAGGCAAATGAGGTATACATCAAAATTTCTGCTAAGATGTTATCATTTCAGAAGAATTCATTCAAAATGATTTTAGTTTTATTATGCAATATTGTTACAATACAAAATATTCAGAAAGTTTTGCATAGTATTACTTATTTCATTCTTTTAAAAAGAATAGATATTTTGAAGTCCCACACAAGTCTTGGGAGTAACTATATCTTGTTAGACATAAGATAGCAAGTAATTGCAAAAAGAGAAATGCATGAAATTAAACATGGGACCCGTCATTGCTTGGAGAATGACAAATCCCGTTGTTGGAGTTTCTTTCAACATCTTCGAGTCGTCCATCTACTTGAAGCTCCAAAGGGAAACCTGCAGGGGTATAAGAAAGGTTGTTAGAACTCGGGGTTCCACATTAAAACTTATGCATGTCTAATCAAACAAATACTTTCTACCTTAGATCTAATCAAGAGAAGCAACTGAGCATTCAAGATTCATGACATCTAGATCAGATCATCAAATAGAAATAAAATCATCATATGAACATCTGAGCTTCATTTATTTTGCTAACTTGTTTGTTCAATATGTAGGAATAGGTATAAATTCCATCATGATTCAACATTTCAATATGTGGGGAAAATTGGGCTCCCACGAGGGTTGAGCCCAACATACTAAACATCATTATTACTTGAGCATATACATCATGCAATGTCACATGATAAAGGCATAACACTTTCATTATCTCAAATTTCACCATGTAGCGGAGCATTGAAGGGTTAGGATTGTAACCATTGAAGGGTTTCGGAGTGTGGTCAATAAACCATAGTAAAAAGGGTGCAACCTCGTGACTTAATAAATCAGAAGGCATCTTTTATTACTATATTAAAAATAGGATTGTGAAAGAGAAAAATATTAGAGTAGATATCCTTAAGTACTACACGATCATACTCATTGACAATACACAAGAATTATTTCACCAAGCATGGCATATATTTCAAAATCAAATGCAATCAATAAAATATCAAAGGTAGCCCTCATGACAGTTGATTGATGGTTATTTGAGACATCATGATAATCAATCACTACAAAAAGAATAGTCCATTGAAAGTAACTTGTGATCATTCAAGTGGCATTACTGTGACATTGAAACCTAATTACTAGGCATTCTTGCAAGAATTCATGAATTTTGCAAAAGGCAGTCCTAAGGCAACTGAATGATAGTGATACAATAAGAAAAGGGAAACTTTTGTTAAGGGGCAATAGTCCTATTGTAATGCTTAAAAATTCATAAATATTAACAACCCCATGGACAGTAAATAAGTAATGAGTTCCATGGTACCTATTGAAGACAACTATTTAGACTAGAATGTTGGTTATCATGATAATGAGGAAACTATGGTGGCCTTAGCATTTGTAGCTTAAATAATAGTTCTAAAATGTAACCTATGAAGGCTATATAGGAACATGATATTGGGCTTGAATGAACTAGTCATCTCAGAGGTTTTCAGCTTAAGGACTGATAACCTGAAATTTTACAGTATGAACTCTTTGAGTTAATGAAATACAAAAAGGAAAAAACAATACTCAGATGCACAAAATGCATGACTGCAACCAAGAAAGCTTGGAAGTGCTTTCAAAACTGGAAAATGTCCGAATTTGTGAAAAATAAGAAATTTACCATACTCAAAAGAAGCCGAATTTGTACATGCCATGATTGAAACTTACCTTTATATATTTCTGTGAGGAAAATACAAAGGACCCATTTCCCAAGTACTATTTAAACTTCAGAAACATAATCATGGTGGCCTCAAAGAGAAGGATATCAACAGAGGAAGCATAAAGAGAAGAAAGAAAAAATACATTAGAGGTTTGAAGCAATACCATGACCTTTCATCAACAAGTTCTTCTTTTTTACTTCTATTAAAATTAATTTGGTTGCGGCTGGGAAGGCCCAAATTTACTTTCCAAGTGGAGAATACAAAAATTATTGCTTCATTTTGAAACGAGAAAACTTACCACACAATCTCCAACAAGGCTCAATGACTCACCCAATAAACTCCAGGGAAACCCAAGTGGTACTCATGGCGTCCAAAAAAACAAGCACAAGATAAAATACATCAAAAACAATGTGTGACCACGACTTGAAATTTCACGAATGACTTCAAAACCAGAGACAAAAGCCAGATTTTGACTGCAAGAAGCAATTACCTCATTCTCTGTCAAAAAATATTCAGAAAGCTCATGAAAATGGAGGGATTCAAGAATTTCCACAAACCCTATTACTCTCACCATGGCGGTGCAATAGAGCTCCAAGAGAAACAAAAGTCAAGTCAAAATAAGAAATGATTAGGGTTCGCTAGTATTTCCTTGCCCAAATTCGACAAGGGATAACTTTTTATTTATGATTTTAAATAAATCATTACATTTATTTATCACCTATGGTCTATGAATTTTAAAGTCAAAAGACCTAATCATGGAGGATGAGCTACCTATAATGATGAGATCATCAACATATAGAAAAAGTATCAAAAGATTACCCTCATGACATTGAATGTACGTTGTGTGATCAAAATGACAGCGTGTCAAGTGAGAAGCAAGCAAAAAGGAGTCCATCTTCTCATACCAAGACCTAGGGGCTTGTTTGAGACCATACAATGATCGCTGAAGTCTGCAAATCAAAGAAGAGTCCTGCACAAAACCTTGAGGCTGCTCCATATAGATCTCCTCATGTAGGTCCACATGCAAGAAAGCACTCTTCACATCCATCTAAAACACTGTCCATCCATGAGAAGCTGCAAGGGAGAGTACAAGGCAGATAGAGTTCATCTTGGCGATAGGAGAAAAGGTCTCAGAGTAATCAATACCCTCCACCTGAGAAAACCCCTTTGCAACAAGATGAGCCTTTTACTTATCAATCAAACCATCTGCAACATACTTGGTATGGTACACCCACTTGCATTGAACCAACTTTCTCCCTTTTGGAAGAGAACAAAGATCCCAAGTGTGATTCTTCATCAAAGAAGAATTGTCCTCATCCATGGCCCTATCCCACTCAAGGTGACTTTTCACCTCTGAAAACTTTTGAGGATCATCCGAAATGACATGACTCAAAAGACTAGTACTAGTTGTCTGAGCACAAGTGCGACGAGTATCTAAAGGATCACCTGCCAAAGGTCTAGCTGCCTCAACAATAATACAGGCCCACTTGGGAAAATGTTGAGTATCTGGTGGTGGTGGAGATGGTGGGTCATCATCTGTATCATCCTCAGAAGATATGTAATCCTCAAGAGGTGGAGAGGAAGTAGTAGGCAGTGAGAGAGAAGCTAGTGATGGAGGATCCATCTGAGGATAACGCTCATCAAATTGGACATCTCACCAAAACAAGACCTCTCTGGAATCAGGATCAAATAACCTGTACGCCTTAACATCCTCATAGTAGCCAATAAATATGAGTGGTCATCTCTTCCTCTCCATGGCTTTCCTCTGAGCATCCAAAATAAATTCCCAAGCCTCACTACCAAAAACCTTGAAAGTAGAAACATCAAGTTTGACATGAGTCCAAGCCTCCTCAGGAGTCATGTGTCGCAATGCCTTATGAGGCATCTGATTCTGAATATAATTGGCACAATTGACTACCTCATCCCAAAAGGAAGCATCCATAGCTCGAGACTGTATCATACAATTGACCATCTCCCATAAATTTTTGTTCTTTCGCTCAACAACATCATTTTGCTGAGGGGTGTATGGAACTATAAACTAATGCTGTAAACCATGCTCAATGTAAAAATATCTGAAAGCTTGATTAACATATTCCCCCCATTATCGGTGCATATCCTCCTGATATAAAGTCCAAACTGCTTCTCCATAAATGTCTTAAAGATCCGAAATGAATCAAATACATCGGACTTGTACTTCAAAAAATACACCCATGTACGCTTGGGGAAGTCATCTATAAATGTGAGCACATATCTAGCACCAGAAAAAGAAGGATTGGAAAAAGACATAAGATCGCTGTGAACCAACTCCAAAGGTGCCTTAGCACGTGAGGCTCTACCCGTAGGAAAAGGATCCCGGTGATGCTTTCCAAGTGCACATCCTCGACAAACACCATCAATACAGGATATATGTGGAAGCCCAATCACAAGTGTCTGTGTACTCATCTACTGAAGATATCTATAATTGACATGGCCAAAATGCTCATGCCAAAGCTTGCTCACTATGTCTGCATGAGCTATAAGAGAGAAGCCTGAACTGTTTGAACTCTCAAAGCCATCAAACTTGTATAAGTGAGTCTCAGGATCTGCACTCCCAGTAGCAAAAACCAAATCAGGATCATGGAAATCTTGAATAACCACATCATGCGGTGAGATACCAGTGCCAGAATGACAAATTTGATAAATGGAAAGGAGGTTTGTAGAAATGGCAGGAACCAAAAGAACATCTTGTAGACAATCACCATCCAAAGAAACAATACCAAAACTTGTAACTGAAAGTTGTGATGAGTCACCAATTGCAATCTGTGAAGTATCACTATGGGCAAGGGTGGTGACTATCTCCTGTGAGTGAGTCATATGGTGAAAAGCACCAAAATCAAAAATCCAAGTGGATCCTGAAGGTATAGCTCATGCAGAAAGAGCATGTCCTTTCCCTATAGAAGAGGAAGGAGGTGAAGGTGAGGTGATATGATGTTGTTGCATGGATTCCTCTAAAGCCTCTAATCGTTTCCAACACCTGGAAACTGGATGTCCTTCCTCCCCACAAAAATTGCAAGGATCTCCTGAATACTTCTTAGTCTTGGAGGAAGACTCATCAAACTTCAAAGATTTTCCTTGTTTTGAATTGTACTTCTATTTTGAATTTGACTTTGGACGTGGCTTGGAGGAAGTCTCACTGCCAATTGAATCTGTCTTGGGCTTCAGTTTCTGCTTCTTCTTTCCTTTTGATGTTTGAGCAACCAATGCATGGTTCTTTGATCCTGTGAGAGAATCCAATTGTGTGAGCTTGGCTTTCTCTCGAGTCAATCGATCACAAAACACCTCAAAAGTAGGCATGGTAAATCGATTTCCCAAAGCATCCATAGTGGAATAGAAGGTAGATGAGAATATTTGAAAGTTCCCACGAAGCTTTGAAAAAATTAGGTAAATACACTTTGTATTAGTCTTAGCCTTACCACAACCCTGTAGAAGAGATCTCTGTTGTTTGAATTTCATTAGAAAATCCTCAATAGAGGGAAAAAAATTAGGTTCAAGTGAAGTCAACTCTGCCTCAATCTGCAGTGCACGAAACTGATTGATGGTACCAAATAAATCATTGAACTTGGTCCATAGTTCAAGAGGACTGTTACACCCATCAAGATGAAACAAAAAGTTGTCTGAAACATGCAAGTAAATCAAACCCATAGCCTCATCCATCTTGTTTCTATGCTGCATAACCTCAAATGGCCTGGTCAAGACTGGTTGAACCGTATCTAAATAGGACCACAACCCCTTTGATCTGAGAAGACGTGTCATGAATGCCTTCTATGTATGGTAGTTATGAGGTGTGAGAAGTTCAACAATAGAAGTGTTTTTGGCCATGTTTGGAGAGGTTTAATGAATGTTTAATGTGAAGAGTTTTTGTTTTTCTAAAGTAAATAATAGAAAGCAAGAAAAAAAATCCCCCCACAATGCAAGAAACCAAACCCTAGTAGTATTTTGTAGCGAAAAAGCAAGAAAAAGCAAAAAAGGCTTCAGAATTAATCTTGTATACCTAGTAATTTTTCTGGAAAAAATAACAGAACATCTGAATAGAGCGCGTTCACAGCTTTCTGACGCCTATTCATTTTTGAAAAATGAAGCAAAATTGACCAAGTTATTCCCTCCAGAGTGCAAAAATATCATCTGACTTTGACTGCAAAAAAAGGCAGCCAAACTACAATTTTTTAAAAAATATCCTACACCATCACGACGGGTTCGGAGCCAGCTTTCCAACGCTTATTTTCGTTTGAAAAACCAAGAAAAAACGCTCGAGATATGCCCGTTTGAGTGAAAGTGGGTCAAAATGTTTTTTGGAAGGGGCTAGGAGGCTCCCTGGCGGTGCTTTGGTGGCTAGTGGCGCGCGGGCGGTGCAGCGGTGGCCGCTCAGCCGCAACCGGCAGTGGCCGCCGGGTGGCACACCGGTGGCGCATCCTGTGTAAACGGGTAGCACCGAATTTTATAAAAAACTTTTTTTAAAAAAAATTTCGCCTCGAAAGGCGTGCCCTGGGGTCGTACGACCTTGGGGCAATTTTTTTTGCCTCCCTGATCAACTGTGGCCAAAATCGATGAATGAATAGTTGATTTAGGGGTTTTTGGATGTTGCAAATCCAATGACGAGGTTCGTTTAGGCCCAAAGTTAGCCCACATAATGAAGTAGGCTGGATCCACAAATAATCACTCTGAAAACTTGTGAAAGCCTAATTAAACCCTCGTAGCTCCAAATTCTTCAAACAAGAACAAGTATGCAACAGGTCCACGCTCTGATACCATGTAGAAGTTGTCAAAACCAACTTCAGAGTCCAAGAACACCTGCATGCAAAGGGATACCTGTCATAGAGAAGAGAATGGAGGAAAAAGCAATTGAGGGTTTGAAGCTCTGAAATATTGAGAGATTATATTATTAGAACAATAGAATGAGAAAATATACAATGGATCAATCCTTAAGAAAGGAGATCATGCAAAACCTAAAATTAACCCTAATAGGTAGACATTATTAAATGTCACATTATGCAAACTAAAGTGAAATATTAAGAGAGGAATACAGGTAACTTAATTAACACAATTAAGCTAAAACCTTTACTCTAACATGACTTAATTAAGTCAAGCTTCAATTTACTGAAGTTTTGATTAAAATATGTATCTCCTTTATTTTTGCATGCCTTTAGGGAAATAAACTTTGTAATTAGGGAGTAAGGTAAATATCCTTTATGTAAGTCCATTATCATGCAAAGTATAAAGGAGATATATAATGTATACAATGAGGAGTGCTCACTTTTACTTTAAGCTATACATGCAAATCGAGATGCAAAGATAACTGAAGTGCCTCCAAGATCTTGGTAATCATGCAAAATCAAGAGTGTAGTTTCTACAAGAGTCTTCAACTACACTTTAGTTTTGATGCCTTATCGTCATGTGCATTATGGAGATAAAGTTCTAGCCAACATTGGTGAATGGATTAAAGCAAGGTAGTTCACTAATATTTTTGCTCATGCATATGGGATTTCCAATTCAGTTTGAGTTCTTTGTGGGTCAACTATGAGTTGACCTCAATTTTGAACTTGAATGCACTCATTTTTGCATGAGTTTGAGCCTTCTTTTCAAGGATTTTTGTTTCTGCTCATGGATTACCTTGGATTTATCATTTTTTTTACACTGAAATTGACTTTCAGTTTTACTTTCATGCCTTTGAGAGGCTTATTGTATAAAGTGTAATGACTTAGTCATTTTTCAGGAGTTCTTGCTCCTTTTACCTTTGCATTTTTGCAAAGAAGAGACTTGCCTTGTAACTCAACTTTATAGATTTTAATATACTTAGCAGGTTTATAGGTTACTTTTGTCATTACAATGGAGGTTTTTCCTTTTATTTGCTTAAAAGATTCAAATTTTACCTTCTCATAACCGAGTTTTTGCATTAAATGATTGATTTGATGAAATTTATTGTGTTTTAATAAATCAAAAACCTTTAAATCTTGTCTCATTCATTGCTGCAAATTTTTTAGATGCAATCAAGTTTTAGGTCTTAGGTTGTGCATGCATTCATCTCTTCCAAGTTGTGAAGCATAGTTTTCTGCTAGGAGAGATCAATCATCCTTCCTTCGAAAAACTTTTGTGATAAGATTTCCATTAATGAGTTGCATGAAGTATTCGTTAAAGTTATAATTGTGAATCAATCTGTCTTTTTAGATCATCATTTTTGGTGCAAACATCACCCAGATTTAAGTTTAGGTTATGCATTTATTTTGAGCCTTCTTCCCTTTTCCAAACAAGTTATACATAATCATTAGAATATCATAAGGAAGCCGGCCTTGAATCTGAAGGTCTAGTTCCATATAGGGTACCCACAACTTGGAATTAGTCCAATGTTACATGGGATTGCAGAGTTTTGCAGCTTTGCATGCGGGTGCAAATCCCTGTGATAACATATTACTCATTGGAAAATAAAATATAGAGTTGCTTTAGTGTTTGATTCATGAGAATTATATATATTATCTCTTTTGTTATCTCAAATTATATGATTTTTTTTGGATTTTATGTTGGTTTGGGATCTATGAGTTATGTGATTTTGTGGGTTGGCCTATCATTGATTGTAGTGATGATTTAGATGTGGAATGTCTACATCTACGAATATTTTGTCTTGGTGTAGATTCAATTAGTTAGCTTTACTTGTGGTCATTTTTGTATTGGTATTTTATATTAGGATGAGAGGTTAGGTAATTAGATTCCTTGAATATTCAATTAGTAAGAGTAGTAGCATGATTATTTATCATGATGTTATGGATAGATTGGTTACACAATTCAATGGGAGCTTTCAATTTAATTGATGTTTTGGTTGTGGCTTGTCTTCTTGGGTTGTAGATACTAGTTCTACTTTATTTTTTAGAGCTCTTGATATTACAATTGAGTGTGTGTAGACCATGGGTGATCTTCATTTAGGATATGGATCTCATGATGCAATGGATAATATTGGTACCATGATTTAGTGGGAGCTTTAGAAATGGTGTAGATTCATAACTTGATGATGGATGATATTCTATAGTGGTTGTGGGTGTCATGGGAAAACAACTGGATCACGATTCTTGTATATAGTCAAAGTACTTTGAAATCTTGAGTTCCATCTACAAGAGATGGTTATCTTTATGTGATTGGAGATGTTGATATTTTGGTTAGACATGGAGGACTCTTGGTGTATTTGGTGAGGTATTGGTTTATGAATTATTATTTTTTATATTGGATCCTTGATTGAAAGCATGTTTGGTATTGTGTCATGGTAGAATCTTGATCATGTCTTAGATTTTTGACATGATACAAGTGCTCTTAGGAGAAGGATATGTTCATTGGAGCATGTGATCTCCTAGAGGAGATGTTATATGATGATGTGTTTTTAAAATCTCTATAAGTGTAACAAGATTTTTAATAGTAGTTTAGTTAGTTCTCTTGGTGTTAAGTATATTGATATTTTATTTATTAGATTCATGTTTTGATTATAGGGTAAAAATGGGCTTTGGAGGGACCCAAAACCCTTTACAAACAAGTTTTGAAGGGACCTAAAACCCTACTACAAATAGATAAATCACAGATAACTAGCAACCTAACAAAATAATCCACCAAAATATAAACTATAGTACTAATGCTACAAATATTAGGTTTTGAAGGGAACCTTAAACCGTCTACAACCAAGCTTTCTCAGGGACCTTGACCCTAAATACTTATAGGCACAACCTAGGTCGGCCAGGAAACAACGCAACCTACAGCAACCAGGTTACAACAAACCAACCACTTAGTGATAACATATTGAGACTAAAGGAATGGAAAAAATAGTGATTCCGAAAACCCACATCACCCAACCAGATACTCCCCATAAGGGAGATCCAACAAAGAGGGCAGTAGGAGCACCCTTACATAAAATTCAACTCTTTCAAACTCCCCACCTCAATGGGATAGTTATAAAACTCAACACAAAGAGTGGAAAACAACCCCACAAGCTAACTCATAATCCACCTCTATAGGATAGATCTCCCCTCTATAGGAGAGGATGAAATAATAACCCATTTCACATAAAAAATAGTTCCCCAATAGAAACCACCACCTCAATAGGGGATTATAGAAGGAAGACCAATAACAAAGTGAATAGTACCTAGCCATCTTTATAGAACCAACCTACACCTAAAAAGGAGGGGTCTCCACCTCAAAAAGAGCAGTCTCCTCCTCAATAGAAGACATAGACTATAGAGTCGACAAACACGCAAACACTCTTATAGAACGAGAAAAATGGCATCCTTTAGCAACATGGGCCACAACGAAACAACAAGAAGGGAAACCAACACAACTCTAGAAACCTTCAACCAAAGCATCATGAACCAGGTTTCCTCCTCCAAGAAAATCTTAACCAAGGACACCAAAAGAAACATGTCCTTCAAAACACACCACAACATCCCAGACAATAGCAAAAGGGCTCCCATGAATAATGATACCATAGAGATGGTATCCTCCAAGTTCCACCACCAACAGTAGGAAACCATTTGCGAATAAAGAATATCTACCCCCTTTAACTTCAGGGGCTTCACAGATCCTAAGGAGAACAAACCAATTGCCACTAGAAGCATTGAATCACCAAAAATACCTGGCCAACACATAGTTACAAGAACCTCATAGAAAAGAAGCCTTAAAGCTGTAGCACAAGAATGAGCTAGAACTCCATAGGGAATAACAACCCCCAAAAAAAGCCAAAAAATAGGGCCTAGAGCCCACTACAAACTAAGACCCAAGCCCAAAAGTGAGCAGTAGTAAAAGGAACCCAAGATGGAAGGGGGATCCCTCGTAGGAAGAAAACTGGAAGTAGGCCAAACCAATGAATGCACTAGCTACCCCAACATGCCGGATAGAGCCAAAGACAGGCCAACAAGACTTCGTAGAAATAACAAACAAGGAACACCAACAAGCCCCAATCAGGAAACCAAGAGCATCCAACAAACACCAAGAGTAAAGGCCACCAAAAGGATGCCTAAAAAAAAATAGCAGCAAAGAGAGGCCAAGAGGGCAAGGGTAAACCAAGAAGGAAGGAATCAAGGAGCAAGCCAAAACAAGAAGCACACGATTTGCCCAAACATGTCGATTAGAGGCAAAGATAAGCCACTCCACAAAAAAAACCCACAAGGGAACCAAAGCACACACCAAGAGGACTCTCTCACAAAATGAGCAACATCAAAACTAGAGATCTGAGTAACAAGAACAAGCTCCCAAAAATAACACACAACACATATTCCACCAAACCTCCAAAACCCGCAAACCCAGAAGGTTGCAAATCATAGGCCAACATCCACCTCAACAAAATAGTGAACCATGAAGCCCGACAAGCAACAACCACTTCTAACCCCCCAAGATTTCCACTGCTAACCAAAGCAGCAGAAATAGAGGCCACCAAGACAACCTTTCATTGGGCAAGAAAAACCATCCACAAAGAAAGTCTCATATCAGACACGACAACATCATCAACAAGAAACTATAAAAAATACTCGTTGAAGCCCAACACAAAGAAAACAAGCCTCTAGACTACCAAGAATTGAAAATCCTCATCGTCATCATCTGATTTCGAATCTCCATCTTTTCCTATTGATATTTCAAGTTTGGAGCCCCACTCCTTCTCCCTCCCAGACACGCCTGCTCCATTAGTTGGTTAGTAGATTCATGTTAGTGAATTGTCACATTTCAATTTTATCATGTGTGATGATCAATTGTATGTGATCATGGATACTTATAGACTAAGGTGAGTTTGGAGTTCTCTTGAGTTTAGATACATTTTTTGAGATGATTAATCTTTGGAGGTTTCAACAAGAAGTATGAGGTACCTTCACCTAGATAGGGATGTGAGTTCATGATGGGATTGAGAGGAGATTATTCATGGAGATAGTACTTGTGACTTGGTGTATTTTGGAGGATCAGTTTTATTCCCCTCTTGGTACACTTGGTAGATAATCATTTGATAGATAATGCCCACTTTATTTTCAAATGTATTATATTTTATTCTTTGTCTTCTCATGGATATTGATCTTGAGCAATGCTTTTTATTTTTTGAGGGTACATTTTAGGAGTGTTTGGAATGCATATATCCTTGTGCATCTTCACCTCAAGGATTTTACCTTTTCTTCCATATGTAGCATGTTGGAGGATGAGACGAATTCTTGATTGAGATGGTGGTCACCTTAGATGCTATTGCATCTATTTTTATGGAGCATAATATCATTCTAGATATTCATGTGATTCCATGGATGACTATGATGACATGTTTAATTGATTGACCCTTAGCAGAGTATACAAAAAGAGGGTGAATGTTAAGAAAAATGGTGTTGTACACCTTGTACAAAAAAATAAAAATTATTAATGTAAAATAAATATATTTTTTGGCGCATCTTTGGAGATATTTTTATCCACATTAAAAATTTATTTGGGTTCACTTGTAAAGTTATATTGTAATAATGATTAAATATTTTATTTGTGGGTTGCACATTGAAACAATATTTAATATTGAAAAACCTAGTACTGAAAAGTAAATTTTGGTGTTAATGGTTTTGTTCTCTCATGGTTTTGATACATATGGTTTTATCAATACCACAGTTGTATATGTTTGAGATTTAATCTATAAAATCAAGCCCATGTTTAGTGGTTGAGGTTGGATATCATTTGTATTGAGCTCTCTTGTAGAGTGCATATTTGAAGTATTACATAGTATGTGTGGTTGCATGGTTACTCTTTATTCTTGGACATATGGAGGATGCATTGAAGGAGCTGAATGTTTCAAAAGTATTCATGGAGAATCTTTAAGTTTATTATAATTTTTTTATTGTTGAATAATACATTGAGTTTGGGTGCTTTTGAAGGTTGGGTTTTTCTAAGGTATATCTTGTTTAATCTTATGGCATGCATCTTATCTTTGCATTATGATTATTTGATAAGATTGCATGCATAATTTTATTTCATTAGGTTTGTAGGAAATGGTTTTATCAAATTCATAATTTCCTAACAATACTATTACTAAAAATAATGAAGTACAATAATAGTAAATGATCACTGACATGTTTGAAAACTAAAAAAAGTGATATAATTAGCTCTACACAAATCCTAAATTAACATAAAATGAACCAAACCTCTAGGATAAATAGAAAACCATATAGATAAAACTTCCAAATTAGATCATGTCCTTCTCTCAACACCAATATGTGCTCAAGCTATGATAGGTAAAACCTTCCAAATCCTCAAACCATAAAATTCATTAATATCTAACCATTCAAACCTAATGTCACACACAACAATATTATATGTAAAAAATTTAAACTAAAGGAAGACCAAACTAACAAAAAATATTGTAATAGAGGGAATATTCCTAAATCCACCAATCATATTTTATATTTCTCAAAACACTATCATTATAACTAACTTTATAGTCCAAGACCTAAATATAAGTAGACAACATAAAACATAACCATGCATATACTCCTCAAACAAGTCGTCAAAATTGACATACACAACTCGAGAATCAAGTACATGATAAGATAAGATATAAATGAAAAATACATCTAAAAAAAGTGGGAAATACCTATCAAATCATTCACTACCAAGTGGATTGAGAGTGGGGTAAGATATTTTTCTACTAATGAGGCATAATATCCTCAACAGGTCCATGTTGAACTCACTTCCAAATCAATATATAACCTCCTTTGTATTTCAATTGAAATAAACTCAAGATTCTCACCATTCCAACACACAATCCCATAAAAATAAGAGATTTCTAGCCTCACCCAAATATAATATAGGTTTATAATTTATGATCTCATGCTAATAGAACTCCAATTATAACTCCATATTAACTAGAACCTCACAAGTAAAAATGATAACAACAATCATCTAGTATATTACCATAAATAATTTCCAAAGCTTCTAGAGTACATAATAAATATAAAGTCTAAGATCTTACCATAATGCTATGATTTACATCATAACTCAGCCTAAAAACTCAATAGCTCTCCATTGAAATAGGATATCCACATTCTAAAAAATGAAGATCATCCATCACAAAGTGATAGATCAACATCACTATTAAATATCCCCATGAAAGTGATCTAGAGTTATATATGACATCATGATAAACATCTCATAATTAAATATAAATCATGGTCCACACAATGAAACAAATCAATCACAACACCAAGAGCTTTTAAAAGTAAAGTAAACCCATGATATCAAACCAAGAAGATACTACCAAGTATATAATTGCATAAATTTATCAATGGACCATGATCTAGAGCCTTTCACGACACCATAAGCAACTACCACTTATCCCAAAGTGAAACTATATCAAGTATTCTAAGATTTTATCTTTGTCTCTTTGCAAAGTATATACCATTGCACCATGATGACAAAAATATCCAACCAAATAGAATATACATATCCATGGCATTAAACAACAAGACCTTGCTACAACAAGACACCAATAATATTGTAAGTATCTATTGGTATAGACAACCTACATATAAATTTTCTAAACATGTAGGTATAAACTAGTATAAATGTGGAATATAAATGTTAAAAAATTATGATAATTGCTTCAACTAAAAATAAGGAAATAATAAAACTCATAGATATCACAATATCATACAATACATATTCAACACTATATTACTAACATGTAAAGTAGAAAAAAACATAGCCAATATATAGATTCTCCATGACATCAATATTAGATTAAAAATCAAATCTAACATGCTATAAAACCACAACAAAGCAACTTTAAGTTCAAGAATCAAACAAGAATAACTATATAAATGTTAAGTGACTAATGACATACAAATGCTTCTACAACTAAGAAAGTAATAATTTTTTCTCAAACAATGCATTAAGAATGCATGCAAATCTACATCTACCTCCATGTAGAAAGCCTTTAATACTTACAATATAAACAATATTCTTTTCATATATCTACAAAATAATAGATTTTGATTACCATTTAAAATATCTAAAACTATATAGACAACTCCAAATCCATTAAACATCCATAAATCCATAAATCCATAAATTTAAAAATACAAAATAGAGCACTAAAATACCAAAGATATTCATAACCATAATTTTTTAATAAAAAAGAAAAACATATCAAACATCATGATTTTACAACACACAAATACAAATATATAGAAGGACCAAAGGGTTGTCCACAAAATATAGGAAACTAAATGATGAATTCCACAACCATCACTATGTACAAGCAAATAGATGAACTAGGTTGTTTAGGAGCTTTGAGTTCATCAACAAATTATTTCCATAACCTACATGAAACAATGGGATAATCATCTACTGCTTCAACATCACTAGGAAATGAAACCGTAGATCTAACTAATCACTCCAAAAACACAACTAAATTATTTCTACATGACCAAGGAACCAAAAAATACCTAACATGACTACTCCTTTACTACATATGACCACATGATAAAGGACCACAACCACCATGCCAAAGGGTAGTTCAATACAACTAAATAAGAGCTATAGGTTTTAATTGTGTAACATAAAAACACATTAACAACTCCAATATATTCCACCTTTGACATCTAATGTATAATGATGGTTCCACTGGATATCTCCATCATTTTACTAATGCTCAGGCCAAATTATTTCTTGGAAAATCAAACTAGATTCATTACAAAATCACACTTAAGTAATTATCAATAATTAATTGAATATTTCCTATAGATTCCCACAAGATTTCCAAGAAAAATATCAAAATAGGGGACACCCAAATCTTAGGTCACCATGGATCCACCACATGCAACAACATGTAAGCACATGTAAAACAAAAAACTAAGTACTTTCTTTTATATAAAATGTAAGGAAATATACTCACATAGAAACCTTAGCAATTAAACTCAAAACCAAATCAACTACTAACCATGCAAGTATCTCTATATTAATCGAAAGGAAGTATATGTGTAAAATATGCTTCCTACACTAATCTATGACATGCACATTGTTCCAGGGAAATAATAAAAAGATATGCTATAACACAATGAATTACATGGTGAAAAGATTTAACAAGAAAAAATTCAACCTCCAAATAAAATTAATGTTTTATTTAGTAATCAAAGATTACAATATGCTTGTAGAGTTTGAGCCATTATATGAGTATCACCAAATAGAGACTTGGAATAATTATAGTAGCATAACAATACCTAAAAAACTCACTATCAAAACCTTCATCTCAAGCACCTAATAAACAGGAGCTATACATGCAACCATCAACATTTGGTAATTAGAAAAAATAGTTGAAACCACCCAAAAATGTGGCACTCAAATCCCTAGTTAAGAATCGAACAATCAAATCCCAAGATGAGTCCACAAGCCATAAATAACATATTACTTCCACCTATCATAAGTTCATCATAATCCACTCACTAACTTGGGTGCTCTATTTTGGCTCCATTATCGCCATTCAAACATGTCTTATGACATGTCGTATCATGCATCATAAGTTGGTCATAAACTATAATATTCCCTCTTATATCTCTTTTATGTGTCATAAAAGTGTTTATATTTTCAATATTGGAGGCCCAACTTCCAAAGTCCGTAAATTTTGATCGAGGACCAATTGTTCCCATTTAAAAAAATATAGATATTGAATGGATATACATGTTGGGCATCTAGGAATTATTGTTGAGTAAGAGAAAATTTGAGACACCATTCATAACATTCTCCAACTTTTCTAACACCTTGAAAGAGAAAATGGATTACCAAATTCTCAACTAATTTACAAGGGCTAAGTAGCCCATATACTCATAGAACCACCTAAAATTTTATGTGATCATTGGATTTGTCAATATTGTTAAGTCACTGAAAGGCTCAAGCTCCCAAAATCACTTGAAAAAACCAAAAATAATCTTCTACAAGAGAGAAAAGAAAGAGCATAAATTTTCCAATAATGGATGCAAATATATTAGATCAAATGCACTCAATGAATGCAATACAATGTAATTACAAATGAGACCCCTTGGTTATATAGCCAAGGTGGTACATAGTATTATACAAGATTATAATAAGTATCTTAATCCTATGAAATGATACAAATAATATTAAATGACCTAGGACATAATAAGTAAATAACATAACATAACATAAGATCTAATGCCAACTAAGACTTCTAGAAAGATTCCTAGGACCTAGGTAAACTTAACATGTGAAAAGGACTTACTAGGTGAAATAGTTTGGTAGAATACCTTATTCACACCAACAAATTCATTTTCAATATTTATAAATTATCAATTTTCTCTAACATCACCCTCCTACCCTCTATCATTTCATGAAAAAAATGGTTCAAGACATCAATATTCTTTATCTTTACATGAAAGGTCAAGTTTTCGCCACATATGAAGCTCTAGCTATCACATAGAAATCTAATTGCTCCTATAGTCGAAACCACATGTATATAAACATAAGTATTTAAGCTATATGGATTTATTACAAGCACAAGTAGCTACAATACCCTTTGCTTCTATAATAGACAAAACAAACCATAGATTACTACCTACTCCTCTAATTGATTACATCACCAAAAATAGTGAAAGCACATCCATTGGTGGATCTTCTGCTATTAATATCCCCAACCCAATATAAATCCAAAAATCCATGAATAGTAACTAAACATTAGTTTCTTGTAGAATTTCCGAGATAAAAAGTGGTGTAGTTGGGAGGTACCTTATAGAAATTTAAGATCCTCTCTATTATATCCTAATGTATTTATCTAGGATTAGCCATGAATAAAACTTATGACTCCCATTACTTGAGAAATACATTATCTAGTATATACTAGCATAAGGTACTCAAGCCATATCGTCTATCCTAGTAGAATTCAGACACTACTCTATTGATAACTTAGTCCATACCAAAGTAAGAAAAGATAATGGTCTACAAGATATCATGTTTAATCTTTCCAACACCAAGTTCACTTACTTTCTCTAGCCTCAATAAATATTTATGTTTTCTCTATTTATTTCAATATGTATAACTCAAATGGACTTGAAATCCCCTAAATTTTCATCTCAAACTATGCTAAAAGTTGAGACATCAATTCACAAGTCGTGCCCCTACCATTATCAAAAAATAATATATCATCAAATACATAACAAAATAATAAGTAAATAGTCACAATCCATCTTATAATAGATGTGATGATCCTATTTGGATCTCTAAAACACTAATTCCAACATAGAATAATCAAGCTATTGGTACAACATTCTGCTTGATTTCTTAAGACCATAAAAAGATTTCTTCAACTTATAAATTACATTTATTTAACTTTTTCAATGCAATACTCTAGTTATGTCATATAAATTTCTTCCTCAAAATCACTATGAAGGAAAGCAATCTTCACATCTGTTTTTCCAACTTTAAGATCAATTTATTTTGAAATAAATAATAAGAATAAAATATATGTTAACTTAGAAACTAGAGAAAAAATCTCATCACAATCAATTTTCTTAGCTTGGGAATATCCCTTTACAATCAATCTAGCCTTTCATTTTTTAGCATTGTCATATGAATCAATCTTTCTTTTGAACATATATTTACAGATAATGGGTTTCCCTCCAACATACAAATACACTAAGCCATATATGTCATTTTTTCAATTCAATCATCTCCTCATCCAATACCACTTTCTAGGACCTTACATCATCCATATTTATAGCATCCTTCATAGTCTTAACATCATCAGTGTTAGTAGTCAAAGAAAAATCACATCTCCAATTAGGAGGTGGCATAGTTTGGCCATGTGTTAGCATTTTTGGTGTGTATAAGGTCACCATGACGGATGTTACATATAATAGATTCTATGATGCATGCGAGCATATAAGAGGGAGGTTAAATTAAAATATTGAATAACATTATTAAAGGTATGGACACTTGTCATGGAGCATCTTTGAGTAGATTGAATGAGGAAAATTTGGAGCACCCATGTTTGAGTGATCAAATAAGATATTTTTCATAGGATATTAGAATTGATACATTCTAATATGTTTCATCATGTTTTTGTTCCTTCAATTTCAATATATATATATATATATATATATATATATATATATATTATGTATCTTTCTGATGATTATAATAGGACTATGGGTTTTTTTCTTAGAATCAAATATGAAGTCTTTAGTTTAACGAGTTTAAATATCTTGTGAGAAATTAAATTAATAACAAGATTAAGTGCTTTAGGATTGGTAATGGCAGTGAGTTTTGTTTAGAAAACTTTGATAGGTTCTATAAAGATCATAGGATAGAAAGGAAAAATATAGATCCATATACCCCTTAGTAGAATGGAGTTGGATAAGTGATTAATAAGATGTTGATGGAGAGGGCTAGGTGTATGCTTATTGAGGTTGGTCTAGAATGAAAATTTTGGGTAGTTGCAATTTTTTTTACTTAGTTATAATAGGTCTCCTACATAAACTCTTGTTGAGAAGACACCTTAGAGGTGTGGTTAAAAATAATACTTCATTGAGACATCTAAGAGTCTTTGGTTGCAAGGAATGTGCCCATGCACCTAGAGAGAAGAGGTCAAAGTTGATGAAAAAGGTTGTTAATTCTATCTTCATTAGTTATGGTGTTGGTGTGAAAAGGTACAAGGTTTGGATGATGTGGCTAAAAGAGTTTTATATAGAATAAATATTATCTTAAGAGAAGATTTAAGTCTTCTTCCACTACATTGTATCTAGTAAAGAATAAGAAAAAAGATGTGGTTCAACTTAACCTAGAAATAGAGAGTTTTATATTCTAGAAGTGTTGTCTTGAGATAAGCTAAGTCTTCTTTCACCATATTGTAAGAAAAAAAAGGATAAGAAAAAGATTTGGTTCAAATAAACCTAGAGACTAAAAAATTTAAAACTAAAGGGCATGAAGGAAATAAAGAGGATGAGAGTTAAGATAAATTAGATAGCTCAAAATAGAAGATAAAACCTCCACCTCATCTCTTGAGGAGGTCCACTCAGCATACACAACAAATATAAATGTATTATCCTTCTGATTGGAGCTATATTTTTTATTGGATTAATAACATTAATGAACCTAGGACTATAAAGGGTGCTATGGATGTAGATGTTGTAGATTCTTGGAAAGATGCCATGGAAAGAGATATGGTAGCATTAAAAAAAATAACACATGGGATCTAGTACCTTTTCCTGATTAATATAAACTTATTGGATAAAAATGTGTGTTCAAGAAGAAAATTGGTTCAAATGGAAGTGCTGAGAAGTTCAAGGTGAGATTGGTTGCAAAAGGTTATTCCCAAGTTGAGGGAGTTGATTATGGTCAAATTTTCTCCCTAGTTGCAAAGATGACATCTATTTAATTTTTTATCACTTTCAACATCATATGATTTGGAGGTTGAGAAGATAGATGTGAGGAAAAATTTCCTTCATGGTGACTTGAAGGAATAAATTTATTTCATACAGAGAACTACATTTAAAATGGTAAAAATTGTTTGGTTTGTAAGTTGAAGAAATTTTTGTATATCTAAAGAAATCTCCTAGGATGTGGTATCAAAAAATTTAATGCCTTTGTGTTAATATTAGGATTTCCAAGATCCAAAACAGATAATTACATCTACTACAAGATAAATTATTATCATATTCTCATTATTGCATTGCATGTTTATAATATATTATTTTTTGATAACGAGATGAGTTTTATTTTTGATTTGAGGTATTAGTTTTTAACATAATTTGCAATGAAAGATTTAGGGGAAATTATGGTCTGTCTTAGGGGTGGAGATCAGAAGAGATAGACCTATTAGAAAGTTATAGCTAGGATAGAGTATGTGAACTCAGTGTTGGAGAGGTTTAACATGACAACTTGTAGACTCTTGTTTTCTCCTATTATGATTGTGATAAAGTGATCGATTGAGTAGTGTCCAAAATATCCTAGTGAGATGAAGGATATGACTTTAGAGTTCATTTTACTAATGTTGGTAGTTTGATGTATGATATGATATATATTAGACTAGAAATTGCTAAAGTAGTGGGATTCCTTAGTCAATTTATTTCTAATATTAGATAGGTACATTGGGCTGCAGTGAAGAGAATCTTTAGAATTTATGAGATACTTTTGAGTATTCTTTTCCTTTAGGGATCCATTATTTTGTATGTATTATTGGATATGTGGATTTAGATTTGGTTGATAATATTGACAGTAGAATATCCATCAGTGGATATATTTTCATGATGTTTGGTAGTGCCATTAGTTGGGTGAGTAAGTAGCAACATGCGTTCATTTTTTCCACTAAAGAAGCAAAGTATATGGTCCATAATCATTCTTGTAAAGAGGCCACTTGGATTAAGTGATTTTGTTTTGATGTTGGGCTAGATGCATGGACTATTATAGTTCTATGTGATAGTTAGAGTACCATATCTCTAGCAAGAACCTAACTTTCAATGCTAGGATAAAAAATATCGATGTCCAATACCATTTTACTCATGATATGGTAGATGATGGGAGGGTTATTTTGGAGAAGGCTGACACTTTGAAAAATGTTTCAAATTATTTGACAGAGTGTATGAAAATAAAGAAGTTCAGGTGGTGTAGTGATTCTATAGATATCTTAGCCCCTAGTAGATATATTTTATTGTTTGTGAGTTTTCCTTTTTCTCTTGCAAGGTGTTTGACAAGTAGGAGAAATTTGGAAATGATGTTTAAACTTTGAATTCCTATTGTTTGTTTTAATGTATTTTGTATGCATTCACTATTTTTTTTCTTGTTGTGGGAGAGTTTGCATCCAATTTAGAGGTTTACTATACTTCATATATTTTAGTGAGTTTTATCCTCATGTGAGGATGTGGGCATCCCACTTTGAGGTGGCATAGTTTGGCCATGTGTTGGTAACTTTTCATGTGTGTAAGGTCATCATGAAGGGATTTACATATGATAGATTCTATGACATGTAAGAGTATGTAAGAGGGAGGTTATGTTAGAATATTGAGCAACATTATGATAAGTAAGAATAATTTTCATGGAGAATCTTTGAGTTAGTTGAATGAGGAAAATATGAGTCAACCAAGTTTGGGTGGTCAAATACGATAGTTTATGACAATGTCATGTTGTAAGGAATATTGCTAAATAGCTAGGATGATATTGTACCAAGGAGTGAATTTGATTTTTGTGTCTTTATTTGGGCAACATACCTCCTATGTTATTGCTAATGATTTTCTCAAACCATCTATGGTTTCCATTTTAAACTCTTTCCTATTAATTTAGTACTTTGAGTTGTAGTTTGTATGGTTAATTTGTAAGTACCATTATTTTGTCATAAAATTACTCTATATTTATAAGTTGGTGATACTCCATGTGAAGGCTTACTTTATAAGTGTGTTGTAATCCACCGATATACTAAATAATACATTGGGTTGCTTTGGAGTGTGGAGATTTTCTCCAAAAATGGTTTTCCCCACACACATTATGTTATGGTACATTATTTATTTTATGTTCTTATGTGCTTTTACTTTCTACAAATGTAAAGATTAAAATTTACACATTACTATCCTCATTAGATTGGTTTGGCAAGTGTTTCCATGTACCTTGCTTTCTTTAAATTTTGGCACTCATTCACTCTTTTAATTAATCATTGTAAAAAAATTATCTTCTTTGCTACCTCAACTACAAATTTATGGAATTTTAAGGTTTTAATTCACCACCCCAATTACAAATTTAAGCTTAATTATCCATCTCAATTGAAAAATTATTTACTATTGAGGATTAATTAACTACCTTAATTAAAAATTTATGAGAAATTTAGGCATAATTCACCACCTCAATTAAAAATTTATAGAAAATTTAGGTTTTAATTTGCCATTTCAACTGGATAGGCTATGGATGGAGGAGCAATGAGGGCTTGGTGCGACCACTTGTTGCAGGCCCGTGGCCATTGAGGCCGCGGTTTGCATGTTTCCTTCCTGTGTTGCATGCTTGTGGGTGTTAGTGCGTAGGGCTATGGGTGTCGTCTTTGCTGGTGGGGGTCTCTTGAAGCATGTGGGGGGTTGATGGGGTGTTGTTGATGGTGTGGGGGATCACTGCTACTGGGGAAATCGTTTCTCTTTTCTATCTTGTCGAGCTGGTTTTTATCGTTTCCTTTGCTAGTCGATGGTACTTGGTCTTGGTGGAAGGGAGGTATACTGATTTCTTTTTTTCTCTGGTTCGTTTGGGCTTTGGCTTGATATCAGAAGGATATTTCCTCTCCTTGTTTCTCATAAGGGTGGGGGTGTTCTTCAATAATGGATCCAGGAGGTTCATTTGGGGTTAATTCTCCCTTGGACTATCATATTGCTTTTGGTGCAAAATCTTCATCTCCTTCGATGAGGGTGATGGAGAACAATTTGTTTGTTAATGATTCTCGGGTTGGCAGATTTTATCCCACTGGAGGACCTTGTATTCCGAAAGTCAACGACTGTCTTGAAAGATGCAAAGAAAGGCCAATGCTGGTGATTCAACCAGAATCGATTTTAGAAGATATTGAGTATTTATCTAAACATGCATTGCTTTGAAAATTCATGGGAATGAGAGTTTTGCTCCATTTTCTTGAATCTTGGGCTCAACGAACTTAGTCCCGGGAGGGTGAAATGGATATTATGTTGTTGGTTAATAGTTATTTCATGGTGGTTTTTAACTGTATGGTAGATCGCATTTGTGTTTTCGGGGGTGGACCATATTTCCACAACCAAGTTGGCTTATTTATTAAACCCTGGCATGCGGGTTTTAATCCTTCAGAGGAGCTCTCGAATCGAGTTCTGGTGTGGGTTCATCTCCCTATATTTCTAGTCGAGTGTTGGCGTAATGATATTTTGCATAACATTGCTTCGCTGCTGGGGAAACCAATGGGTCCTTCTCAACAAACTCTGGATAGAAAGGTTTTCTCGTATTTGTGTTGAGACTGATTTAAGTAAACCTGTTCCAGATTCCTTGGAAATTCGTGTGGGTTGATATTCTTGGGTGCAACAATTGGATTATGCGACATTTCCCTTTTAGTGTCGTCTTTGTCATGAATATGGTCATTTGTAGCATAGATGCTCGAGGTCTAAATCTTCTGAGTCTCCGACTTCTCACCCTTCTCAGCCTCCCTGCAACCTTCCTATGGGTGACAAAGGAAAGGCTCCCATGCCTAGTGCGTCTGTAGGTGCTAAGGGTTTTATTCCTATTAAGACTTGTAATAGGAATTGAGGTCAAAAGAAGACTTTTAAGGAGCGACAGTAAAGTGATACCTTTAATAGATTTGATGTTTTGGATGACCTCAACCAACAATAGGTGAATCTGAGTATGATGGTTATGGATTAGGGTGTGTTGGAAGTGGTTCAGGAAGACATTATTCCAGATCTCACTCAACCTATTTAGGAGACTGGTACTTTGCAAATGGACACAAATATTAGTTTGGTGGTTTCAGGGAGGTCTGAGCCTCTTGTGGATGTGAAGATGGGGGAGGGAGAGATCTCTAATCCATTAGTGAAAGTAGGGTCTAATTCGGTGAAAGGAGGAAAGGTCTCTCTTTCGTTAGGAATTCTTCAGAAAGAGCACAAAAAAGGGGTCTTTGAGAAATCTTCTAAGGTTGGGAGAAAGAAGGACTTGGAGAAAATCAAGATGATGGGGGATACTTTGGTGGAGTTTGGGTCTGTTAAGACCCTAGATTCTCATTTTTCTAACCCTTCGAAATGATAATACTTTTCTGGAATGTAAGGGGCTTGAACAGTGGCCCTCGACAAAAAATTGTTTGTGATTTGGTGAGAATTCATTCTCCCGATGTTATTTTTTTACAAGAGACTAAGTTGTCAGTTGAGTGTATGGTTAGTTTGATGTTGAAGCTGTGGGAATGAGGTGAATGCCAGTGTATTGGAGCTCATGGTACTGTTGAGGGTGTGGCTTGTTTATGGAACCCCTTGAAGATCCATCCTCTTTGGTGGATGTCCTCGAAATATTCTATCTTTGCAGTTGCATCAAACTTGGAGATAGGGGAAACGATTCTCCTGTCAAATATCTATGCACCTACAAATTTTCTTGGTAAGAAGTATTTGTGGTCTCATATCAATTTTATTTAAAGGCATGCTCCTCTTTTCCCTTGGATTATTGCTGGTGACTTCAATGCCATTACTGAGTTAGATGAGAAGAAGGGAGGTATTACAAAGTTGGAGCCCTCTGCTTTCCTTCTTTGAGATAACATTTTTGCCTTGAATATTGTTGATAGCAAGCCTCGCAATGGTCAATTCACTTGGAATAATAGGAGGTTGGGGGAAAATTGTATTGCTAAGAGACTTGATCGTTTCTTGGTTTCTTGTTCTTGGATTGGAGGATTGTGGTCTACTTGTTTTGAGATTCTTGACTGGAGGGGCTCAGATCACTGGCCTATTAAGTTATTGGCTACTTCAGCTCATGTTGCTTGATCCCCCTCTTTCAAGTTCCAGATTGTGTGGTTAAGAGATGCTTCTCTACATGAGTATGTGGCTGAATGGTGGAGGACGAGGAGACCTGCTCATGGTACTACTATGTATTATTTTGCTAAATTGCTGCAATATGTGAAGTATCAACTCAAACGGTGGAATAGGAAGTGTTTTGGGAATATTTTTCATGCTAAGACTACTGGTCAAGCCATCTTGGATGCTATTACCCGTGAGATAAGGGAGTCAGGCCTTCTGAAGGACTTAATCAGGGAGGAGGTGAGGAATTTAAAAGCTTTGGAAGAGTGTGAGCTACATGAGGAGATATATTGGAAACAAGAGGCTCATGTTGAGTGGCTATAGGAGGGGGACAAAAACACTACTTTCTTCTTTAATACGGTGAAAGCTAGGAGGCATGGAAATTCTATTCTTCTTCTTGTGAATGATAGGGGTGAGCATTTATCTTCTTTGCAGGATATGTCCAAAGAAGCAACACAGTTCTTTGCTTCCTTATTTAGAGAGGATCCCCAAGATGTGTTGGTAGAAGAAGATTAGGTTTTGTCTTGCATCCCCTCCTTGGTTACTAGGGAGATGAATGAGCACCTTTTGGGCATTGTTTCACTGGAGGAATTGGAGGCTACTGTCTTTTAGATGAAGAAGGGGAAAGCCCCTGGACCTGATGGCTTCTTATTGAATTCTTTCAGAAATTTTGGGATATCATAAAGCTGGATTTATTGGAGTTGGTTTGTGAGTCTTAAAGGAGTAAGTAGATGTTGAGCACTTTGAACTCTACCTTCCTTGCTCTCATTCCCAAATGTGAGGGTGCGGATAGGGTGAGTCAGTTTTGTCCCATCTCCCTTTGTAATGTGGTGTATAAAATTATTTCAAAGTTGATTGTTGAAAGGTTGAAGTGCTGGCTTAGATGGCTTATCTCAAAAGAACAAAGTGCTTTCGTGGCAGATTGACAAATTTTGGATGGGGTGGTCACTGCTACTGAGACTATTCATTCTATGGAAAATTCCAAAGATAAGGTTGTGTTCATCAAGCTGGATATGGAAAAGGCCTATGATAGAGTTAAGTGGTCCTTCTTGCACAAAGTTCTTATTGCTTTTGGTTTTGCTGAGGAGTGGGTCTAGTGGGTTATGTGTTGTGTTGCTTCCACGTCTTTTTCAGTTCCAATAAACAGTGATCCATCCTCTCTTTTTGGTGCTTTTAAGGGCCTTCGTCAATGGAACCCTCTTTCTCCTTATTTATTTATTCTCCTGGCTGAAGGCTTGGGAAGATTGTTGAATTGTAATGTGGAGCTAGGTCTTATTCATGGTTGGGTGTGGGAAAATGGTATGCCTCCTCTATCTCACCTTCAATTTGTGGATGATACAAGTTTGATGGGAATGGCTAAGGTCGGAGAAGCCACAAACTTGTGCAAGGCTTTGGATATTTATCTTGTTGCTTCTGGTCAACTGATTAATGAAGATAAATCCTCCATTTTCCTTTTTAATACTTTGCAGCCCATTCAACAAATGATTTTTCATATCTTAAGGTTTCAAATTGGTTCTCTTCCTTTAACCTATCTTGGCATTCCTTTCTCTTTGAGTACTCTTCCTAGGGAGTCTTGGCAAAATATTATTGACAAGTTTCATGTGAAGGTTAATCATTGGACTCATAGATGGTTGTCCTTTGTTGGGCATGTTCAACTTCTTAAATTTGTGGGGCATGCTCTTCCCATCTATAAATGTATGCTCCAGGTGGCTCCGGTTGGGTTTGTTAAGGATTTGGATTCCTTGGCCAGGCAATTCTTCTGGGCGGGCAACTTGTCTTCTTCTAAGTGGATCCTTGTGAAGTGGGATATTGTTTGTAGTCCAAAGCAATTTGGGGGTCTTGGATTGCGGTAGTCATCTCTGATCGGGTTGGATTTTGTTGCAAAGCTTTATTGGAGGTGGTGTTTGGAATAGTATCATATCTAGGCTAGGATTTTATTTCATAAGTACCTTCGAGGGGTTTCAAAAGAGGAGATTCCATGTTATCCTTTGGTGGGGAAAGGCTGTGATTTGGGGAATGCTTAAGAAAGGGGCTAAGCTGATCAAGGAGGGTTTGTTTTGGGTTTGTAATAGGAGGCCATGGCTCTCTTTTGGTCTGATTCTTGGGAAGTTTTTGCCCCCATTTTCTACTAGTATCCTAATTTGTTGAATTTTTTCAAGAGCTTCCTAGAGGTTGGATGGAAAAGGGTGATTGACTTTAAGACTTCTTACCCCTGCGGGTATATGGAGGTGGCTAGGTGGAAGGATTCTTGTGAGTGACATGTTGTTGGTTTTGAGGATGATTGTGATGAGCTTTGAAATATTTTGGCTGGTAGATAGTGCAACTCTCTTTGTGATAAGAATATTCTTGCTTGGAGTTTGAATCCTAAGGGTACTTTCATTGTGGCTAGTGGGTATCAAGAGTTGTTGGTTCATAAGTGTGGTGGGTTGAAGTTCCTTGGTGGAATCAAGTGTGGAACAAGTTCTCATGGCCAAAGTGTAATTTATTTGTGTGGAATTTGGCTTGGAATAGATGTTTGACTTGGGATAATCTTCAAAAGCGGGGATTCTGAGGGCCTTCTATTTGTGTTCTATGTGGCTACAGTGAGGAGGATTCTTCCCACATGTTTTTCCATTGTTCTTTTTCTATATTTCTTTGGCATTTTTGGTGGGGTGTTTGGCAACATCCATGCATTCATGCTTCTTCCCTTGTTGAGTTCTGGGGTACTTTGGGTAGACCTCCTTCCGAGGCCTCTTTCCTCCAGATTGTGTGGTGTATTGGTCCTACTTTCATACTTTGGAAAATTTGGCTGGAAAGAAATAATATAATTTTTCGTAGGGATAGGTTGATGGTTCAACAGGTTTAGCAAAGAATTTTTGGCATGCTCCAAGAGACGGTGGAAGCTAAATGTGAAGCGGTGTATCCTTTGGACAGAGCTGATGATGAGATCATGAATAGACTGGGCTTATAATGATTGAATCCTTTTTCTGCTTGTGTTAGAAGAGGTAGGCAAGCTAAAAAGAAGGTGCAAAGGGTTGGAAGATGGTTACCTCCTCCTGTGGGTATTTTGAAGATTAATACCAATGGTTCTTTTAGGGGTAATCCTGGGCTTGCTGGGATTGGTGGAGTTGGAAGAGACTATTCTAGATTGGTTATCTTCTTTTTCTCCATTCATAAAGGGGCAACATTCTAACAACTTTATGGAGGGGTTGGTGATTCTTTGGGCTCTTGAGGGGGCTTGTGCTTTGGGTTGGCGTAAGATAATATGTGAATTTGACTCACAAATTATTGTTAACTTGTTGAAAAAGCAGAAGTTGTCTGGTGTTGGTTGTTTGGAAAATTTTGCAGTTGTGCTCTATGCTTGAGGTGGTGTCTTTTAACCACATCCTGTGTCAATGGAATAGGGTTGCAAATTGTTTGGCCAAGTGGGCCTCTGAGCATGTTGATGATTGGAAGATTGAGGATTGGGAGAAGTTATCCCCTGATTATCGTCATGATTTAGAGAAAGTCATCTTTGATGATTTGGCTGGTTGAGGTGTTGTTGTGGGTGGTTCTTTTGTCTTGGCTAGGTTTCTTGGTGATCTCTTTTCCTAGGAGCCTTCTGGCTCCTTGATTTTTTTGGTACTATTGATTTCTTGCTTTCAATAAATTTTTTACCCCTTTTATAAATTTTCCATCTCAACTAAAAATTTAAAGAAAATTCAAGTGTTAATTCACCAAATTGATTTAAAAATGAATGAATTTTGGTTTCCCAATCACTCACATTTTATTTTTAAATTTATATTTTAAAATAAAATAGCCACCAACTACATCATTTCAAGTCAAGTTGAAAAAAAACTATTAGGGGGATTATAGCTCTACATAGAAAATTCACCAAGACTTCTATATAATCTTCTAGTGGGTAATTCTTAAAGTATGTACCTTGACACACATTTATATAAAAGTCGAGAATCCAAGAAATAATTGCAAAGAAAAAAAATATGGAGAAAATAAATTCCTCTTCTTTGCCTCTATCATAAGGAAATCAAGAGGCGTGCCCTAATGTGCACAAACATGCACATAGAAATCCCCTAGGAGTGGTGCTATTAATAACTATGATCCTCTTTATGGAAAAATAAATCCTTTCCTTCTAAATGCACTCTCTTAAAAATAAAATAAGTTTTAAAGGCATAGTTATTGTATTCCTTTAAAAGGAAAGATAGACAAACAAGAACAAGTTGTTTCTCTTCCTCCATACATATCAAAGAAAGCAATATTTCATCCTTACCAACCAACAAAGAAAGTTAAATTGGGAAATCCCATTGCTACTCTTAAAGGGCCCTCTAGGAATTGAGTACCAAAGTGTACTTCTAGTTTCAAGCAAGATCCATCTCCAAAGTCACAAGAGCAATATATAGAAAAAGGAAAGACTCCAATTCCACACATTTCAAGAACTTTTACTAAAAGTAAGACATCATAGTCAAGATGAAATAAACTTCCTTGAGGGAGGTTTCCAAGTATATAATTAGGATGAAGATGATTTAATGAAAATTATCCTTCTAATATTATCAGTTGTGATTTGGATCTCACATGCTTTGCATACTGATCTACACATACATTAATTTATTTAGATGGTGTCTCCCACTTGGGGGCATATCCTTTATGACATTTTCCACATTTATATTATGATGATAATATATACAAAATTATCCATATAATTCTATTAAATATTGTTTATTATTTTGATTGCATGTTCACTAACATGATTATATGGGATAGTATATGATTAGACCAAGCTTACATATTATTATTTTTGTTAATCCTACTCACCCATGTTATTCTATCCAATGATGAAATCTTATGCTAATAAACTTTACGATGATTGCATTTTATCCTAATATTATTAACATAATAATATCTAACACTTGTTTGGGTTTATATGATCCTTATCTATCATTCATGACCACTTTCATTTGTAACCCTACAGGGGAGGAAAATCAGAGCACCTTGCTTCCTATCCCTTATGTTCTTGAATGAGCATATTGCACTATCTTCTCATGGTGTCACATGCCACTATTTTTTATATTCATGTATGCTTCTTGAGCTTCTTATGGTTTATATTATTTTATACATCTTTTGTAATCTCCTCCAAATTAATTACATTTTTTACATGCAACTAATTAGAAGTGATTAAAAGTTCACTAACATTACTTTCTTAAGTATGGTTCTATTTTTCTCATGATCAAGGCAATTTAAAATGGTATTAAATGACTTTTGTTGTTACTCCCTGGAAATATCCAAGTGTTCCACCATAAGTGGAATATCTCTCACACCTCTTTTTTAATTTTCTTTTGATTATAAACAATTTTTTTTTTTTTTAAATGTCTGTATGATGCTATTCATTGAATTCTTTTTTATTTTACAAGTTTCCAAGATGGATCATTTATTACAAGGGAGTATGAACCAAGAAGTAGAATCCATATCCTTTATATGAGAATGAATATATTTACTTTCATGTTGATTTCTTGATTTTACTTTGACATGTATTCTCATGGTAGTTCAAATGCAATACAAATTAGGGGAAAATTTTAATGGTAAAATTTTTGTACTTGCATTTTTTTATATTCTTTGGATTCAATTCGATTGGATTATTTCATATGCAATTACCACACAATTGGCACATTTTCTACTAAAAGTTGGAACACAACCTAAATGTTACTTGATTCCATAGATACAATTACTCCTATGAACCTATTTTGATCCTTAGTGTTTCCATCTCCAATGTAGGTTTAGATCTAAAATTTGTACCATTGACTCATGTCAATTCCCTAATTTGTGGAAATGAACCTAAAACTTTTAAATTTGGTAATCAATTTTGATTCTTAGTTACCCATTCAAATTTATGTTCCAAATGCTAAGAGTATAGTTATGGGAATAATTTCCCATTTAAATCCACCCTTTAAATCCTAACATATACTACCATGTGTGCACACATTTATAAGGATTTAAATAGCAAATGTAAAAGGGCATAATTTTCTTAACCATAGTATGTCTTAGCATTTGAAACGTAACTTTGAATGGGTAAATAAGAAGCAAAATTGACTATCAAATTTGACCCAAAGCCTTAAGATACACTCACACACACATATTTCACCTAAAATTTCTCCATTTTATGTGATATTTTTTTGATATGTATGAAGTGATTTTTATAAAGATGTTGGGATTTGGCATGGCCAACACCACGTGAGATCACATAAGAATGATCTCATTCCCAAAGGTTGGAATTACATCTGATTTATTCAGTCATGATCTTACTGGACCATTCAAATCTCTACCTACTTGTTCTTGATGCCACAACCAAAAACCATATCTACCTAGATTAAAAGGCAAAAAAACAAAAATAGACTACATTGTCATCCCTTCTACGTAAGTGCCCAACACACATGTTTGAGTATTAGACCAAAACGAACCAATTTATGAGACAAAACCTGGCAATTGTTGCCTACTGAGAGTTGACACCAGATTTAGCATGAGGACGTAAATTACTTCTAATTTCCTCTAATTTGTGGATAATGTTTTCCTTTTTCTGTTTTTTCGCACTCTATTTCTTTCTATTCCCCCCAATCTTTTGTTTCTCAAAAACCAATTTGGTGTGAGAGCAAAGCTGCATTTTGTTGCAGACATCCCCATTTTGATTGGTATTCCTTTTCTTTTTCCTTATTATTTTCCATCCATTTCCCCCATCCCCAACATTTGAATCCTTTAGATCATGCGGTGAAGCCTGAGAGAAGGGGCCCTCAACAGTTGTGGTGTTAGAACCCTCACCTGCTACAATAGATCCTTGAGAGGTAGCTTCATTGTCACTATCACGAGGCAATTGTTGATCAACTTTTGACTCTGGAGGGAGCTTGGAAATCTTCCCCTCTGTCTTATTGCTAGTATCATTTTTTTGGAGAACCACAACTTTTGGGGGAGTTCAAAATGGAATAATATTTTGGGGAAGCATCTTTCCACCATGAAGCCTCCCATTTTGCTTGAGCTTTAGCATTTGGACATTTTATTGCAATGTGTCTAATTTTGTATAACATCTTCTACACCTGAAGGTTAAGCTTTCATAGTCCAAGGGTTATAGCCAGGTGTTACCATTTGCATTCAAAATGATTTCTGCCAAGAGGGCTTTGGAAGTGTTTAACTCAACCAAAATCTTGGCAAAGGTTGTATGGATGAAATCCCTTAAATTTGCATCCATGTGAATGAAGTTATCAAGACTATTTCCAATAGCAGCATAACAAGATTTGAACCAAAAGTGTAGGGGAAGATTTGGGAGGCGAACCCAGATCAATATATTTGAAAATGATTCAGTGATCAGGTCAAAGTTTGAGTTCCATGATTTTAAGAGCAGCGTACTCTCTCCCCACTCTCTCCCCACAACCATGTGTAACTAAGAATGAGATTTTTTTCTTGCTTGCTATAAAAAACCACTATGAGAAAACCCTTTGCATAAGGATAAATCTCCAAGTTCTTTTCCATTAGAGGAAACCATGATTTTGCAATCCATTCATGGAGCACAGGAGGTCTAGGCCAAAAATGAAAGAACCTACCGATTAATCCATTCGCAGAAAAAAAAATCTTTCATTCTCCCTCAATTCCTTCAATAAAGTGGCATCAAAGTCTAGTTTCAAGGGTTTATCAGTGCAATGAATAGTTCTCCTATTGGATGTACCTGAATACTTTGATTTCAATGAGTCTGTATGTGAGCCAAACCCAGATTTGGTATTTATTAGTGGAGCGCTTGTCTGAAGGGCATCCATAGGCTGCACTTTGTTTCCCTGCACGCTTTTCACTGCATCCAAAAAAGAGGATTTTGTAATAGATTTGGTCCCAAAAGGCAAGGTTTTGGAATTCATGGTGGATCATGGGGATCATTTTCCAATTGAACATCACTCCCCAAGCACTATCTGAGCGTCATCTCGAGTAGAAAGTTGATGCAGCGGCTAGGTGGGGATCACTCATAAAACAAAAACTTCAACTCTCTACCAAGAACTCAACTCCAATCTCATGGACATCAACTCACCCTCAAGGATCTTAATCCCCCAAGTTTGCAAAACACTCAAGACCTCCACCCAGACTCTAGAAGACCTCTCAACATGAATACAATGGAAATTTGACCATTCAACCTTAATCTCAATGATTGATCACTCCAAAGTCACCATTCAACAACTCTCACAACGGTTACCCCTTGTAGTACTCAAAAACCAGTTTAGGCTAGTTTACTCACAACCTTCCCAAAGAACTTGGAACTTAAATAATGTATTGAGATACCCTTTTCAGGGTTAGACAACATACAAAAAGATCAGGGGTCACTCCTTTGGACCGACATGGACTTTCAGTACACACACTCGGGTTCTAGGTCTCACAATTAGCCCTCTTTTTCAAAGGAACCCTTCTACAAACTGACTTCCAACCCAAGTTAACTTGAAATAGTCTTAGGAAAGGTATTAAAATTCCTGATTCTCCAAGTTATAAGACCCTAAAGGCTCATCTTCATCACCAATTCCAAAACCCTCTCTAAAAACTTATAAACATAAGGTTTTAGGGACCCCTTATTGAAAATACATTCTCCAAACTATCCCAGGCCACATCAACTGCTCAAACACATTTATTTTGATCCCCTCAATATTTTCAAAGCATAATACTAACCACTCCTACCTTCACTTGACCATATGCACAACTGTCCTCACCAAATCACACATTCTTCCAATGGTTTCCACCCTACAAACACCCCACAACTGGAACAGTCATCTTCCCTGTACAAATAAAGGTACTAACATATCTAATGAACCTATCTAATCCTTTCCACCGAGTCATAGGTCTTCACAGTAGGTGGAGGGCTTAGTTCATCATTTTGACTTCTCTCAAACCCTTGGTTTAGGGAAAACAGGTAGTTTCAGAAAAAACAATGATTTCTCCCTCAATATGAACGTTCAAACCTTCAAATAAAATGCATTTGAAAGATAACTCATATATCTACACATTCAAAATGATTTTAGAGCCAAAATATACCGTACGGATCTGTACCAAGCCTGCAAAGTTCAAGAAAATAGGAAAAACATGGGATTTGAGACCACCCGGTAGTAAAACGGGGATATCTCACTCAATTCTCAATGAAATCACACCATTCCAATGCCAAAAGAAAGGTTATTCAATTATCTATCCAACTATTATATTCTTGTAGTGTGGAACAATACATACATGTCGTACAATGCACGGGATCAACAATTTCTTAATGAAAACCCAAAAAAACAGCAAACTTCTTATTAGAAACCCATTCCAAACTTGTTCAACATCCTTCTCACGAGGAATTACATTGTTTTGTAAGGTTTAAACATCCAACTACCTCCTATAACCGACCAAATACTTTAACCAACTTTAGTTAGACTCTAAAATGACAATTTTGTCAATTTTGCTCCCAAACACCATCCCTTTTACAATGTGAGTTTATAAATCCCTCTTAACTGATCCTCTAAACTTTTAAATACAATATAAAATGGTCATTGAGACCTTCTTTAATATAAATGAACTCAAGAGACACTTATACCAACTTATACTCCACAAGGTGTAGGTGCCCTTGCACCAAAAGTGAATGGATAGTAGAAGAGGCTTGCCTCATTTGGGCCTTAAAAGAGTTACTGTCTCCATGAGACGCCTTATTCTCCATACCGCCGCTAGAGGCCGCAAATGGTGTCTCAGAGGCCAAGTATGAGGTCAATGCAACTGGAAAATCGCCCAACATGCCTCTTGAATCCAAAATGCCTCGTGAATCAATACCATTTGCGGCCTTCATAGTACATTCCCCATTCATGGCAGACATAGGGGAGCAATCACCATTCACAGTATCGACGCGCATAGACATTCCATTTTTTTCACCATGACAAATCTCAGATTCATTCGCATAGGTCGTGGTGGCGGTCAAAACACCAGTCGATCCTTCCAAGCCACTGTACGACCTCATGGCATTCGCCACCATCGATGTAGTCTTCATATTTTGTGACGACATGCTACAAGCCTCCGTCGTGATGCACCATTGTTGTCCAAACTGTTTGAAACAACAACCCACGAAAAAGCCCTAGTTCTTGAAGCTTTTGGTAGTTTCGGCATGTTCAACAACTTGTTTACTATCCTTTACATTTTGTGTGATATTATAAAGGAAAACATATTTTAGTCTAGGATAATTAAATCGAATGCTTATATTTAAGCACAAATCAACTTAGACTAATACATAATAGCTATAGGTTGTTTATTGTTTAGTGTGTTCTCAAGAAGCGTTATTCTAGGAAAGTAAATTTAATTGATACAACTACTTAGCTTTACGACCAAATAATGAATGATCTATAATTTGTTGTTGAGTTCTTAATTGTATTTGACTTGGAAATATTCTCTTTATCAATGTAATGCTTTGGATTACACATTAGATGCAAGATCTATTTGAAGTTCAATACAAATTAGAGTCTTGTTCATGTTTGCAAACATGTCTTATATGTGTAGATTTGACCTTGCTCGATGTGTACCTCTACTTTGTGACGTGTGTAATTGGTCTGTCTACTTTATTCTTCTTTAATAATTATGACTATTGGTATTAAAAAATACCTTTTGTTTGAATGAGAAAAGGGATTTAAGTTCTAAATCACACTTCTTCCAATTTTGGTAGGGTTGATTAAAAATGATTTCAAAACTCGCTTGACTACAAACCTCAATGGAAGAGTCAAAATGGTGGATTAGGGTTTTAATCCATTGGTGTTTTTTTTGTGGGGGATTGATCATGATTGATTGATTGATTATAAATTAATTGAATTTTAAGATGCAACTATGTTCCTAGGTAAACTATGAAAATGTAACAGACTGTTATGATTTATGAGAAATTAAATGTAGAAAGAACAAAATCCATAAAGTAGACAAAGAGGAAATTTGGTGATGAATTAGTTGATCTAGGGCATGGTGAGCCCTAAACTACCCTCCTGCTTTTTAGGATCTGACAACACAGGCTTGAAGTATTTGGTCTGTAGCTCCTATTCTCTCAGGATCACTATCGGAACTTCATCTGTTGATGAGAAAATCTAGTTTCCTTGGCTTGACAAATTGTAGGATTTGAAAGTACGAATGAGCAATTAGTCTTTATCTTCCTCCAATTAGCTTCAAATTTGAAAACTTACAAACATGAAAGAGGGGGAAGAGTTGTATCGTACAGGGGCTTGTCTAACTCAAATCCCATTTTTATTTCTACCTCCACAATGACTATGATGATGTAAAAAAAGAGAGCTGACCTTTGGTTGGGTAGAGGCTAAATGATAAACAAGTAATGAATTGACTAATGCTACAACTCACCACTCAAATCTGCATTCCTTGATGGACTAAAGTTAAGCACTCATCACCTTCGAGGAGAATTTGATAGCTTGATTGAAGTCTAGTGTTAGTACTCACAAAATAAATGATCATAAAACATGAACAAACTTACATAAAAATATGATGAATGATTGACATGAATAGATGCTACAATAATGCCAATATTTTTCTCTTGATTGCTCAATAATAATCTTAATTGCCTTCCAAAACATCCTAAGATTAAAATGGTGAAAATGATTTTTATTTATACTCAATTCTTCTAATTTCTTGGAAATCAAATGTAAATAGTCGACAAATGAAATTGAAAACTCAAATAATAAAATAGCGACACCAACATCTTCAAATTGCAGCCAAAAAGAGGTGGTCTAGGGCATGGGGCGCCCTAGACCAAACCCATTCTTTTTGGGACCCAAAGTGTCAAGGGAAAATATTAAATGCTTATTTTATTTCCCATTGTTTGATTTTTTAAAGATGTTTATAAAACGGGTAATTAAATGCACACTTAGGTCCAAGCAAATAGGGGGAGCTAGACCTAGTGTAAAATTGTCAAGGGTGACAATTTTTGATGCTATACCTTGGAAGCCTAATTGATGTTATATCACAAGGGGATATGTTCACTTATGTCATTCCTCAGAAATGTGCGTAAAAGATTGAATATAATAGGAAAAATCCCTAGAATGATGTGTTAGAAATCTAAAATAGATTGAGTAACCCAAGGAGCTTTTTAAGAGAAAATCAAAGTTACATAAATTGGAAAAACATAAAAATGCAAACCAAGACTTCGAGAGATTATGCAATTTCGATGTGACAATATTGCATTAAGAGCTTCCAATATAAAAAGATACAATGCAAAATATTACAAGAAGATGCAAGAGTATGCAAATACAAGCTAGGTAGTGAGTTTATATAGAACTTAGGAGAGGAGGTCTGTGGCAAATCCAGCCAATAGGGATCAACCACAAAAAGTGGATATGGACCACCAAAAGTGGGGATGCCACCAAAAGTGGAAAGTGGTTCCACCCTTTAAGGAAGGGGACACCAACACACTTATCTCCTAGTAATAAACTCACTTTATTATCCTAAGAAAGCTTATTTAAGTGTAGGAAAAACCTACGACTAAGAGAAAATAAATTGACCCACTAGGAAAATAAAAACCTACACCAACACTCCCCTTAAGAACAACTTAGGAGGATGGAAAAAATGGTGTAAATAATGTCTTGTACCTAGTTAATTCATTACTAGGGGAATCAAAGGACTTATTTACATGTTAAGTTTACTTAGATCCTAGGAAGGAATCTTTCTAGAAGGTGTTAGTTTTCATTAGACCTTATCTTATCTTTTGACTTATAAAACATGTCCTAGGTAGTTGTGATAAGTTGTCACATGTTATAAGATTAAGACACTTGTCATAATCCTATTTAATCTTGTGTCTCACCTTGGCTATATATCTAGGTGGTCTCATACATTGTATATTAAATAATTCTTGGATAATCAATTCTATTGCAATCTTTAGCATTACATATTGATCTCTATTGTGCTTTCACGAAGTGCCTAGATCTTGGGTGGCTATAATCTTTAGCCAAATCTTGCATGGTGTTGAGTTGTTTTATACCAACTCTTACATGGTACTAGAGCAAGTGGAGTGTCTTTGGTTAGCCATTTTTTGAGAGATCTTGGTAGATATTGAAAATTTGAGTATGCTCTTCTCTTGCATCATATGATGATTTGGAGAACTAGAAAAACTTGATAGAAATACCAATTTTTGGGGGGTTTCTTCTTTGTGGCTCTTTATTGCAGGTTCAAATAAAATCTTTTTGGTGCAAATCTAAGCTCACTGTTGAGTTTAAGGTGTTCAAGAAAGTCAGTTTTTCCTTTTTTGTCCAAATCAGACATATGAGGTTAGATCTATGCGGGTTTGAATATGAAAAGTGGTTGCTAGACCTGAAAGGTATTTGCAATTTTGGATCATTTGGGTCAAATCCGATCTTGCCATAATGTCCAAAAGGGCCAAAAACCCTAAGATTGACTCTCAATTCATCAAAATCTGAGCACTTCACTTGGGGTTTGAAGAAAAATTTCCCCTATTCAACCATACAGATCACCATCATTATTGTAGGTCAACATCGGGTATAAATACAAATTTTTTAATCGGTCTAAAAAAATATAATTTATTATTATTATTGGTCGATTAAATTCTAAGAATTTTTTAATTAAAAAATCAAAAGATCATGTGAAATTTTTATTGTAAAAATAAAAAAATTATTATTTGAGTACTGAGTACTTTGCGTACCTAGTACCTTCATACATGTAGCCTTAAAAGCTAAGGCTATAAACCAAGAGTATGCAACCATTTATATTTAGTGTGGGGGTGTGGCCTACGTGGTCCCCCACTTTCTTAAAATTTTTCTTAAAAACTTTAATTTTTTTATTAATTTTTTTTAAAAATAAAAAATCTTCAATAAAACAAAATTTGTCAATAAATAAAATATTCAAAAAAGTTTCTGCAAATTATTGCAACTCCAAATTTGGTGGGATTTTTGGCAGATGAGCCAAATTTGATAGTTTTCTAAAAATAGAAAAGGTTTTGGTGACTTATTTTTTTAATCTAGGGTTCTAGATTTGGTGAAGGTCCAAAATTAGTCAACAAATTTCTATATTTGGCAGGTTGCTAAATCTGGTGGAATTCTTGCTAAATTTGGCAAAAAAGTGTTTTTTGAAAGTTTGACCCCCTCACCAATGGAGTTTTGAGTTTTGCACTTGATTTTCAAACAACCATATCTTGGTTATACGAGCTTCTTTTTGCCAACATATTTTTTTATTTGGGGTAGAATTTCATGATTTTCATAATGGTGCAATTAGATTTGGGTTTTGGTGTCTAGATTTTCTAGAAATTTAAGATTCTCATAGGTGTTGCTACATCGTTCTCATTTTGGGAAATTCAAGGGCTCATATCTTGCTCATACAATAACATTTTTTGGGTGTGGTTTTTTATGAAAGTGCATAATTTTTGTGTACTTTTCAGTGGTATGATCAAATTGATCTCATTTTGTACCAAAAAGTTGTACTTGATTTTGTGGCCAATTTTGGCATTTGCATGTACCAAGATCAAGACCACTTCGCTATTTTTGGAAAGTGGCATCTGTAAACACACTAATCATAAAGTGCCAAGCTCATATATTTTTTTTTGGGGGGGTGTTCTTCGATTGAGTGAATTTGGGAGGATTCTTCTTGTGGTTGTGGTTGCATTCCTTTTGATTTGTGTTCTTTCCTTCTTGTTTTATCATGGAGCCATCTACAATTCCACTTCTCACACCTTACAACTATCCTAAATGGAAATCTGAAATGAGAAAATTTCCAAGAGTTAAAAGGTTGTATAGGATAGTTTGTGGGCTTGATGGTGAACCACAAGACGATGAAGCTAAAAAGAATAGGTGGTTGAATAGTTGTGAAGAAGCCATTGGCTATTTGTGCTTGTATGTATTTCCTAAGTTATTGTTTCACATTGAGCACTTGGATACACCTATGGCTATGTGGACTACATTATCAAATGTATTTGGGCAAACATATGAAATTCAAGGACATTTGTTAGAGAGTGAATTAATGTCTCAATCCATGTAATTTTAACAACATACAAGACTTCATCACCAAGTTCAAGTCACTAAGAACATAATTGAATGATTGTAAAATTGAGAAATTAGATACACAATTGGCATTAAGTATTTTTTGAAAGTTAGGACCTGAATATTCAGTATTTGTGTCTACTTTCTATGCTACAAAGAATGCCTTTGGGAGTGAGTTTAAGATGCCTTCCTTTGAAGATTTTACTATGCAACTCACTAGGGAGAAAGATAAGCTTATTCAAATGGGTTCTTTGAATTATTCAAAATCCCATGCCTTTATTGCAAAGGATGAGAAGTCTTCAAGTGACAAAGAAAAGAAAAATGATAAGCCTAAGAAGAATAGACAATCCACATTCAATTCCAAAGAAGAACATAAAACTTCCTCTTCTAAAGGAGAAACTTCTAAGAAGGAGAGGCCTACTCATGTATATTGCAAGAAGGATGGACACGAATAAAACTATTGTTATAAGAAGGATATTGATGAGTTGAAACATATTCTCTAAAAAAATCACATTGATTTGCCTTCTAGAATGTCTGAATCACCTCCTTCTCCTTCTTCTTCAAAATAGTCTAAAAAGGACAAAGGTCGAGCTAGTTTGGCTTCTACATTAGGAAATAAAGGACATGCTCTTTGCACTTTTTTAGGTCATGGATCAGGGAGATGACTTCTAGATTCAGGAGCATCTCATCATATAGCATCTTCACAATCTATATTCTCTTCTTTTGAGCCTTGTACTATGTCTCCTATTTTGATGGGAAACACTACATACATGAGTGTAATTGGGAAGGGGTCTATTAGCTTTGTGGATAACACTTTTCAAGATGTTTTGTGTGTTCCTCATTTGGCGAACAATCTTCTTTCCATATATCATATAGTACACATGGTGGAGATGGGAGGACTGTGGAGTTCACTCCTGATTCAGTCATCATTCGAGACTTGGAGAGTAGAGAGATTATTGCTATTGGAATGGTTGATCATTCATCTTGGTTGTATACCTTTGCAGATGTTTCTTCTGATGGTGACATTGTTCCTTTGGTTGTTGATCACACTTCTAGTGTGAACCATGATTCAGAGGAGACATTTGGCATTTTGAACTTGGGAGTACTCACATAAGATCTAGTTCTTGTGCCATGCATTTCATCTCCTCCATCTACTATTGTAGTTGCTAATGATTGTGTTGCTACATATATGGCTTCTTGTGATTTAGTGTAGTAGGATATTCATTGAATTTCATATTTGGTTACTTTGGATGATTTCTTGACATGTATTTTAGACTTTTTTGTATTTTCATATTACAGATTTGGGAGACACATTTGATTGCATTAATCTTCTCTTTGATGTAGATGATCCTTCTTCAGTTGTTGTAATGGAACACTGTGCCCCTCTTGTTCATTCTCTACATGATCATCCTTTGTAGTTTGATGTGAGTGTGGATACTTTTGGATAGAATTTGGAGGAGGCTTCTTTTTCTTCAGAGGAGATATCATTGTCTTTGGATTATGTTATGCATTCATCTCTACTAGATTCTAGATTTTCCTCTTTAACAATGTGGCCTAAAGTGCTTGTTTAGAGTGTGTCAGCTTTTGGCATCTACATGGAGACACTTGAGCATGCTTCAGAGACATTATACACCATCTATCTTCCCTTTTTTTCCTTTCAAGAATGGGAAGAACTCTTACATACATTCTTAGTTTTGTTTCTTCCTAAGGGGAGGAATGTTGTTCAATGAGATTGGATCATATTTAGCATTCAACATTAAGCTTCTACCATCATTGTAGGAGACTCAACATTGAGGGGCCTTGCATCATCTCTCTTTTAATTCTCTCTTATGGGGGGGGTTCTTTTTCCTTGCATGGGGTTTTGGATTTCTCATTCTTCTTTGAGAGTATTTTGTCTTCTTTTCTCTCTTTTGGGGAGGAGTTTTGTCCCAATGGGTTTTCTCTTTTTCTCTGTTTGTGAGAGATTGCATTTGCATTTGTACATGGGTACCTAACATGGCCTTGTAGTCAGGACCCATCTTTGTTTCATTTGCATAATAATCAACTACTCCTTAAGTTGCACTTAAGGGGGGGTGTTGGTGTAAATAAAGTCTTGTACCTAGTTAGTTCATTACTAGGGGACTTAGGGGACTTATTTACATGTTAGGTTTACTTAAGTCCTAAGAAGGAATCTTTCTAGAAGGTGTTAGTTGTCATTAGACCTTATCTTATCTTTTGACTTATAACACATGTGTCCTAGGTAGTTGTGATAAGTTGTCACATGTCATAGGATTAAGACACTTGTCATAATCCTATTTAATCTTGTGTTTCACCTTGGCTATATAACCATGTGGTCTCACACATTGTATATTGAATAATTCTTGGATAATAAGCTCTATTGCAATCTTGAGCATTGCATATTGATCTCTCTTGTGCTTTCATGAAGTGCCTTGATCTCTGGTGGCTATAATCTTCAGCCAAATCTTGCATGGTGTAGAGTTATTCTATACCAACTCTTACATGATGTACATAGATTCATTACTTTATTTAATGTACCAAGCTAAAGTGTTTCACTTTTAATTTATCTTTGAATGATTTTAAGATGTGAAAGGGATGGCATTTAGATACAAGCACATGACATCAAATTGTGCAAATGTGTGTTTGTTTGGCTCACAAAAATTAGTAGAATAGGCACACAGTCTATCAACATTTAAATTTTAAAAAAAAAGCTGAGGACAAGTCTGTATTCATAGAGTTGACCCCCTCATTGTTATTCTAAATAGATAAATGATCATAACATAAAGGAGGGGTAAAATTTTTATTAAATCAAGGAAACCTTACAAAGAAAGGGCATTAAATGACCCTATCCAGTTCAACCAAGTGATCCAATTGATGAGACAAATCAGGGGGAAGTTGACCCCGATTCACTAGATTCCAATCATGAATATGATCTGAAGCACATTTAGCCAGGCAATCGGCAACCCCATTCCATTCACGAGGAATATGAGTGAACATAATATACTCCAGAGAAGCACAAAGAGTGAGAATTTGTTTGACAATCAAAGCTAGTTGCCAGCTCACATCATCCAAATGCTGCCTTTTTAGTAAGTTCACCACCACTTGTGAGTCAGACTCACATATGATCCTACACCATCCCTATTGACTTCCCTGCTCCAAAGCTAGTAAAATGGCCTAAGCCTCCATAAGATTATTAGTATGAAGACCCTTATACACAGAGAAGATAAATTGAACCTCTCCAGAGCTATCCCTGCCAACACCCCCAATGCCAGCATGACCCAGATTTCCACGGGAAGAGCCATCTGAGTTGATTTTTAGGACTCCATGAGGAGGAGGGGTCCATCTTCCCTCCCTATTCACCTTTGAGGTAGGATGTCTGCATTTGTTGCGCATGATCTGCTTTTGCGGAGGAGGAAGATGAAGACGCTTACAAAAACCAACATCACGAGGGTCCACTGGCACAGTCATATCACACTTAGCCGTAATAGTTTCCCCTAAAGAGTGAAGAATTTTCCACCATAGGTGAGGGGCCTGCAACAATGAATCCTGAAAAATCTGCCTATTCCTCTCCAACCACAGGTTCCAGATAATTAAGGATGGCCCAAGAGCCCATGCAGCCTGAAGAAAGGAGGTCGAAACAGGGGCCCTGCCCCACCGTACCCCAAACTCTGGAAAAGAGGAAGCATGCCAACATGTCGTATTCCACACTCCCCACCAGAGATGCCAAATCTTTCTAGCATAGGAGCATTGGAAGAAGAGATGGGAAACGCTTTCTTCCCATCCATGACACAAAACGCACATAGAGGGGCCCTGTAAACCACGCTTACATAAGTTATCCCAAGTAAGACACCGGTTTTGAGCCACTAACCACATAAAGATGTTGCACTTGGGCCAGGACAGCTTGTGCCAAACTTGCTTCCACCAAGGAACCTCAATATCTCCAAACAATTGCCTACCCAACTGCTTATAGCTAGCTGCCACAGAGTACTTTCCAAACAACTCTGAACCATCCCAAGCCAAGTCATTAGGACCCCTCAAAGAGTTACAAGCATAGGAAGCCAGAAGCAGGGCAAGCTCATGCCTATCTCCCTGAGAACCACCAGGAGGCCACTCCGAGGGTTGCTTCCAGTGAAAACTAATAGCCAAACCACCATGCTACTCCACCTTATAATGCTCCACAGAAACCCAGCCGACTGGAACAAAAACATCACAAAGGGGCTGGAGGTGAGGGAAGGAAGAAAGAATAGGAGGGTGACCATCCCAAGAGTTAGTCCAAAAAAAAGCTTGTGATCCCGAATGATAGATCCAAAAAAGCGCACACTTAATCAACTGAGCTCCCATTTTCAAGGTATGCCAAATCATAGAACCACTCCCTTCCAGAGGATAGTGAGGAACATCAAAAGAGGCAACACCCCACAAATATTTATAGTTGAGAATACGAGCCCATAACTGATGCTGATTAGTACACCAATGCCAGTAAAGCTTGGCAACAAGAGCTTTCCCATTCAGAATAGCAGAGCGTAAATCAAGACCACCCTCCTGGTTAGGCCTGCACACTGAATCCCGCTTAACAAGGCTCCACTTTGAAGACAACAGATTGCCGCTCCACAAAAATTGCTGAGAAAGAGCATCAAATTCCTTAAGAAAATACATAGGAGCCGCTTGAACAAAGCACCTATAGATGGGGAGGGCCTGGATGACAGACTTAAGAAGAGTCACTCTAGCAGCAGTAGATAGCCAACGATGGGTCCAATGAGTAACCTTTCGCCTAAGCTTATCAAGCAACAACTGCCAAGAGGATCTAGGTTGCCGATCAACAACAAGAGGAATACCCAAGTAGACAAAGGGTAGAGACCCAATTTGGAACCGAAGAATAGCTGCAATCCTCCGCTGGATCGCTTGAGGAGTATTAAAAAAGAATATAGAGGACTTCTGCTCATTGACTTTCTGGCCTGAAGCCAAAAGGTAGCTGCCTAAAGCTGCTCTAAAGGAATCAACCTCCCTAATACGAGCCAGACCCATAAGAGAGGTGTCATCCACAAATTGGAAAAGAGAAAGCGAAGGCACCCCCCCCCCCCACTGCCACCCTTGAATCAAACCCTGTGAAACTCGAGACTTTAGAAGCCGACCCAACCCCTCAGCCATAATAATAAACAAATAAGGAGATAGCGGATCTCCCTGCTGAAGGCCCCTAGAAGCTCCAAATAGCTCAAATGGTTCCCCGTTCACAATAACCGAAAAGGAAGAAGAGGTCACACAACTCAAAATCCAGCTCACCCAATCAGAGGAAAAGCCAAAGGCCAATAGAATCTTCTGAAGAAAACTCCATTTAACGTGGTCATAAGCTTTGGCCATATCCAACTTAATAAACATGGACCTATCTTGCGAGGTTGCCATGGAATGAATGACTTCAGACGCAACCACCACCCCATCTAGAATTTGATGACCAGCCACAAAGCCACCTTGCTCCTCAGAAATGATCACAGGCAAACAAGATTTAAGCTTCTCAGCAATCAACTTTGTAATAATCTTGTACACCACATTACAGAGCGCAATAGGTCTTATGAGGTCAAGCCTATTAGCACCTTCCTTCTTGGGAATGAGAACCAAAAAAGTAGCATTCAGGGCTTGAAGCATCTGCTTACTATGAAGAGATTCATGAACCACCTCCAATAAATCCAGCTTCACAATATCCCAAAAATCTTGGAAAAATTCAACTGGGAAACCATCAGGGCCAGTGGCTTTCCCCTTATTCATCCCAAACACAACCTTCTCCACTTCAGACAAAGTCACCTGGCGAATAAGAGAAGCATTTGCCTCATTAGAAATTAAGGAGGGAATGCAATCAAGCACCATATTCTCATCCACCTCAGCTGGAAGTGAATCCTCAGTGAATAGATCAGAGTAAAATTGGCGAGCCTCTCTAGACAAAGCCTGATGTGAAGAGATTGGAAGACCCTCTGAGTTAACAAGAGAGGAGATAAAACACTTATTCCGACGAGCCTGAACCGAATGATGGAAAAAGGAGGTATTCCTGTCACCCTCTTGAAGCCAATCAATCCTAGCCTTTTATTCCCAGAAAATCTCCTCATGAAGCTCCCACTCCTCCACCAACTTCAGAGCCCAGGCTTCAGCATGTCCAAGCGCCTTTGAGAAACCCAAATCCTGAATCTGGCGAGTAATGATAGCAAGGTGATCCTGTGCTTCTCTTTTCTTGGCCCGAAAATTACCAAAACAAGACTTATTCCATTGCTTGAGATGATACTTGACAAATTGCAACTTCTTAACCAGAGAATACATAGCAGTACCATATGCAGGGGTGCCATCCCACCACCACTGAGCAACAAGATCACCCAAAGATGGATCATGCAGCCACATAAGCTGGAATTTGAAAGGGGGGTTCTTTGGATTTGGGAAAGGAGAAGTCGAAAGCTTAATTGGCCAATGATCAGAGCCACACCAGTCAAGAATCTCAGAGAAGATGACCAAGCTACCTCTAACGCAAGAGCAAGAGACAAAGAAATGATCCAGCCTCTGGGAGATAGCTTCAGACCCGCTCCATCTATTATTCCAAGTGAATACACCGTTAGAGGGTTTAACATCCACCAAGGCCAGAGAGTCCACATTACTTCAAAGCAGATCTGAGGCAGGACCAAGCCTAGGCATCCCTCCCCTTTTCTCCTCTAAACTCATCATAGCATTGAAATCACCAGCTAGGATCCAAGGTAAAAAGTGGGCACAAGACCTCACATACCTGATATGGGCCCAAAGCTGGATTTTACCACGAATGTCAATCGAAGCATAAACATTACTAACCAAAATAGTCTCACCAGAATCCAGAACCGAAGCCACCACCGAAATAGCAGACTGGCTTGAGATCCACCAACGAGGAACAATCTTGTGAGGATTCCAGAAAAGAGCTAGACCCCCAGAGGTTCCCCTAGCCCCAATACACTGACATTGGCCAGAAGACCAAATACGAGGAGCCTGCTGAAGCATAAGATCCACTTGGAGCTTGGTTTCCTGAACACAAAAGATATCAAGAGCCTGAACAACAATCAGATCTTGAATAACCTTTTGACAGGGGGAGCTATTCAACCCCCTTGCATTCCATGAGAGAATAATCATGAGGAAGGTTGAGAGAAGTGGGCCTCAAGGGTTTTAACCGACCCAGATTCCACCAACAAATCCCCAATAGATTTAAGCTTGTCTGCATCCTTCTTACGACCAGCTTTCAAAGAATTTTCAAATTGCCCCTTCTTGAGAGGGTGTTGTTGAACCCCTAAAGCAGGAGATGCTCCCCAACCTTTACTTGAAGAGAACACTGTCTTAGCTAAATCTGCCAGAACAATATCATCCTGCCCATCTGCTGCATCCTCAGGAGGCTTCGAAATTCCCTGCTCCAATACCGGAGAGATATTATGAACAATAATTTCCTGCTCCATCCTTGAATCCAAACCAACATCCATACTAGTTGCCCCAGAATGAATCTCAACAGGGATCCCTTCCTCCAAAGCCTTATTATCCAGGACCTCAAACCGGTTAAAACCCTGGTCACTTTGTCTATCCTTATAGGTTCGCTTCTGACGTCTCCCTTCATTTTGCTACTTAACAGGAATAAAGCCATCCTTATCAGGCCCACCCTCAACCACCGACGCCTTGCCTTTATCCCCCTTCTCCACCAAAGGTCTAGAAGAAGGTGAAGAAGAAACCCTTGCCGCTTTAGGTGCCCGAGGACATTGGCACTGAAGGTGTCCATACTCGTGACAAAAAAGACAACGAAAGGGAAGTGACTCGTAATCCAATGATTGAATCCACAAGGCAGAGCCAATACAAATCTCCAGCGAATCCGACAAAGGGTTATTTAAATCAATTTCAACACAGATGCGAGCATAGGAGAATACCTTTTTATCTAGAGTATTCTGAGCGATGGCAACCGGCTTTCCCAACAAGGCAGCAATATGATGTAGAATATCCTCCCGCCAGAACTCTAGTGGCAACCATGGAAGACGAACCCAAACAGGAACTCGTGTAGGAAGATCTTTTATCGCATTAAAACCTCGATGCCAAGGTTTGATAAACAAGCCCATATGATTGTAAAAATACGACCCTCCCTCGAAAACACGATTGCGATTCGAGATGCAAGAGAAATCAACCATAAAATAGCCATTCGCAGCCACCAAAAGATCGAAATCAACTTCAACTTGCCAAGTCCGCCGGATCCAAAACTCAAGCGTTGAGAGAGGGACGCAAATACCCAAAAACTTACAGATCATAACATGTTGGCTCCAATAAGCAATGTCCTCTTGAATCGACTCAGGAGATATAACTAGAATAGGGTGATCGAGACTCCGCGACAAGCACCCATTCACTTTCTTGAGCTTCGAGCTCTCACCCACAAAAGACAAATCCGAATTTTGAGCATGCATGGCAGTCAAAAAAGTCTGAGATGGATTTGACCCACCAAGCACTAGACTTTTGGACGCTTCAGCCATCCCTCTGCACCAATCCCAAAACCCACCCAGCCCCAAGCCACCCCCTCCAAACCCACACTGAAGCCTCCACCCACTGCCCTCACACCACACAGCCCCACCACTCGAAACACCCTGGCACCACACCACCCACCACACCGACCACCCCCTAACTCCCACACAGCAAAAAAAAAGACAGCACCGAAGCCAAGAAGGACCACCCACAGCCCCCACGGAAACATGCACAGGCAAACAACAGCATGCAGGCCGCGCCTATGAGGCCACGGGCCTGCACACGCACGCAGAAGCCTTCTCCATTCCTAAATAGATAAATGATCATGACTATATATATAATCATAAATATTATGTTAAATAAAAGATATATATATAATGTTGAGAATATATGTCTCAACCTTGCAATTACAAAAGGTTTACTGTTGATAAGTAAGTGTGAAGGAGGGGGGGTGCAAGTGGGTAGGGGGCTCACCCCCCTAGTGGGGGTTTGAGGGAAACGCCCTCAAAAGCCATATTTTATTATTGTAAATCTAGACCGTTCATCATTAGGTTTCAAATTTGATGGTAGATATTTTGTTGGCTTGTGTTGTCCTAGAAGATGACCCTATTTTATAGGGGCATTGTATTATGACTATGCATTGTGATGTATTCTGAGAGTCTGATAACAGTTGAGTTGCCTCTAGATCTCTGGTTGGTGATACTCTTATGAGAAGCTTGCTCTGCAAGTATATTGTAATCTTCATGATTTTTGAATAATATATTAGGCAGATTTTGGAGTGTGGAGTTCTTTTCTCGAAAGGGTTTTCCCCACGTAAATCAGTGTGTTGTGGTACACATGATATTTATGTTTATTTCTGTAACTATTATAAAGATCTGATTTCTTTTGCATTATCCTCCTCTTAAGATTAGTGTAGGAAATTGTTCCGCTACCTTAACCTCTTTACTAATAAATGTATGAAAACACATACATTTGAAAATAGATAAAAATTAGAAAAATAATTCCAACATCATACAAAATATTATATTTATTAATAAATACCTATATTATATATTTTTTAAAATAATCACAACATTAAATAAAAAATAATACAAATATATAAATTTCATCATTAATTTCATATCATAAACACCTATCACATACTTAACACTTCCTTTGACACTTCCTTGTGAAGAAAGTGTTCCCTCATACTCTCATTCCTTATTATTATTAACTTTGTTCCATAGTCTTTGGCATGTAGTTGCTATCAAAGATTTAACGTAGTTATTGCATTATATTTCTCATTTTATACCTTGAAAAAAGGTTAATCTAATTTCAGACCATGCCTGCACATTTTTTTCTTTTTCTAATTAAGGATTTTCTTAAGATAGAATGTTCTATTAGAGCTTTGGCTAATACTTGGTAATCTGAGTGAGCTAGTTGAGGAGGCAAGGTTTCACAAAATGACAATTTTTTGGTCAAGATTCATAATAGAAGGGCCGTCATTGATAAAAGTTTAACAAGCTGTTAGCATTGGTCTTCTGGATCCCTTAGACCGCTTGATCTCGTGAACGTCATTAAAATTCCTTCATTCATTCAAATTTATGACATGCTTATTGACTACTCCAACTCTGTAATATTTTTATAATTTTTTTTTAAGAATATGAAAAACTCTAATCCATTTTTTTCACTTGATCACACACAACTTCCATAATATTCTGTATTGCTCTACACGTCAACATGGTTTTTTGGTTGGTTGAAGCATAACTTGGTCACACTCTAATCCAATTTTTATATATCTAAAATAATGCTTCATGTCATCTTCAGTGTCTCATGATCCAAGCCAACCTTGGTCACGGATGACTTCCACAATACTTTGTATTGCTCTACACGTCAACCTGATAAGCCTTTTTTTGTTATTGGTTTAAGCATAAAATGAAAATGATAGAGTGAACAGCTACAACACATGGCCAATCACGTACAAACTGTTACATTTCCCAGCCACGAGTTAAAACAATTGCTTATTCCCACCTAGACTGGGTACGAATCTAGTCAGCTGGTCTTTGTCGCCCATTAATTCTGCAAATTATTTAACAACTTTCTCTGTTTTAGTCTTGTTTATTGTCTATAGATCTGTACAGTAGTTCCTTAGAAGACATGTATGTGGGGCGAGGTGCATCTATCATTCTCATTTTATATGTCAAGGTAATTATCATGTCTTTTGTTGGAAGTTTTGTAACCTAGTTCATTCTTATCAATGTGGTTTCATATATAATTTATAGTTGGTTTGATGTCATGATCTAGAATCGAGGTGTGCCAAAGGAACATATTAATACAAGCTCAACATTTTATTAATGAAAAAGTTAGATTTTTTTTGAACAAAGAAAGAATAAGATGAAATGTAGTTGATACATACATTTTATTGTATTATTTATCAACGTGGACTCTTATTCATCACCCTTTTGTTCATATTTTTTTATATTTAATTGAACAATATATAAATTATAAACTATGGTGTTTTTACAATTTTGACTTAATTTCAAGTATCATAGGAAATAGAACATGTGTATTTGTGCTTCAATTATTAGAAACTTGCAAGAATTATGCTTAAGCAAGTAAAAGAGAGCAATGCAACAACTAAAAACATAAAACATGAGATTTACCCTAACAAAATTCAATAGAGGTGAATAAATCCAACATAAATCCACTATCCAATTCATTCCTACAAACTTGCTCCCTTCATAAGGGTCACTAGGAACACAAATCTAGTGCTCTCTCTTGTGCAACTAACTAGTGAACTCATTCTAAATGTACAAGTATACAATTTCAAGAAACATGTCAACGAACTTCTTTAATCACCAAGAACTCCAAGATTAATAGGATTATAATAAAAATTTCAATTGAATTTCTATGTCTTCTATTATCTAAGCTAATTTATTTCATCTAAGATGTAAAATCACAACAAACAATCCAAATGGTATATTTATGATATCTGAAGGGGTACATGAGTCAACAAGAGGTATTGAAATGATTCCCATGTGAATGGATGTAAGGCAAACTAATTCAAGTCCACATATGATTTTTTAATTTTGTTATTTTATTGTATTGGGATGAATTTCAAAGCTCCCAAAACTGTCAGTTGCATCCTATTCCAGTCAAGGTGAATCATTTGTCAATAATAAAAATTGTTAATAGTTTTGTATGAGATTGAAGACATCATCTCAAGACATGGCCTCTTCTTCATACGACTATGCTTAGGAATCCACTCACAAAAGGATTTATCTCTCAAAAGATTGACTATGAGTGTTTTATCTAAAATTTTCAAATAATATCTCCCCAAATTAGGGCTTTTTAGTCACAAAAAGAAATATAAACAAAATCTTACTATAACGGTTTAAAATTAGCATCTAGAAAAATGGGTTACCAATATTTATAGTTTCTTAAACTAAGAATAGATTATGTTCTATGCTTTCCAACTTCTAAATTTGTAGTTTGATCTTTGATAATTTGAAAAAAAAAACAATCTCTAATCAAATTTGTATAACTATATTTGTAACAATAAAAAATATTACATGACTCTTTTTTTCTTTAATTTTTTATTTCTCTTATGTAAATTTCTTCTATCTCAAAAATTTAACCAACATATACCATCATATAAAATTAAAATATACCTATACTCAAGAAACCAAAAATGACATCTTATAGTGCCTACCTACTTGAATTTGAGATGGGAAGAATTTTACATTATCCTCCTCCTTCATGGCTTCTTCATTGGATACCTTGACTTCACCACTTGTCACCTCTCTTTCTATAAATGCTTGAAGAAATTTCTCTTTTTGAGATACCACATGATCTTTTTCTTTGGATGAAGTTGTAGATGAAGTTTCCAACACATAACATGCCAATGTTCACTCATATAACACTGAATAGAATATTTTTTTCCATCTTGAACAAAATAATTTTCCCTTAAAAGAGTGGTTACATATTTCTCTTGTTTCACCTTTAACTCCTTGATACTAGTGTAAATTTCTAGCCTCCATTAAATGGTTGTGCTACCATGTGATGGACTACCTCTTCCAAAACATGTTTGTACATTGGTTATTCTTTCCATAGAAAAAGCATGGATGAAAGTACCAAATTATTATGTTATGCTCCCTTTTTCCTCATAAATATGCTCATGTATTAAATTTAAGAAAAAACATTTGATACCATAAAGTTAGTGATGCCCTTAAATTTCTTAAGTTGTTTTTCCTTTGTTGGCTTCATAAAGATGTCTTGAAGTGCTTTGTAATCTCTTCTTAGCCACTAAAATATCCCAAAACTACATACTAAGGTCTTTCCTTGACCTCTATGAGAATCATAATACCTTGCATATTCCTTCAAAGACCATTTCTATTAAAATATAATATTTAGCATGTGACTTTTAAAGCTATCAAATTAATCATGTAGATCAAAAGAAGGAACATGTGACATGAGTAATTTTTGTGCATATTGTAGTCATGGTTTATGCATCATTTAGAGAGAATAGTCTCCTCTTCACTCCACTAGCATCATAGAACTTTTTCAAAATTTCTTTTTTTCATGCTACAGCTCTTGTTGCTACCTTTCAATTATCCCCATGAATAATTATCCATGCATTTCCAATCTATCTAGGAAACCTTGATTCTTATTCCAAAGTGTTTTAACACCTTTCTTCATTCTTTATTTTCCATTGAATTTTCTAGTTTATTTATTTGATCTCTTCGTGATGTTCTCTCTTAGTAGTTTTCCTCATGGTTTTATTATGCAACCAAATTACACTTATTTGTTAATAAATTGTAGCAAATATACACACTAATATGTTGGAAAATTTTATAGGCATACAAAAAAAAAGGCTTTGACACAAATCAATTGATGTTTTAGTTAGTGGTTTTTATTGCAACATAAAATGGAACATATGTGAAGTAGAATTACTCTTTGAATCAGAAGGGAAGGCTCCATCTAAAATAAAGCTAACCTAATAGGAACACTATGTACTTTCTCTTTACAATATTTATAGTGTTTTTTCGAGGTGTTTCACACACATGCTAAATAAAACTAAGTGTGTAGAGTTTTTGGACTCACCTAGAGAAAAAGGATGAGATACTATTCAACCAAGAATACTAATTATATGTATAAATTTATCTTTTACAAAAAAATCCAACTTATGATTCTCAATCACACACAAAGATTAAAAACCATAAGTGAGATAATATCAAAATGGAGACACAAACACATTAAGCATGAAATTATTACACACAAAGTTGTAGGATTTATAAAGAAATATTATAATAATTATCAAATTGTACTTAACATAAAACAAACTTGAACATAAAAAGTTAGAACTATGTGAACAAAAATTTTAATAATACGAAGGATTGAAATTAGCTTCCCAAACGTAAGTGCAAATGCTACTTATTTTTATTATTTACAAAGAATTGCATTAAATTTAATGAATGTAGTTAATTGAAATATTCTCTAGGCATAGCTTGATTGCACGAGTGCAAGAATTATTACAAATTAAAAGTAGAATCCAAGATCGACGACTTTGGATGATTTTGATGAAGCTTTTCATCTATTATGGTTATGATAGATATTCTCGAAACACTTTGAAACCTTTAGTCATGATGATATGCTAAAAAAATATTTTTTTTGTATGGTGAAAACTTCATGCTTGAAATATGACTTATCTGCTCTATGAACTTATGTCAAGGTTCTAATATGAAGCATATAAAGATAGATGACAAATCCATATTGAATATGCACTAAAAGAGATTTACTTGAAATTCATCCCCAAAATTTTATCTATAGGACTTTTTACTACTTTCATCGCTAAAAGTGCACTTAGAGGAATTTGTCATTACATTCTTCATCAAAATTGTTCCTAGAGGAAATTTTCACATCACCAAAAGTGCACTTGGAGGAACTCTTCATTACATTCATTGTGAAAAGTTTTCTTAAGAAAAAATTCATAGACTTCTCCTGATGTTTCTTCTCTTTTTAATAAAAGACTGATATTGGTTTTTTGGCCTCTATGTCTCCTATTGTAGGGTCAAAGTGTTTGTCTTATTCTTTATCTATGATTCAATATATTGAGGCTGACTCTTATATCCTAAAAAAATGATAGATACATTTGGTTCTCTTACATATTATGTAGAAACATCATTCAAGGATGATGAATGTGTTCAGATGATAGGAACTAATCTATGTCATCTCCATCTTATCTTACTTCTTTCAATTTTAGTGTTGCTTATAATAGGAATTGTAATGATTTATTATTGTAGGATCACATTCATTGTTTTCCAGAGATAACTCCTTGGAATGAATACTACATATAATTATTAGGTTTGTTTGTGAGTTTCTTATTGTATATTGGAGGACACAATTTAGGACAGCTATATCCTCTTCAATGAAGGTTCCATCACAAATTTTACCTCTACATTATTGTCTTTGATTCTTTTTTTACATCTGTATCTACATGGTTTTTATATGTCATCTTCTTTAGTTAGGCATGACACTCTTGATTTTATTTTGTCACCTTTATACATCAAAATGGTTTTCTCCTCTTATTGTAGAGGGGATCATTTCATACATAGTACTTAACATGACTACACATTTTCAAAGGCTCATTTGTGCATATTTTGTACCCACCTAAGCTACTTATTAGGGGTGTTATTGTATTATTTTATTTTTGCATTTACTTAGTTAGTTTATTACATATTATATACCCAAGATAAGATAAAATTGCTTAGGTAGGTATCTACTTAGGTAGTTTATATTTGCATCATGTGACATAATTTCTCAGTTTGAGGGAGATGTTATGCATACATGTGACTACATATTATTTATTCCAAATTGGTTTGTTCATTAACATATCTTGGTTGTGTATCCTATAATATATATCCACCTGTATCTCAATATTGAGTATCTCTCTGCATATTACATCCTTAAATAGAATATCTTTATTCTATCATTTTGGTCTTTTGATTTCTTTGTTCTCACCATTAGATTTCTTGATCTTGGGTGGCTATATCCATAGAAAATATTACACAGCAAAGCACAAAGTTTTCCACCTAAGGTTGGTGATTCCTAGTTACAAAGATATTTAAAAAGTAAGATTGAAGGAATTCAAAGGTTGTTGTTACACTAGATTTGAGCCACATCATCTCCTCAAATATATTGATCACAGGGAGTAAAAAGTGGCAAGGTGAAGGACGAGGGGTCATGAAAGGGGTCAAAATATAGGAAAAATGAATCTTTAAGATACCAATAAGATAATTAAAAATTAAGCATATTAAAGAGGTTAAGCTAGTACACACCAAACTAGGACATGACCAAGGATAACAATTTTGGGGAATAAAAAAGAGAGGTAAAAACACACATGTGACAAGACAACTAAAATCAATGGAAAGTTTTTGATCTTACATTTAGGAATATACTCACAAAAAGATTAAAATATCAACCAATTATTAATGAGTGTTTAATTTAAATATTTTTGGATCACAAACAAGATAACACTATGACCATATAATTACAAATATATTCATATTATTTATCTATAATTAGTGTGGATCATACATTATATAATTCATAAAGCTGAATATTACTTGACCTTAATGTGCATTGAGTAATTGAGTTCTTGTTTCAAGTGTAAAATGAGAAAATATAATCCCTATGTACCAATTCTAATGCAAATAACATAAAATAAAGAATTCCTAAACAAGTTAAAGAGAAGAGAACATAAAAAAAATGAAGTAGAAAATAATAAGTAACTTGGAGATACCCACATATAGGATGAGAATCTAGTCATACTCCCATGATTGGTTATCATGGTTTACTATCTTCTAGAGGCCTTCATGGAGTTTCCTTGCAAAAACAACAATATACAAGCACCACACAAGCCTTGTAATTGATCTTACCTTCCCTAATCAAAATTTAACTCCTCTAAGACTCATATGTTGAAGCAAAATATTCTCAATTAAGCTAATTTGACTTGCTAAGATAAGATTAAGGTGGACTTGCTAAAAATGACCTCTCTTGGAGGTATTTTTTAACATGAGCTACAAGAAACATAGGAAAGGAGCCTAATATTATTTAGCAACTAAAACTTGTGAATTTGGAATGTTTCAACTTCTTCAATCCTTGTAAGGTCATATTTTTTCATTTCTATAATATATTTGGCAGTAGAAAAAACTTTCTTTGATGACCCACCACATGGTGATGAATTTCACCTTGATTAAACCTATATCTAACATCTATGAACTTCATAGTGACAAATTTAGTAATAGAAAAAACCATAACTATTAAATGTGTTTCATCATGTAACCAACATTCTATGTGTTAGGATTCTCAAACCACCTTTTATCTTTCTTATTATATGATAATATGATATTCCAAAACTTTGTTAATGTATCCTTACAAGATAAATCTTCAAGAGTGTCTAGTAATAGAAAGTCTTAATGATAATATCTTAGCAACTAAGATTTTTTATTTCACTAACTTAGCTCATTCATTATGATTACACCTCCTTAAATATGAAGTTTTTAGTCTCCAAAATATTGAAAAAACATTACATAAGGAAATGATTCCCTCACCTTGTTTCTTATACGTCACTTCGTCTTAAAACAATAATTGGGTGAAAAAATAGAATATCAACTTAAATGCATGTCCAAATAATAAGAAAAAATGTAAGAGACCAGGTGTCTCTCAACCCAATCATTGAATGAAACTGCTGTGTGTTTTGTTTGTTTTCTAAATTTTGATGTTTTTTTGTGGTTTTTTTGCAATAACGTGATTTTGAAAGAAATGCTTAAAAAAATACAAATAAAATACCAGCAATCTAAATATGACAAAATATGATTAAGAAACTGAAGTTAGATAATATATTAGCCTTCCAGAATGATTACAACTGCTGAAATCGAGCATATAGATAAAATAAACTATTTATTGAAGAAAACCTGAATAAGCCTCCAGCCGTTTGTGACAGATGATGAAAGGTTACGGCTGAATACCAGATAGAAATCTCTTCTCTCGAAAAAGCTGCAATAGTTCCAAACCCCTAGGCGCCCTAGCTAGTGAAGACAAAATGCAAAAGGGATAGGCATTTTGCTTGAAAGAAAAAGTATGACCCTTGCTGCTGCAAAAAGGTACGGCCTATACCAACACTGAAGAAATTCGTATAGCCTTGGGAAATGTGCCTGATATTGGATGAATCACTACTGCAAATGAATCGCTCAATACTTTGAATGTAACTTCACAATAATGCATTGTAATGACCTCTGGATGAAGCCACTCAACTGACAACTTTCAACTGGTATTGCACAACCTCAGTATGCCTGATTCTGAAGAGGGAACGTTCTCCAAAATCCAATGATCTACTGAAACCCTTGTTTCACAAACCCCAATGCTCTCAGAGAGAAATAGACAAATTCGAATAATCATAACATAAGGGTTCAATTTTGTCTTGGCAGTATATATATCTCCTTCATAAATTCGACCCAAGGCACTTTAATGATCATTTAAATAATTGATGTATTTCGCCCCTTTTTGACTTAGGACAAATATTAAATAAATGGCGCCTCCTTTTGATTAATAATTAAATGCTCATTTAATTATTATTATAACCCCTCTTTTATAAAGTATTAAATACTTTATAATTCGCCATTTAAATATTTAAATATTTCATTAAAGTGACTTTATATTATAAAGTCAAATTAATAAACTTTTTAATAAACATTAAATGCCCAAGTAAACACTGTTTGCTCTTCAGATCATCAAACTGGGTCGATACTGGATTGACCAACTGAACCAGGTGCCCTGCTATAAATAGCAGCTCCTGCCTGCCTGACTTACTATAAATAGTAAGTATCTGTAAATCACTCTAGGAATGTCTGCCAAGGCCCAAACCTGAATCAACGGAAGGAGTAATGTTCCCGAACACTGGATAACTGCCTCAAGTGATCCTCTACACACATATGTTAGCCTATGAGGATCAAAATGATAGGCTAACCTCTGAACCAACTGCATTGTCTAGGAAGGGGACATTAAAGTCCGCCCTCCCTGAATTTGCTTGTCCTCAAGCAATCTCAACTCCGGATGCTATAAAATCTCCTTAGACTCTCATGTGGCATCCTCAACTGGCAAATCTCTCCACTTGATTAGATATTCCTTGATCACCCGTTTTCGAAGATGTCTCTCTCTAACCTCAAGGATGGCCTCTGGTACTAGTATCAACTTCCCCTCATCATCAAGGGGTGGCAGAACTGGAGAGGGTATCACATGCTGACCCAATGCCTTCTTCAGGCATGAAACACATTGTGAACCCTACTATCCGTTGGTAAATCCAGCTCATATGCAACCTCGCCCACTCGTCTAATGACTCGAAATGGACCATAGTAACGAGGTTTCAATTTCTCTGCACCATTCTTCCGCAGAGTGGACTGTCGGTATGGCTATAACATGAGATACACCATGTCACCCACTGCAAAAGAACGCTTAACCCTTTTCTGATTAGCATACTGTTTCTGTTGATTTTGTGCCCACTGAATATTGTCCCTGAGAGACCTCAAAATATCCTGCTAATCCTGCAACATATTCCCTGCGCTAGGCACTCTGCTATCACTCAACACCAAATCCAAAAGGTTGGGCGCCTCATACTCGTATAATACCATGAAAGGTGTCATCTGTATAGTCATGTGATGGGTGGAGTTATAACAATACTCCCCAAGGTATATCCACCTCACCCAAGCTTTCTGCTGTCCAGCTATATAATTCCGTAAATATCCTTCCACCCACTTATTGACGATCTCTGTCTACCCATCTGTTTGTGGATGGTAGCTGGTACTCAGAGTCAATTCGATTCCACAAAGTCTGAACAACTCCTGCCAAAAGTTTCTCATGAACCGACTGTCTCTATCACTGACTATAGTCCGAGGCAAACCAGGTAACCGGAAAACCTTTATGAAGAAGAGTTTTGCAGTATGTGATGTTGTGAATGTAGTGGTGATTGGAAAGAAGTGAGCATATTTTGTCAGCCGATCAACAATCACATAGATACAATCCTTCCCTTGGGCCTTTGGCAAGCCTGTGATAAAATCCATCGATAAACATTCCCACTTCCTATCTGGTATTGGAAGTGGCTATAGCAACCCGGCAAGATATGTGTGTTCCTGTTTGTTCTGCTGGCAAACAAATCACTCTCGTACATACTGTAGCACATCAGTCTTCAAGCCCTTCCAAGTAAATCGCTCTCGTACCAGTTTATACGTTTTAAAATAATCGGGATGGCCCGTCATAGGAGAATCATGAAATGCTTTCAGAACTATATCCTTCACATCTGAATCAGGAACCAAAAAAATCCGCCCTTTGTAAATGATCAAGTCATTCACAATGGTATATCTACTATCCTGCTCTGTCCCATCAACTATGCTAGAAGCCCATGGGTTCTTAGCATACTCAGCAATAATCCTGTACCTCCAATCCTCAGAGATCTGTGCCATAGCATTCAACTGAGGTCTGCGAGATAATGCATCAGCTACCACATTTTGCTTCCCCTTAATGAAGGCAATATCAAAATCATATGATTGCAATTTGCTGACCCATTTTTGCTGTCTTTCATTCAGGTCTCTCTGCCCAAGGAATTGTTTCAAGCTATTATGGTCTGTACGCACACTGAATTTGCTGCCAACCAGGTATTGCCTGAACTTAGCCAAAGCATGCATAATGGCTAACATCTCCTTGTCATAAATGCTATAGAATCTTTCAGGACCTCTAAGATTTATGCTCTCGAAAGCAATAGGGTGTCTCTCTTGCATCAACACAACACCGATGCCCTCTCCTGAGGCATCACATAATAAGTCAAAAGACTTCGTAAAGTCTGGTAGTGCCAAAACTGGACATGAAGTCATGATTACCTTAAACCTGTCAAAGCACTCCTGAGCCTGTGGTGACCACGCAAAAGCCCCCTTCTTTGTCAAATCAGTAAGGGGTGTAGCATGTCGTGAGAACCCACTAACAAATTGTCTGTAGAAAGCACACAACCCAATAAATCCTCTAAGCTGGGTAAGGTTCCCTGGAACTGGCCACTCAACAATAGCTTAGACCTTTTCAGGGTCCATATTGACTCCCTTGGCATTGATGATGTGCCCAAGATACAACAACTCAACCATGCCTAGCTCACACTTGGACTCCTTGGCATACAAGGACTCCTCCGCTAAAATACCCAGTACTGTATCCAAGTGGGCTAAATGCTCCTCCCATGACCTACTGTACACTAGAATGTCATTGAAGAAGACCAATACATATCTCCGCAGCTGAGAACTGAAAAACTCTGTTCATCGTAGCCTGAAAAGTGGCAGGGGCGTTGGTTAAACCGAAAGGCATAACCAAGAACTCAAAATGACCGCAATGGCACCTGAACACGGTTTTCTCTATGTCCTGCTCCCTCATCCGAATTTGACGGTACCCCGATCTCAAATCAATCTTCGTGAAGAAGATAGCACCATGCAACTCATAAATCAGCTCATCAATGTGGGGAATAGGATACCTATTTTTATGGTCTTCTTATCGAGCTGACAGTAATCAATACACATCCGTAGTGATCCATCCTTTTTCTTCACCAAAACAACCGATGAAGCAAAAGGTGATTTGCTAGGTCTGATGTGCCCCATAGCCAACAACTCACTGATTGTTTTCTCAATCTCATCATTGAGGCGTTTCAGATGTTTGTAGGGTGTGATCATAATGGGCTTTGCGCCCTCCTCCAACTCTATAATGTGTTCAGTTCCTCGGTCTAGAGGTCTACCTGGTGGAATATCATTAAACACTTTAGAGTGTTTAATCCTTATCTCCTGAATGTCAGGATGGTACTCATGCTTTTGCTGTTCCTGTTGTGCGGGCATCAACATACATTCAATAGCCCAATCTACCATATCATGACGAATGAGCCTCTCCATCTGTTTGTGAGATACAACTCTCAAGTTGCTATCCTTGATAGCTTTAATCACATGCGGCTTCCCATTAACTTTAAACTTCATTTCCATATCCCGAAGATTGAGTGTGAACTCACCCAACTCGTGAAGCCATGCCATTCCAAGTACCACATCAGTGTCCCCCATATTAACAACGTAGAATTCAGTCTTGAATTCATAGTTTAATTTTATCGGAAGATCTTGTATTTTCTTGTCACATTTGAGGGTGTATCCATCCGCTACCTTAACTCAAATACCCTCAAACTCTTTCGTCTGAATGCCACGCTTCTCAACCAAACGTGCATCTATGAAGTTGTGTGTTGCACCCGTGTCTAGTAGTGTTATAACTTTCTAACCAACTAGGAGCCCACATAGTCTAAAGGAGCCATCTCTCTGCAGACTAGTCAAGTGTGCCTCCTATAGTTTCCTTCCACCTTCATGTTCACTATCATTTTCAGACTTTTCATCATCTGAATGCTCTGAATCAGCTTGCTGGTCTGACATATCAGATTGTTCTTCACCCTCATAAAACCACTCCATCTGGTTACTTTTGGCTTTAGGGCGAAGAGGGCATATGTGTTTTTCATCATAAGGTGCCTTGCACCAAAAACCCAACTTTTTCTTGCGTAGATCATTCAATGTCTCCTTTTCAAATGGTGGTGCATTACTTCTCCTAGGATCCGGTGGGTCTCTCTTCTTGTCGAAGGGTCTATCTCTATCAAAAGATCTATTCGGCCTTGAGTTTGGCGTGGAACTCGAAGAGAACTTGCTGCGAGGTGCTGCAAGCTCCATACTGCGTGCCTTCCTCATTGCCTCCTGAAGGGTGGGAGGATCAAATGCCTTGACCCAACCTCTCATCAGTTCATATAACCCCTTGGTGAATAGGATAACAAGTCTTCTCTCCGAAATACCTGTTACCATGATTGCAATCTTTTGGAACTCCCCAATATAAGCATCCAAACTACCTGTCTATCTGAGCTGTGCTAGCTCTCTGAAGTAAAGTTCTGGATTCTTCTTATCAAATCGCTCAATGAGCCTGCTCGTGAACTCCTGGTAAGTAGTGACCTGATGATGACCCAATGTGTACATACCGTGATGCCACCAATCATGCGCCAATCCATCAAGGTGTAGTGTGGCGAATTTAATGGCCTCATCCTCCTGCATAGGTCTCAAAGATAGGTAGTTGTCTAATTTCTGTACCCAAGACCTCGCTGAATTTTTATTTGAGCCATCAAAATAAGGCAAGGTGATCTTGCTCACTGCATGTTGAAGATCCCTATTCACCTGTGGTGGTTGCTGGTACTGATGTGTCCTGCACTCAAATCTACCTCCACCCCTGGGCTTATGCACATCCATGAACTCATGAAATGATAATGATTGCCTAATCTCGGGAGCCAAGGTTGAATACTCTCCAAACAATCTAGTAACATCTGCCACTGAAGTACCATGCTATGGCTGAAACTCGGTATTGTGACCCTGTTGTTCTACCTCCGGAGTCGGTGGTGCCTCCCGACTGATAAAGGTGGGTTGTCTAGGCCTACACTCGTGAACAACCGGTGACAGCCGCGGTCGTGCAGACATCTGTGGCTGATCTATACCTCCCGAACCACTCGACTGTCCTATCTGAATATAATGCTGATGGGGCGGAGTGTACTGTCTCATAGTACCTATCAACTGCGACATCATGTCCATCATGTTGTCGTGTCTACTCCTATATTCTACCTCTGTCATCTCAGCAGTTTCCTTTTCTTTCCCTACATCTCTAGGAATCTCTTAATCCGCCATGAGTGTAGTCACACTATTTTCGCTGCCACTAGAGCTAAACCTGTGAATACCAAGGATCCCTAATACTGTCTCACCTTCTGGAATGGGTGGACCTATCCAATCCTCAACTCTGCCTGTTCCTCTACCCTTACTATAGAAAATAACGTCTCTACTCATGAAAAAGCATCTAAAAAGCAAGCTTCAAACTAAAAAAGCACAGGCTGGCAGGACTTCTGTGCTCTGATACCATTGTAAGAGACCAGGTTTCTCTCAACCCAATCACTGAATGAAACTGCTGTGTGTTTTGTTTGTTTTCTGAATTTTGATGTTTTTTTGTGGTTTTTTTTTGCAAAGATGCGATTTTGAAAGAAATGCTTAAAAAAATACAAATAAAAGACTAGCAATCTAAATATGACAAAATATGATTCAGAAATTGAAGTTAGATAATATATTAGCCTTCCAGAATGATTACAACTGCTGAAATCGAGCATATAGATAAAATAAACTATTTATTGAAGAAAACCTGAATAACCCTGTAGCCGCCTATGACAGATGATGAAAGGGTACGACTGAATACTAGATAGAAATATCTTCTGTCGAAAAAGCTGCAATAGTTCCAAACCCCTAGACACTCCAGCTAGTGAAGACAGAATGCAAAAGGGATAGGTATTTTGCTTGAAAGAAAAAGTATGACCCTTGCTGCTGCAAAAAGGTACGTTCTGTACCAACACTGAAGAAATTCGTATAGCCTTGGGAAACGTGCTTGATACTGGATGAATCACTGCTGCAAATGAATCGCTCAATACTCTGAATGTAACTTCACAATAATGCACTGTAATGACCTTTGGATGAAGCCACTCAACTGACAACCTTCAACTAGTATTGCACAGCCTCAGTATGCCTGATTCTGAAGAGGGAACGTTCTCCAAAATCCAATGATTTGCTGAAACCCTTGTTTCGCAAACCCCAATGCTCTCAGAGAGAAATAGACAAATTCGAATAATCATAACATAAGGGTTCGATTTTGTCTTGGCATTATATATGTATCTCCTTCATAAATTCGACCCAAGGCACTTTAATGATCATTTAAATAATTGATGTATTTCTCCCCTTTTTGACTTAGGACAAATATTAAATAAATGGCGCCTCCTTTTGATTAATAATTAAATGCTCATTTAATTATTATTATAACCCCTCTTTTATAAAGTATTAAATACTTTATAATTCGCCATTTAAATATTTTAATATTTCATTAAAGTGACTTTATATTATAAAGTCAAATTAATAAACTTTTTAATAAACATTAAATGCCCAAGTAAACACTGTTTGCTCTTCAGATCATCAAACTGGGTCGATACTGGACTAACCAACTGAACCAGGTGCCCTGCTATAAATAGCAACTCTTGCCTGCCTGACTTACTATAAATAGTAAGTATCTGTAAATCACTCTAGAAACGTCTGCCAAAGCCCAAACCTGAATCAACGGAAGGAGTAATGTTCCCGAACACTGGATAACTACCTCAAGTGATCCTCTACACACATCTGTCAGCCTACGAGGATCAAAATGATAGGCTAACCTTTGAACCAACTGCACTGTCTAGGAAGGGGACATTACAAAAACAAAAATACATTTGTTATGGATAAGCTCAACAAGACTATGAAAACAAATGTTAGGGAAATAGATGAAATATTACCATGATGAATTTGACCCTACATACGATCACCACCAAAATGCCTATATAGCCCAACAAATATCACTTGGAGGAGAGCAAAGATGCTAATAGCTCAATTGATAACTAATTCTGATCATATTTGATATGAAATATGCATATGGAAGAGACTAAAAAATGAAAGGAGAGGGTATGTGTCTTTTGCACAACCTAGACAGTTGAATTAGAGAAATACTTTATTTTGGACTGCCAAGCTTATAATGACATATGAACCAAATATACAAATAATTAAAGAACAATATTTTTATAAAATCCATGTAAGAAAAAAAAATTAAACAAAAAATCCATCATTAAAATAAATAACAAAATCAACATTAAAAAATTAAATTAATTATCTTATAAACATTAAAAACTTTCTATTTTATTCTAAATATTCTCTTGCATAAAACCCCATATATATTCTCCCACACACTCTAACCTATTTCTTATAATATTGCTGGACCTCTCTTCTTTACAAGGTATGCCATTCAGTTGCTCCTGTAGGTGACGCTTCTAATTATTCTACTTTACTAATGATCGATATGCTCTCACTATCATCCTCTTATATCTTGTTGTCCAAATAAATGAGCAAGCACAGAATCAAAGACCGACGTCCAAATTCGTTGTTGAAATGAATGTTTCGCGTCCCTTGTGATCTTTGAAGTTGCTTCTTCTCGCGGAAAGAAATCCAAGTGGATGGAAAAACTCATCTTATCTGAAATAAGATAATAAAGACAATAGAAAGAGTCCAAGCTTGTCTTGACTGTACATACAAGTTTGAATTACAGTATTTGTTTATGACATTTTCTATTTAGATTAGAATCCCTATCTTTTGAATCATGCAGAGGATCCCCGATTCTTCTCTATCTTTGTCTCTATCATCTTTTATCTATATATATATCTTATGGCATTCTTTGCTTTACTACATTTTTCTTTCTGATTTTAGGTGGAAATTAAGTGGAAGTTCTATGGAGATTGAAAATTCTATGATATTTGTGTAATTTTTTTAATCTTTGTTTTTATTATTGTTGTCTATTTTTTAAAAGTATATTTATATTTAATATAAAAGTTTTTCAGTAGAAGGTTGTAGTTTAATTTTTTGAATACAATTGATGAAGGTGATGGTATGTTTCTTGATTATGTCTTTTTAGAACATTCTCACCTAAATTGCCTCCTTATTGGGTTGTAATTTGTGTAAACCCAAATTTTTTTATTGTGGGCTCACTCTAACTATCATGTTTGTTTGACGTTGACCTTTCAAAAGACCTCAAACAGGCGGTGGATATTCAAATCAGCCAGATCCATTACTCCTAGAGAATTTAGTATATTAATATCTCAACCACTTGATATCATTGTCAAGCATCTAATCATAAGATCAAGGATTGTCTGTTGGTTTCATAATATCCTAAACTTTCTCCTCAACCCTTTGCTGAGGTGCCAACTCCTACAAAAGAGGAGATAGGTTGGTCTACTATAGCTAACTGCAAGACCAAGAGTGTCAGCACTTCCAAATTTGTCCCCAAACCCTCAAGGCAAGGAGTTCTAGTTCCATAAGTTTCAAAGCTAGTTAGCACAACTATTTTGGACACAACAAAAACTTCTAATGCCCAACCAATTGCTTTACAACCTTTGGCTATGCAAACTCAACATACTTCCCCACTTGTGGTGGGCCAAAGGAGATCTCATAGCCCATTGGGGCATTTGGAAGAAGTTGAGTTTGTGTTGTGACTCAAACAACTAGGTCAAATCAATCTTTAAATTGGTAGCTATGTAGCTCCTGACACTATGGTTCATAATAGTTATTCTGCCCTTAACAGGTTGGATAACAAGGAAATGCATGTTAATTGTTAAATGATGTAAGGGGGACTCGCACAACCCTCTCACACAATATTTCAACACCAACAACAACAAACATGAAGCAACAATTTGCAACAATAGATTTTAAATCCTCTCTATTTAACTATCAACAATGCTTCACAATTTTAAATAAATTTGATTACAAAAGTTTGTGTAACCACATAGGATAAATAAAATCATTACAAAATAAATATAAATATTCTATATGATTGCAAATAACTTCCTTAACAAACCCCAAATTCTTCTTCAAATCATCTTCCTGCACTATCAAACTGGCTCTCCAATCTACAATCTTCAATCACCAACTTGTTGATCTTCAACCATGAATTTCATAATCCATTTGTTTTTGTAACATACCTTCAAAACCTATAGCAAAATGTCTTTTCCACCTTCTCCAAGAAAATCCATGCCTCCCTTTCTTTTCACCAAAAATCTAGAAGAATCATCCCTCCAAAAATTGTCAAATCATCTTCCAATAAGGCATCCACTACCTCCATTTCTTGTAGCCTCCATCCTCCACACAAACCTGGGAAGAATGCATTGAAAAATATTAAATGCTCAACCAAAAATTAAAAAATCCAAAACCACTCCCAAGAATTGGCAACAAATTGGATTCCACTCCTAGCAAATAGGCCCGATCTTGGAAAAGCTGCAGCCAACACAACATAGGAACCTAGATTTTTTCATGCTACATTATAGGAGCAATTAATGAGTTGTAAAAAATTTGTAACTCCCCAAATCCCACACCCAAGAAGGCATATTTAAATATTTTTCCTTGAAAATGCCACCAAAATGTTTCCAAATCACAAGATTGCTACATAAAACATGACCAAAAATATTTAATAAAATGTTTGGCCATTTATTACAAAATTATTCACCTAGGACATTAAAATCTAAAGTATTAAAAAAATCAAATATTTAACATTTTTTTGGGTGATGCAAGATTGATCATATCCCAAGATGCTCCTGCATCAGATACCCAACGTAGGAATTTTTTTGTGAATATGGATTCACAAAATGGAGTTGAGTGGTAGTGCCACCCTTTCAAATTGAAAGCAATTATTAGCAAAATCCATCACTAAATTTGGTACCTCCATTCCATTCTTATTTCTCCTCTTCCAACACCTAGCCGAAACAAGTATCATTCTCTAACAACTCTACTCTACACTCAACCTCTTGAACGTGGAATCAATTCCATGATAAACCGACCACCTCCTCCAAGTGTAACTCACATTCTCCTCTAATCTTGTGGGATTCAACTCACCATAGTCCGACCACCTCCACCAAAATGCATGTTCCCTAAAATCCACAACATGACACAAATCCTTCTCTACATACCAATCATCACTAGGAAAATCTATCTAAACCATCTAATCAAATTCTAAAAAATATCTTTTCCTTATTGCTACAACATACTTTTCAGTTTCCTCATAATCACCCATTCCATTGACATATTTTATATCTTTTCGTTCTACTACAACACACCTTCAACACCTACAAAAAAAATGACTTTTCTACCTTCTCCAAGAAAAGCCATGCCTCCCCTTCTCTTCACCAAAAATCTAGAAGAATCATCCCTCCAAAAATTTTTAAATCAACTTCCAATAAGGAATCCACTACCTTCATTTCCTGTAGCCTCCATCCTCCACGCCCAACCTGAGAAGAATGTATTGAAAAATATTAAATGCTTACCCAAAAATCAAAAATCTAAAACCACTCCCAAGAATTGGCAACAAATTGGATTCCACTCCTAGCAAATGGGCCTGATCTTGGAAAAGCTACAATCAACACAACAAGGGTGCCTAGATATTTCCATGCTATATTCTAGGAGTAATTAATGAGTTGTCAAAAATCTGTAACTCCCTAAATCCCACACCAAAGAAGGCATATTTGAATATTTTTCCTTGAAAATGCCACCAAAATGCTTCCAAATCACAATAAGACTACTACATAAAATATGAAAAAAAATATTTAATAAAATATTTAGCCATTTATTATAAAATTATTCACCTAGGACATTAAAATCTTAACTATTGCAAAAAATTAAATAAATCATTTTTTTTGATGATGCAAGAGTGCTCTCACAACCCAAGATGCTCCTGCATCATTAAATGAATTGTATTTTTTGGAATGTGAGGGGTCTCTCACACCTCCCTTAGAAATACTCTATTTGAGATGTTCATGGTAAATTCCTAGAATTAGACATTCTCAACCTTCAAGAGGTCAAAATGTCTAGTTTTTTAGTTTTTTGCATGTCATGTCATTGGACCTTCTAGTTTCTCTCTTTGTTCTAACTATGAGGTTGGCCAAGGTGGAGTTGTCACTTTTCTCTCGCCTACATGGCATCAACCTTGATCATAGATGTGACCCCACTAATCAAGTTTTTTGGGCTCTTTTCCATGTGAATAATCAAATTCCTTTGAGGTGGTTATTTTTTATGCTTCTAATGATGTTGTTGAAAGATTTTGTCTCTGACTTTGGATAGTCAATTCAATGCCAATTTTCACTTGTATCTTGTGTGAGGATTTCAACATTGATTGACATGTCCCACAATAAATGTGGCATCTTGCCCATGCAATTGATAGTTGGTGAAAGAGAGGATTGGTTTTATATGTGCAATAAATTGGGCCTTTTTCATCCCAATTCCATCCTTCATCTTGATCATTCACCTTGGTACACGTGGACGAGATTGTGGTTGGGAATAATTTTTTTTATAAAGTGTCTTGATCATATCATGGTTTCAGTGCAAGCCTTCTTTACGTTTTCTAGTTTCTATTCCTTGTTGAACCGCTGGTGGAAGTTGTCTTGTTTGGTCACTTTCACATACAATTTCATATTGAAAGACAAGTTGAAACTCCCAAAGCTATGAAGAGTCAATTATTCCTTAACACATCTCTATTCAATCACAAGGATACATATGCTCATATCTAATGTGTTTGGGATCTTGATCCATGTCCCCTACAAGACATTGGATTGATCAAATGGTGGAATGATGCCATAACCTGTACATCCTAGTTTCTTCACATCTACTGGTGCTAGCTATCTTGCTTCCATTTCCACTTGTATGAGGTCACTACTTGGGAGCTCTGCCTTGCCAACACCACTCTAGAAGCTCAACCATTTGATTTCACTACCCAATTTTAGCTGATCCAATTGTAATAACATAAGAAAATTGTAGATTCCTAAGCTACTTATGGTGCTCAAATCAAAGCCAAGTTGTATTGGCTTAAAATTGGCAATAATTTTTTGAAGGATTTTTTTCAAGCTATGTGGGCTTGTCTATCCTCTCATACCATTAAGAAAATTCATGAAGGGCATCAACTCTTTCACGAGTTTCTTGATATTCTCCAAGATTTTATTTGATATTATGAGATATTTTTTGCCACATAGGAGTACACTTCTGCAAGTCAACTTTATTTACAAAGATGCCTTGAGGTTGTACCTTACTAGCTATCAAATTTTGAATACATTTTTATGATCAACTCCTCACCCCTAGAAATCTCAAGGAGATAATTTTTCTATGGCTAATGACAAGGCCTTTAGCCTTGATGGCTTCCCTTGTGAATTTTATAAAGCCTATTGGGATAAGGTTGGTAGTCACTTGTACAATGTGTAACACATAATTAAGCCATACAAACTAGGTCATTAGGTAATTTAATCAACAAAAGAAACATGAAATTCATACCTAATATTAGTGACCTGAAAGATATAAAAAATTGGCACCATATCACTTTAGTGAATTTCTCATATAAGATCATTGCCAAAGCATTGACCCTTAAGTTGTGATTGATGTTTTCACTTATTGTTAGACTTGAGTAGATTGATTCTATTTCATTAGGAAATGAGATACCCAAAGGTAGGATTGACCTTCAACCCTAGGTGAGTCAACCCTATTGGATATCTTACAAATTTCCTTATGACAAGACGGGGTAAAATTTGCCTGAACAACACTTTGGGGAGAAAATCTAAAAATACTAAATGGACTCAATTATGTAATGCGAAACTTGGATTATCAATTTAAAGCATAAAATAATCAGAAATAGCAGAGTTTTGGCAGATCCAAGAGGGGTAAGTTGATGTGTAGTAGTCACCAAAAGTTGTTGTTGAGTGTCCTCTTAGGAAAATTTTTCCCTACGACGAATAGAACCTGGTATCTAGGGATCCAAAATCCGATTTCACAGTCCTTTTCTCCTAGATCTACACTCCTGATTCCTCCAAAACTCACTATCAGAAAGTCGGAAATAAAGTTTGCAAGTAAGATTATGTGTCTTGACAACTTTGCAAAATTACACCTTTGATCAATCTTCAATCCTTCTTCACCTACAATCTGCACATACAAAGAGGGGGAAAAATTATGTGTTTTTGGTCAATGGGGGTTTGCCTTGGTCAAACCCTGTTTTGGTAATTAAACCTTGAAATGAAATGAAACATAAATGGAAGGAATGATGAATGAACAATGCTATGTTGCAACTCACCAAACCCTTGATTGGAGATCCTTAGAGGATTGAAGTCTAACACATCTCTCCGAGGTCTTGATCTTGCATTAAATAACTTGATTGGATGTTGATCTTGATGCTTGAATTTTTACTTGAATGCTTGAAACCTATATCACAATGTTAGCTTAAAAAACATGTATAGATGTAAATAACTTTGACATGATGCTTGAGATCTTGAATGCTGATGTAGAAGACTGATAAATATGCTCTTGGACACCTTTGCCAATAATATTTTCTCTTGTGAAGTTTCAAAAAAATTCTTAGCTTGCTTCTAGATATTGAATTGATAAAAAGACCTTGTATTTATAGGTAATTTTCTAATTTCTCGACAATTAAACATCAAAGGCCGACAATTTCAATTTAAATTTGAATCATAAAAATGAAACCAATAAAATATTAAAAATTCCACCAATAAAATATTAAAAATTTGAGATCCTCAACTTAAGGAGGACACATTTTCCCTTGGGCGAATGGTTCCTAGGACCTAAATCGAGGATACTCAATTTCCAAGGAAATTTAATTAATGTTTGAAATTGTTTAATACAGGTTCCCCTTTCAAAAAATAGGATTAATTAAGCTTTTGAATGCATAATTGGGGCAATTAGAGGATTAATTAAGTCCAATTAAATTAAGGGACCCAAACATAGAGTGAAAAGTAAAGGCGTACATTTTTCTACACTATATGCCTTGGAGTCAAGAAGCCTATGGATTCATGAATTCTTTAGGCCCTTTAGACCTACCCCTTTCTCATGGAACATGGTTCATTTTGGGGATTGGCCTAGCCTCCCCCACAAGTTTACCTAGATCTGACACACTTTTAGGGTAGAAATATTACTTAATATTTGGAAAAATAGAAATGATGTGTTGCTTAATTGTAACACCACTGATAAATATTTTTCTTTGTATTCTAAAGCTATTATTTTCTCTATTGTTCTTATGTAGATTCAAGTGAAAGCTAGTAAAGTTGCACTTGAATTTGCACATCTCTAGGAGTTATTGGATCACTGAGGTAATGCCCCTACACTATTTCTTAGGTTCCTCCCTTTTGACGATAATGTCACTCACAACAACATTGCAAATAAAATCCTCATAGGCAAACCATGAAGAACCTATCTTCTTGAAAGACTTAACCAGGGCAACCTTAGGGTGTCTGTGTTATAGGAAAAGGTTGAATTAGCTCAATCCCAAGTCTTCGGTAGTTAGGTCTTGACCATACTAGGTTCGCTTCACGGTATGATGTGATATTGTTGTTAATCTCAAGGGGTCTACAATTATCTCCAGTTTCATTAAGAATCATAAGCATTGAATACAATATTTCCAATTCGATCATAAAATAATCTCATGAAATCAAAAGATTTATAATAATATTTCATGAACATCAAACAATTTTGCTATCACTTAAGTAGATTTAACTTTAAGCATTCAACAATTTCATAGAAAATGAAATATTTTCAATAAATTTCCATTCATTCATCTATTTTTTGGAACATTTTCAAGAATTTAAACATCTAATCTAAAATAAAGCATAAAAATAGTGAAATTTATTTATTTTCCTTATTATTCTCCATGCGTGCCCCAACATTTAATCAAATAAAAGAAAACCACTCTATACTTCACCAGATTATTTCATAGCTAGGCATAAAACATTGTGAGCTTTTAAAGAAGGGGGTTTTAGTTTGGACACTGAGTAGGTTCTGTATGCACCCTTAAACAGTGTAGCATACAGTCTTGTTAGGTTGAGCTAACAAAACCAACTACAAAAGATACATGAGATAGATAGCTATCAAATTGGCTTCGATATTGATTAAATTCTACGTGCATACAAGTTTTTAGTTCAGAATGATTCAAAAAATAGGAAAAAAGAACAAAACTTAGAGAAGTTTTGGTTCTGGTTCTTTTGACATCCACAAATTGTGAACTTAACTTAAAAAAATTATCCCCCGGCCTTTTATAGAAGTAAGACAAAGGTAGGATAAGACAAATACATGAGAGGAAATCCAAGGGACAAATTACATCAAGGCATGTGGAATGTGGTGACTAGTAAGAGGATTGAAAATGAAGTCAATGAAGGTCAACTTCCATTTGCACGTTGAAGTCCTTTGGGTTTTTCATCTTCTTATTATCAGGGTTCCTTCTTGTAACCAAACAAATCCGCCAAAAAAAATGTAGGAAATTCCCATACATTCAAAATGATCAGGTGGAATTTATGTTCCTACATTCAGGTTCAATCTCAATTTGAACATTCCTAGGAATGAGTAATCCCTAGAATTTTTATACTTTTACTACATGCTTAAAATCTAGAGTCTCGATTTCCCAATATCCAATGTTTCTTTGCAATGAATTCTATTCCTGCATGAGCTTCCAAAGTGTTTTGTTGAACCTAGTAACACCATCAAATCTTCTTGAAACTTTAGTTTTCCTGACCATCCATACCCGAAATCTACATCGCAATTCGCTTCTCCTGCAATCACAAATTCCATCTATTATATCCCTTTAAAAAAAAAACATTTATAAAATATCTCATGTAAATAAAACCATCATTAATTTGTTATCATATAAATCCATCATAAATAACACACATTCAAGGAAATCATATATTCTTGTGTAATTATCTATTATATCGGGTTATCAGACTATCAAACTTCTTAGATAACCTTAAAATTTTAGAACTTTTCTTTGCCTTGTTACTTGGTACTCGGTACCTAGTATTCAACTTTACCCATGATTTTCCTAGACTTTGGTTTTACCAGAACTTCCATCTTCACTGAACCTTGACTCTCAAATCGAAAAACTTTGTTTAACATTTGCATTACCTTTTACATTTCTGACATTCTCGATTCTCAGTACCCAGTACTTGGAACACTTGAATTATGAAGTACTCTTTCAAAAAAAAATTATCTTTTCTTTTCACTTTCGGTGACGTTTCCAACTAGCCAACATCTGCCATAAGTGTTAGTTTTCACTTGGGGTCCCCAAGTCTTATAGTCTTGGGGCATGTTGTGAGACCAAACAACACTCTTGACTCCACTTCTCCTCAAGGGTGTTGGTGTGGATGTATCTACTCTTCTCGATGGTATAATCATGGAGATCATGGGTCTTTCTCATACAATTCAGTGCCTTAGAATCTTGGGGGCTCTGCTCCATGTGAATGATGGTCTCAACCCTCATGCATGCCCTCTCCTTAATGAGACACTAGTTGTTGAACACCAACAAATTTCTCCACGTGTCACTTTCCATATCTTTGATTCATACAATTGATTCTTGAGGAAAATGTAGAAGATAATGCTCTCACTAGGTGAGAGCCAATTTATGATTCTACCCTTGGTGATGTTTGGGAGAAACCTGATGATAAAGATCTCCTTTATTTTGCATAGCCATGACTACGTAATTGTGACTTTGGGCTTAACCCTTTTGTTTTTGTGGTTTTGTTCTAGGGCTAGAACATTTTGTTGGACTTATGGGTGTGCTTATCTAACATGCAAAGCTAAATAGGTTACATTCATCCAAAAAAAATTATGCTACAAGTAGATTTTGAGTAAATACGCTCACAACTTTAACTCTAAGATGAAATAAGTTAAATAAGATACTAAAATGGCTTGATATTGTTATTAAACTTCTCAACATTTTTTTTGTCTTTCAATTAATACTATTGTTTATGTTTTAGTTAACCTGTTAGTTTTGAGTAAATTTTATTATTTATTTTTATCATTTTTTGCAATTATTTAAATTTTGAGATGTATAATTATTTAAGTTCTTTCTCATTTTAACGACAAATTATAAAGTGTAAATCAATATTGATATTCTATTTTTTGATAAAATTAAATCTCATGAAAAAAAATCTCTACTACTTAAAATTAGCTAATATGTTATTTACAAATATTAACATTTTGCGTTTTTAGAATGATTGATTATTAATAAAAAATGTTAATTTATTTTTTACATATCATTGAATGTTTTTGATATTTGATAAAAAAATGGGTTTTGAAAGGGTTGAGACTCTTGCATAGCATATTAACCATCAGAAAAATAGAATAAGTATCATGAGATATTGGATAAACCAAACAACCCATCAAAATGAATTACAGATAAGTACATACATATCATTAAATGTTACTCATTAAATTTACAATACTGAAAAATAACACTAAAATTTTAATATTATTTTGATTGGTATATCTTTAATGATTTATTTTTAAGAGTCAGTTTTTCAATAAGATATAAAAATTATTGATGATTTTTTTATTATTAATAAATATTACAAAATCACTAATTTGATAAAAAAAATTAGTATATTAATTAATTATAATAAATAACTATTAAATATTGACATTAATGAATAACTATTAAACACTACTATACCTAATTACAAAATTATTAATTTGATAAAAAAATATTATTGAATTAATTGATTATAATGAATATCTATTAGATTTTGACTTTAAAGAATATTAAACTCTGTTATACATATAAAGAAAAATAATTTATATCCTTCTACTAGTTCATATTCTCCATTTTTTTGGAATTATATGGAACAAGTACATTGAATTTGGTCAACACTCCAAAAATTCTAAGGTAATAGATTTACCAAATTAGGCTATGTGACTTAATCCACATATTCTTGAGATGGTAATGAAGCTAATATTAAAGATTAAACTTGATCTAGAGTACCACTATGATATCATGAGATGATAAAAGTTCGAGGTTTTTCTCAATGAATATAAATGCTAATAAAATTGACTTACATGAATTGGTTGCTTTTGTTACACTAAGCTTGTCATGAGATAATTTTCTTGAGATGACCATGTTGATTTTCTCTACTTCATGGCATTAAAAAATGAATTACGCATATTTCTTCTTCATTTTCGCTAAATTTATAAGTTCTTGAAAGGGATGATTATGGAAAATCTACTATTTTCATATATATATATGTGAGATGGTTTTTTGTACTTCAAATTTACTTGTGCAATATTTTTTCATCATATATCTAATTTACTGTTTCTTTAGGAGATATATGAGAGTCATCCACCTTGTAATGCAGGTGTCTTTGAGAGTAGAAACATGATTTGAGATGTACATTGCAGAGAGAGGATATCAGACACATATTGGTTGTGTATCTAGGATCTAGCTTGATAGCAAGATGCATTGATGTATTTGTACATGAGGACATGCAAAATATGATATATGGGCATTATTGGTTATATTGATGGTAAAATGTATGCAAAATATGATGATTACATGAATGTCATGTGTATGTTGAAAAGTGTCACATGTATGTGTAATCATGATTAAGTATGTCGAACATATGCAAATAATGATGATTATGATGAAAAGATGCATGGACTAACAAATATTATACGTATGCACCTACTTATGTATGTTCATGCATGTTGTGCGTGTATATATTTCCACATCAAAATCACTCACACATTCCTATATTGGTTCATGTTGGCACCTACTTAATAGTCAAGAAATGGTGAAGATTTTGGACTTGTCTATAAATGAACTCTTGAATGTAATGTATGTGAACATTAATGTGTGTGGTTCACTTATGATGGAATAGGTTCTAATAGATTAATGTAGCACTCTCATTGTTATAAAATATAATAGATGGCCTACATAATTGGATTCTAAACTTAGTGAGAAAATTTTGAAGAAAAAGAAACAATAGTAGTGGAATTTATAGAACCTTGATACTTAGCTTCTTTGGAAGAAAGAAATTGATGCTTTGCATCTTATTTGTCCAGCATATACCTAACTAGAAGCTAGTGATAAACTATAACTAGAAGTATACTTACAATCAAGAAAATCAATCGGCCCATAAAAATTAGTGTACCCAATCAAATCACACCCTTGTTACATAAAGAATCCCAAAACTATGAGTTCCTTGAGTATAGTGGAGGAACTAGTAGTTTTCCTTCTATTTTAGTTCATGAGGTTCCTACATAACTAGAGAGCATGCCAATGAGATATGAAATTCCATAGGTAGAGAGAATCAAATAATTGAGGTTGTCAATAATATGTGTATATAGTAGCATTGACTAATGGTGAATCCAACATCTCACCTAAATTTTAACTTTGGATAGAAAATCAAGTGTATTTTTGGAATATAAAACATGGATCTTGGGTGTAAAGTGATAGAGCTTAATCCCACAAAAAAAGCTCAACAAAATCAAGTTAGTCATCTAAAAACCATAACCAAAAGCTCATCAATGGTGTCTTGGTCAAAACCATAACCGTCATCATAGGGATTATATTTTTGGTGTCTTGGTTGAAGGCTTATAATTATTTTTAATTTGGTATGAATGAGATATTTAGGATTGATTTAATTGTTTAAGAATAGATTAAGGTTTGGGTTGGATTAATTGAGATAGGGAAATATGGACTACTTTTATAACATTATTTTGAATCCTTATTGATAAAAATATGCAATTATTAATAAATTATAAATGAAGTATGGATTGTTGATTTATTCATGTTGCATTATGAAAGACATATGATGTTTACAATTGTATGCATCTTATGAAAAAATACTAAATTATTTGAATGCTTAGAAAGTAGTGTATCTTGCATTTAATTGTTTTGAATAAATGGCTATCATGTTGCATGGTGTGCTTATCAACATGCAAAAATAAAGCCGAAAGAATGGGTTTGTATATGTATTATTGTGTCAAAATTTGCATTCCATGTCATTTATTTTGATGCACTAATTTCAAAAGGAAAATTCAAATCGAAATATTCATCATTGCTAAAGGAGAAATCTAACTTTATTGAAAGGATAAATACCAAAATGAAACTATAAAGGCTAAGGATGTTAACAGATCAAGGAATCAAAGGGTAAATGATGTTACAACTAGAGACTAATGATAAAGGGATTAAATTTGGTGAAGTTACCCAAGGTAACCAAATTTAGTAGTAGTATAGCATGAGTGAAAATGATATGTAATTCATAAACTATTAAAGTGCGAGATTACAAGAAATCAATAGATATAACATGTTATCCATCATATCTCAACCATTATAAAGTGATTATGCATTCAAATTTTAAGTTTCAAAGTAGGAAAAAATGCGCAAAACTAACAAAATATGTCAAATATAAATTATATATATAAAAGTGTAGAGTAATTATGTATGTATATATACAAATTTGGCATATGTGCCAACTCAAAATAATATTTACAAAATGTGGCATATGCCATCTCATGGTCTATATATAATGTATATCTCAAATAGCTATTCCATGTCCCTCTATCCTAAACTTGTGGTGGATCATCAAAATGTAGCCTCTTCATGCCACCTAATGGATGAGAACTTGCCTACACAAAAACAATTTAAACCATAAATTAGATTAACTAGTTTAGTGGTAAATAACTTAGACTACTAAATAGAAACTTATCTACTATTTTTATAACTTTAAAGGTAACATCTAATCACTATAATAAACTATAAATTAAATTCAAATTCAATTCTTCATTACTTCAAGCCTTTGTTTTTTGGCTAACATACATTCAACAAATGATGGTCCCTTAGGATGCTCAAGAGTCCTACCATATTGAAATGGTAGATGATCCACATACGTGGATGGGGGAATATTCTATAAGAAGAAAAATAAAATTGACAATATTAATATATAATTTTTGATAAACAAACATAAACTAAACATATCTCTACATATATATCTAGAAAATTGTATATCTACTAGATCTATAAAAACCATATACCCGAATCAGTGATGCAACTAAGATTGTTTGAGAAGAACTTGTCATAGATGTAATAACATCAATGTCTTATAAATTAAACATGGCAAGAATGTAAGACTACAAATGTATGTACATACAACCATAATATATTTGAAATTGACATCTAAATCAATATAATATAAGTTGTATAAGTTCTAACTAAACTTTTGAAATTCAATTCAATTTTAGTTCAATTACCTTGATTGTGACTCTCCCTACAAATGATTGTCTTTGAGGACAATTAGGTGTTTTGGTATATGAAATGGTAAAAGGTGTCACATTAGTCACATATAGAGTACACTACAAAAGTAAAATATGATCAAGATATAAATTAGTATGTATTTAGTTAATCTATGATTTAAATAATGTTTACAATAAAAAAAGTTTTACATGTACAAAAAATATACCATATCTAATGTAAATTCAATAGTCAAAATAGTACTATGATGTAATTCTCTAATATAATCCACAATCATCAAATATTCATTCCCACTTAAATATGCATTAGTAATGTACTATTTGTTATAATAATTTTAAATGAAATATACTATGAAATAAGTATTACTTTTACAAAAGATTATTGTTGTTGCTCCTCATCTCCAATCATGGATGGTCTTGCATTTGCTTACCCCTCACATGTCTCCACATATGTAGGATGCACTACTACCTCATCTCCTCTAGGTGTTAGTGTTGCAAGGTGTGACCCTTGGTCTTCCTTGCAACACTAGAACTTGGGTTTGTGACATGGTCTAACCGCCTCTTGTGGTTCTTAACCGAAGCTTGTATTGGGCATTGAAAGGTCGATCTTTTGGTGCAACAACAAGTCCAACAATTGGTATCAGAGCTGGTCATAGGTTCAAACCCCACGCTTGTGCTGGGGGGGAATTGTTGCAAGGTGTGATCCTTGGTCTTCCTTGTAGCACTAGCACTTGGGTTTGTGACATGGTCTAACCACCTCCTATGGTTCTTAACGAAGCTTGTAGCAGGCATTGATAGGTCAATCTTTTGGTGCAACGACAAGTCCAATAATTAGATCATGCACCTCATACTCAGTTGTGTCTAGGGGAGGCTCAATAGTATCTCCCATAAGACCTAGACTTATATGGTTGCACGTACTATAATGATTTGGCACTAAAATATGTGTAGATGACGATGTTGCACCAGCATCAACTGAAGCACCAAGAGTATCAATATTAGGTAGTTGGGAAAACTATGATGACTATGTAATCAAATGGCCAGTTAAAAAGTGTATGGCCAAGAGACTATGCATTGTCACATCTACAACAATGTTTGGATGGGCTACTCGAGGTGGGGGAGGAATATGAGGAGGGAGAACATAGGGACCTTGCATTTGATGCATTTCCCTGAGTCTATCTTGGGGCATTCCCGTACCTACTCCCTGAAAATTCCTAAAATCAAAATAGTTGACATGTTTCCCTAAAACAAAATTCCACATATAATTTGCAAAGAAGATAAAGAGGGACATCAAGATTGTTGTTGGGTGGTTTATCAAACACCATCTACCAACGATCCTTAAAGTTTCTTTTTATACCCTCACATGTGCACCATTTTATGGAATTGGTTTACATAAACCAACACATTGCCTAGCTTTTGGGTTCACAAAATATTGGGCTAAATTGACTTTAAATATTTCTAATTTTTTAATCTCATCTAGCCCAAACCATTACCATATTCCAACATCTTTGCATATCTCTCCACTGTTAAAATGAAGTATGTTGCCTAGTGATATCTTGAACATGACTTATTATGGCCTCTATATTAGGTTCTACTAAATACAAATGTAGGTGATTATAGTATCTATTAGCAATATTTTTCAATTCAGTCATATTTATTTCAATTAAATCTTGAATTGAAGGAGGGTTTGTTTCATCAATTTCTTCATTTTCAACCCTATATAAAATTACAAATTTTAAAATTAACATAATTTTAAACTAATTGCTAAAATATATTAAAAAAACATAATATATATGCTAAAAATATAGATAAAATCATTAAAATCATCAAAAACAACAAAATTTAACTTACATTTCCCAGGATGGGAAATGTAAGTTAAAATCTTGTGGGTACAGGTGGCACTACACGTCAAGACCTTGGGTGACGAGGACTTGGCCGAGTGAGGTGGCGATTTAAAGCAAGATGCCGATTGGTTATTTTATTTCATAACTATGTATGGTGGGGTCCTTGGCCTTTATGGTTTGTCTTTTCAAATGTACTACATTTCCCATAAAATCTTTGAGATTGTGTGTAATGTGATGTTTATCACCAGCTTACTTGATAATTTTATTTTAATAAACCTTATGATGAGCATAAGATTTTATGAGACGTAATTAAGAAATTCAAATCTTGGCTCCACGGCTAAAAGGCCTGGGAAAATGTGTAAATTCATGGGACCTTTGGCACAACGAGCATTAATTATTCGATTTTCATTATCATGGCTTATTGCCTTAGCTTATGGTATGTAAGGGATGATTATGGCCTTGTGGAGTTGGCATCATTAGGGATGACCGTTGAAGTGTGTAAACGTTTGATAGATTTAATTGCAACTTATTGTCCTGAGTGGTAGGGTAATGATGTTTTAAGAAAGTGTAAATTCATCGACGACCAGTCCATTTTCTGGCTAACTTTGTTTCTCTGGGCTAGTTCCTATGTGCTATGGGTTGAGATGGGTGGCGATAGGGTTAGGGCCGAGCCCAACAACTATGAGGAGTTTCGCAGGGACCCCATATCTTGGCATATTTGTATGGAGGGAGGTTTGGCACCAGTTTTAGAGAGTCTCATGGGCCAAGATGAGAAAATGTTGGCTCAATTTGTTGGTTGGTTTAAGGATAGGTGTATGACCACAAGAGGCATTTCATTCGAGGTGGATGAGGAAGTGATTGGTAAGGTGATGGGCCTCTCCTGAGATGGAAATAAATATAAAAAGAACACCAAAACACAAGACCTGGAGAGTCTCAACGCCTTCTTCAAGGACAACGAGAAGCCGATTAAAATGAAGTAAAGTTTCGACCATGAGGCACTGCCAAAACCCTAGGACAAGGTGTGTCTTGCTCTTATGAAATATGTTACTTTAGAAATGTATAGGAGCAAATTTTCACCCCTTGTGTAAATTCCCCTTTTACATCTCTCCACCTTAGAAAATCAAACCCGAAGGCAAAATTCCACATCACCCACCTGCCTTCTATCCACTTGGCATTTGTCTTGTGTGTTAGTGGGGGAATATTTATCGGGGACGTGAGCATGGTGCACATACGTTTACATGGAACATTGTCATCCCTGACAGATTCTTGCCTCTGGAGTCCATAAGGATGTTACACTCTCCATTGGGAATGAAGCGTAATGCCTCTGTGTCAACCAACCGACCCAAAAATGAATCTTCCCTCGTTATTCCACTTCAAATGCCTATCTTTCACTATCACTTCATCTCTTTAGCATTTTATCTCATCTTCTTCATAATTCTAGAAAATTCACTTGATCTCCTGAGCATTTTCACAACCCGATTGAGCATTACAACAAGTTGTTACTCCATCAACTTCATCTTTGTATGTGTTGTGCTACCATAGAAACTATGAGTTTAGAGTCTTGTGAGACCTCCCTTCATCGCTGCTGCGACTGTGTCAAATTTTCCAAGCTCGTTGTCTTGCATTCTCCCTTCATTGGTCTTGAGAGCCTTTGGGTGGATCTGGTATTGCTTCACTATCCTTTCTTGTTGTGGTTTGATAGAGTAGCATTGTATCTTTTGTAGTGTTCAGTACTCTCCTTTCTATTTCCTTTATCATATTTTCTAATTTTTGGCTTTCTAAGTTGTCCATGGCTCAGGTGGAAACACCAAAGCAGGGGTTTAACTAAGGAAAACCCTTATACAACCCAACATTATCCCTCTCTTGGTTGTGTGTAGGTGAATGTGCGTGTGGAGCTTGCTGGCGAACTAGAGCCTCAGTGAGTTGATATTCATCACCCTTATTTTCATCTACCTTCTTTATCATTTATGTAGCTATTTCTCATACTTCATAGTTTTGTTTATTCCATTAAACTTAGTTATCTAGATTGTTAGTAACTTATATGGTATTTTACATGTATTTTGTGCATTTTGGTCGTACAAACACCAATACAACAGAGATACTCCAACATGCTGCATTGTCGTCCCAGACCTGTGCTTCAATCCTTGGGAAGAGAGTTGTTTGAGGTGTAGTCTGGATTCTAGAAACTAGCTTGTCTAGCCCCATTTAGATTTTCAGTTTTGTAGAGTTACAAAAGAAATTGAGAGTGCTCTTCATTCTTGATTCTTGTCCTAGACATTCATTAGCTTGAGGTAAGATAGAGCAGCCCTCCAGTCTTGAATCTTCATGACCTAGAGCCTTGGTGTGGTTGGTCCTCCTACCTTACATTTTTGGTGAAACCAATGTGAACAACGTCTATCCATTCACTCATGTTGAGACATTTTCCTCGCACCTGGTGACTATTGTAAACCTGAGTGTTGTGAAGGTTTATGAGCATCACAACCCAGTCCATGACTTCTAGTTACATTGTTAGAAGAAGTGTGTGACACCTACCGATGGAAAAGGCGAAGGTCACTTCTAGCTTCACCTCTAGTTTTTCCACTGGTCTGGACATTAACTTTACCATTAGTTTTCCTACAAGTCTTGTTGATGAGATGGGTTTCATAGCCAAAACCAATCATGCTCCTACCCCTCCAATATCCCCCAAGGCTTCATCCATGGATGAGGATGATGCTATCCATATCCCCATGGAAAACCTTTTGGCATTAGATAATAGATTGTCAAACCTTGTGAATAATTTGGAGAAAGCACCGAACATGGCAAGAGCTACTAGGCTTTCTAATGAGGTGAAGGAAAGGATTAGACAGGTATAGAGTTCTTACAAGGCCTTACCAATCTAACCGAAGCCTATATCCCTTCGTATAAGACTAGATTAGGCACTACCTGAGGAGAGGTGCTTGATGCCTATGAGAGACAGATAAGCGTTTCGATGCCTACCATGTTTGTGTGCATGACGGAGATAGGCCCTTTGATTAGTGTTTCCTCTACTTCTCAAAAGCCCCTTGCTCTCAAGGTGAGTAGAATACCCCTTGGTTTGAATTTCACCCCTCATATTGCCCTTGGTAGTGGGGGCTCTGATGGAATGACTGGTGGCAGATTTGGTAGTGAAGGTGGCACTAGTGGAGGCCATGGTGGTGGCTTCGATAGTGGAGGTGGCTTTGGTGGAGGCCCTACTGGTGGTGGTGGCTCTGGCAGTGGCTCCAAAGGTGGTTCTGGTAGTGGTGGTTCTAGAAGTTCCATTAGGCCTTTGTCATCCTCTGACCTTGTTCTGAATGCTCTTCTTTAGAACATGGGTTAGATGCAAAACTAGTTGGCGAGCCTTTTCCAGGCCTCCACCCAATCTATTTTTTAACCTTTCTTCTGACATAGCCCACTGTCGGTGGCAGTTTTTAGTACTCCTTTCCCTTAGAGAATGGAGAATGGTGGTAAATGGGATCTGCAGACACATGTGTCGACCTTCAATGCCATGTGTAAAAATTTCTTTCATCATGATGCTTTGATGGTGAAACTATTTCCTTGATCTCTCAAGGACACAACACTCGAGTGGTATTGTTCCTTGCTTGATAATTCCATATTTTCATTTGATCAACTCATTAATCAGTTTCTTCGTTAGTTCCAGGCTAACATCATTCTAAAGATTACCTTCTTAGATCTCGTCCAATGTAAGTATGGAAATAATGAGAAGATAAATAAATTCATAGCATGATACCAAGTGCTCTTTTCACAAATCTCGTACCCGTTGCCCGATTTCGATGTGCAAAAATTGTTCATAGGAAACCTGTAGTGAGCTTGACAGGATATTTTTTTCCTAATGAAATATCCTTCCTTTGCGCATCTGTGTGCCATATTGCAAGAGTATCAACAAACATTAGTTCAATTTGGGGGACCTTCCTCGCACTCCTGCTCAGAAGGAAAGTCTATTGTGTCCATCTAAAGAAAAGGTAAAGTTTTTACAAATGTAGTCACCACAACTAATGATCACGACCTTAGATGCAACAGGAAGTTTATGAAGTTAGCATAATCTTATTCTTCCATTTTGCAAAAGTTGTGGAAGGATAAGATTATAATTTTGGAAAATCCATGACCTCTAAAGGAACCTTATCCTAAGTGGTATGATTTGAATATTTTTTTCCAGTACCATCATGTCAACGAGTATGATACCAAGCATTTCATATGCTTGCATCATGAGATACAGGATCACATCGATGACAATACCATTCGTCTTGATGGGAAGAAACAAAACACAAATAAATCGATAGTAAAGGCCAATAGCAAGTTGCAAATTTACACAGACCCATTTCCATCCATTCTACAAACTTGATTATTGACCCATTTGATGCTTCTCCTCAACCCTTAACATATGTTAACATGGTTTCGATTACTCCCCCCCATAGCCTGCAATTGGTTCACCAGATGTGACATTCACCTCACAGGACTTTCCCTTGAATAATAAGCCCTCTCCTCTATACATTCGTACTTGCCTCAATGGAAACATTGTGACAGGATTCCTAGTTGACCCCATGAGCTAGGTGAATGTTATTACAAAAGAGACGTTATGGCTAAATTCATTACTGTAATGCCCCACCGTGTGAGCCCCAAAGGCCAACAAAATACCGAACTAAATTTTTATTTATTTTTAATTTGAAAGCGAAACATTGCATAAGATAAATATGTACATTCATTACATGAAAAACAATTATGCATATGCAAATTCATCTACGCCCTCTAGGGTACACAGAACGGTCATTATGAACCCTAGCTTTTATCGAAAGAGAATAAAAAGCAAGATTACATAATGATGACATACAACCATCCAAGATTAAAATAGAGGAAAATGATACATCATTTTATTACAAATCAATTTATAGTTCCACGATACAACTGTGGAACATATTTCCACAGATACAACACATCAAAGATACAATAGTACATTACATAATGCTCCCCTTATATCAACGGGTAGGGTATATCGAATACAAGAACAATTGCATCAATGAAGAATAAGGTACAAGGTGAGGAAAAGTCTAAAACAACTTGAAGCTCTGGAAACTCTGCATTTGCTTTCGCATCACGAACACAACCTGTGAACCCAATGGGGTGCATAGCACGTTGTACCTGACCATGTGGACCCAAAGGCCCAGTCCCTGTACTAAGATTTGACAAGAAAGACCCATGACCAAGACAGGCTAGCAGAATGATCACAAGACCAAACCACAAGATCAACAAAAACATAATATACAACAATCTCAATGACTACTTATAAAGTGATTGCTTCCAGAGGCATATAAAGGGAAAAGAAAGGGATACTATAACACCAATATTCATATACTCCCAACTGAAGGGTATGCAAATACTTGGGTTCCCAAAGAAACTCACATCATGGAACTATAGAATGACTATGTAAAATCTACTAAGGAGACAAGTGTAGAATAAAAGTAATAATCATGACAATGATAACAATCAACCGAGCACATCTCAACTTGAAAACGAATCCAATAATTCAGCTTGAACAACCAACCAAAATATTCACATTTTCGCTAATTAACTACTTATACAATGAGAGCACTTATTCAACCATTACAACCAAATAACAAGGCATATACAATCAATGAAACGTGATCGTGACTACATTCGTGACTCGAAAGATATTAAAAGAAAATGTAAAAGAAATTATAATGAAAATAAATACAAACATCACAAGTGAGGACTTTAATTGATTGATAGAACTGATAACCACTAGAAGGCTAGTTACACTCTATATAATCCAATAACCACCAATTTTCCAATTCAATCTTACTATTAATTATCACACATTCAAACTATTTTTCTAAAATCTATACCCTAATTTTCACAAGGAGTTCAAGTGCAATGTCCATGATAATGGAACTAGTAAAGAATAACCCTTTTTGAGTTATGATCCACTTTGACTATAGCCTAATCATAAACAACAATTCACTTGTACTTAAGTTGAAAAGAAAATATAGAACAATGACAACCCAAATTTTTAGCAATTTCTAGGCAGTCAACTTGTGTCTCAATTTGCGTGCAAAATAAGGCGAATCTCAAAATTTTGGAACATGGGTTTTGTGTAGAATGGAACAAATTGAGTAGCATCATAGACAGTTTTCTAAAATTCAAAAAGGTTTAGGGGTTATGGTTGGATGTTGTCATTGCTATCTTCAAAATAATAATGAAGTAAGAATGATTTAACTTCATTTTCTAATATTCCAAATTAGATTACTTATCTTATTGAGAGCTGACATTGCTATCTCTGAAAATAATATATCTTTCATTTACTAATTATGTGTATTTAATGAACATATGGTTGTAACCGAGTGAATATGGATAGAAGAAGGTGATAAAACTCATCACTGCAATGAAAAGATGCAGAGATTCATGTTCTTCTGAGGACTATTTTAGATAAAGAACTTGAAAACAATTTTAGATATAAGTGAAGCATGGATATGACTCCAACAACAACATTATAATTAAAATAGTCAATAAACAGAAGGAAAACGATCAAATTTATGAAAGCTCCATAGCTAACTAAAGCACGATTTCAGGATTAATTAGAAGTAAAATTGAATGGAGGAATATAGTTATGTATCATATTTATAGAAATAGAAACAAAGATATGTTAGAGTGATATGGATTACTCATTAGTTTTGTCAATTTGAGTGATGAATTATGAAATTTGATTAAAAATTAAAAAATATATTTTTATATAAAAACAATTGAATTTCATTGAATTATGAAATTTGATTAAAAATCTTGATTAAAAATTAAAATATATATTTTTATATAAAAACTATTGAATTTCATTGAATTATGAAATTTGATTAAAAATCTTGATTAAAAAATTAAAATATATATTTTTATATAAAACAATTGAATTCATAGATATCATTATCTGTGTGTTTCCATATCCAGATCAGAAGAATTGAAAACAACAGAAACATCATAAACAGAGAAAAGAGATTATAAAAGATTATACATAAAATAAAAAATCAACAAATAGAAATACACAATTTGTTAAAAAAACTCCACAATCTAGCTTACGTAGTATATGAATATTTTGGGATAGTTTAATTAGTATATCAATATATTGTGAATAACGAAATCTATTCCTCGAAATAAAGGCAGGATGATCCATAAGAATGCTCCCCTGATTAAAGCACAAGTGTGTTATAGTGAAGAGGTTTTAGAAACTTTTAGGCAAATGGAATCGACGGGTGGAAGGCCAAATTTCATAGCCTTTTTCTCAGTATTCACTCTGATCGCCCCAGAATGGGAGATTTGGAACAATGTGCATGCATCAACAAGGAACGTGAACCGTTTGACAACAAAATTTGAAATCATAGACAAGGCGTGTGAGCTGTTGACAGCAAATTATGGAAGCATAAGCAAGGCGTGTGAGCTGTTGACCCAGAAAATGTGATCTCATGAAATTACAATGATTTCAGGAAATGCATAAATGGATTTGTTTAAAGGCTTTAGTAACACTCAAGCAAATGCAATTGGCGATGTAAGCCGGATTCCACAAACTTTTCCAGCATCCTCCCTGCTTGTAATAAAATGGGAGCTTTAGAACAATGTATATAACTCCATCAAAGAATAACAAAAGGTGGTTTTCTATCATGTTATGTTTGGCAATGCTTTGGTAGAAATGTATGCAAAAATGTGGAAGCATGACAAGGCACATGAACTGTTGACAGAATGCACTTAATGGTTATAAAATATACATCATATATTAATTATGTTGATATACACTTAACTACGTATGGTGAAGGATATCGTAATGCTAAAACCTAAAGGTGCTCATTATTAGGATCTTGGCAGTAAATCCAGTTTAAATGAACATACTCTAAAACCTTCCCAGAAACCTTATTTACAGTTGCAGCTCACCAATTGGCAAAACAAAACTAAATGTGTGCATTACTAGGATCTTGGCAGTAATTTCATTTTAGTAAACATATTTTAAAACGAACGTGGAAAGGTTTCCAGGCTGCAGCTCACTAGATTGGAGCAGTGAAAGGTAAATACCAGGGAGGAAGAGTTTGCAGGAAAAATATTACGAAACCCTACCAAAGCAGAATTTAAGAAAAAGAAAATAACATGAGACGAATCAAAATCAGTCTCCCTACCTACAGTTGCTGGTTCAATCTATTCACAAGAAACGAATAGTAGATCATTCTTGAGCTCGATAGAAGATTTTTGCTTTTAGAGGAAAAATATCAGTTGTGAGTTAAAATTTGTTTTCAGGCATGGAGCGAGGACTATTTCAACTACCTAGGAGTTGTTTTTTTTTTTCACAAATTGTGTATTGTTTTCAACGATACTGATGAGGAAATAAATAGGCAGAGTTTGCAAGAAATGTTTAAGAAAAGCTTACCACAACAGATTTTTTTTTAAATGATGTGAATCAAAACCAATTTTGTTCCCCCCCCTCTCCCTTTCACCAAATTCACCAAATAAATTTAGGCAAAATTCATTAGTTTCATGATACAATTAAGTATTCTTCTGTTTGAAAAGAAATAGAAATCTACCCCACTAATCTTTGATTTCCGTTACGGAAACAAAATCATCTGTAATTTGATAGTTTAACCGATAAATACATCATACTTAATTAACTCAAATAAATCTCTTACGAGAGGTGAAATTTTTAATTATATATATAAGTTTACCATTTTCAATTTCGGTAATGATTTTCACCATCATTTAAATATTTTACCCCCGAAGATCAATTTATCACATTATTTATTTAAATCAAATTAAATTAAACATTAACCTACCTCCATTTTAAACATTTTATCGGGTAGAATAAAATATATAGATATAATTTACCCCTATTTAATTATAATAAATAACAAAATATTTATTTATTTAAACATTAAAATTTGCAACTCATTTAATATTTAATTAAATCTTGACGTTTTTCCACAACTCACATTAATAGTTAAATTTGATGTTTAATTTCAACCACAATACTAACCATTGTTGAATTAAATTAACCAATTAGCAAGAATGATATGCATCTAAATAAAAAACGATAAACAAATTAAAATTTACGACTTGAAACGAATGACATGAAACAAAATAATACCATAATTGAATGAAATACTGACGGACGACAGACACGGATGGGGACATTTTCTTATCAAATCCCTAAACCACGTCTTATCCATTGGGTATTTATGAGGCTTGCCATGTCCTGGCAATGCAGGAGGAAGGCTTGGGTACATGTAATCTTGCATAAAACCAAGTGTCGAAACAACATATATATCTAATGCCATACACACCATGAGAGAGAATTGCAGTGTGGCAGGACACTCACGAATGTGTGATGCAACATCGTCCCTCTCACCCAAACCTCAATCAGTAACCATATTCAAAAAAATATCATCATTAAACAATAACTAAACAACTACATAAGCATAACATCAAACACATATGTCCACATATTAAAATAACAGTGTCGTATACAACCAAGACCAGTAAGCAACACTCTCAACCAACCAAACAACATGATGAAACAATCACCAATATAGTCTCAAGTATGCATCAAACATAAGCTATATCTAAATGATATCAATCACACACAAAAAGGTATCAAAGGAGTAACAAGAAGACGTGAGGCACTACAATTCCAAAGGGAGGAATATGAAGAAACAAATTCTACCATACGAACGCACAATGGTCTCTCTCTCAAGCTATATGGCTCTATAACTCTTTCTGTCCTAATTAGACATAGGGATATAGATACAACTCTTGATGATATTCTAGAATATGATCTATTTAGAGTGAAGTTAGGCATCCCGTGGCTACCTTCCATGAACTAAATCACTTTTGTTATTCATAGATGTTTAAAGTTATCCCAAGAAGGTGTTTGGTGCAGAGCACCTTGTTCCTCCATTTTGTGCATTGAGTCTAGTTAGATGGTTTTAGTCATGATTTTGTCAAATAAGGCCATGATAGGCCATTTTTTAATGTTTTTTTAGTCTAGGAGACAGTGTGGGGGTCATTTGAGTTAATAATGTAAAAAATGCAAATTGACAAGAAAAGTTGTCAAGCAGAAATGTAAAATATGTTTACATGTGGAAGCCCAATGGTCATGGGTAGTTGAGAGGTATTTTGAGGCATTGTAAGAGGTTGGTTGAGTTATATATATGTTGGGAACTTGAATCTGTGGGCTGTTGAAGAGTTTGAAGGAGAAAATCAATAAAAATATCACTATTTATTATTATTTTCTATCTAATTTCTTCATTCCCAACCTATGTACAGCTCTGTACAAGACTCTATCAGGCTGATTTTCCTTGGGATTGTTTCATACAAATTATAACTTCACTTTAGAGTTTTTTTGAGTCAATTTTATTGGACTTGAGGCATTTGGTGTGCATTTTGCTTGAACCGGCCTGAAAATAGGGTTTCAAGGGTTTGAGGGTTAATCTCAATTGAAAGGCCATTCCACTCACTATACATGTTGTATTTTGGTGGAATGGGCCTGGTTGGGGTAGGATTAGGTGTAGGAATATGGAATTAATATTGGCAAAGGCTTGTGAAGAGTTTTAGCACACAACCCCTGCGGGAATTTAAAGAGTTTAAGCCTAAAGAACAAGGCTAGAAGTGGGTAACAAAAGAAATTGCTTGAGAATAAGTTAGAATTGGTTGGGAAAAGTTTGAGCATGTGGATTTTGATGTGTTAGGAGGTTTTCATAAACAGGGGAGGTCGATTAGATGCTTGGCCATGGAGACCTAACTAAGAAAAGAGCATTTTTGGGTGAATTTGAGTGGGTTTAAGAAGGAAGTGTGTGAGATCTTTGGGGGAAGCGTAATTTGAAAGTGAATTAAGTTTATGCAAGGTGAAATAAGAGTGTTTGAAAAGGTTTTGAGTTTGTATGAGGTCTGGAGATGGGTTTTTCAATAAACCCTTGCTTATTTGGTGAAAAATGAGGGTTTCCTGAAAGTGGGTCATAGTGAGCGAGATTTGAGTCAAAGGTAGGAAAATCTAGTGTTTTGGAGGCAGTTTGAAGAGTGTCTAATGATTTTGTGATTTGGCAATAAGATTGAAGACGAGTTCCTTTGTAAAAATTGGCTTAGAATTAGAGCCCTTTTTTAGCGCTCAAGGTCAGTTTATGTGATATTGTTCCAAAGTAAGAGTATTTGAGTTTGTGATATGTTGGAGGATGTCCTAATGGGTTATTGAAATGGTAGTTTATATGTGTATTTAATTGGTCTATTGAAAATTTTGAGAGGAAAACCTAGGTTGCACACCTACAAGAGTGAACAATGAAGTTGAAGAAGAGTCACCCTAGTTAGGGTTTGGAAGTTGAAAGTTTGTTTTCTTCAAGTGTATTTGAGTTTGGATAGTTGAGGAAGTCCCTTTCATTGCATCAATTGGTATCAGAGCTAGAAGAATCTGGAAAAAGAAATATTATGTGTTTGTGTGTTGTAGAAAAGAGGAAATAAGAAAGACAAAAATGAAGAAGGAAGGAGAAAAGGCAGAAAAAAAGGCAATAGACCAACATAGAAAGGAGATAAGGCAGGATATGGAACAACAACAAGAGATGAGAGAAAATATGATAGATGAATGGAAGTTAAGTTGGATAAATTAGAAAGGCCATCATCAAATTGGCACTTATCAGTGAAGAGGAAGGCTACATGGCCTATTAGAAAGATTATTCAGTGGAGAAGACAAGAGGAGATAGTCAAAATAGGTGTGAAGGAACCTTTGTTGATAAAATATGATATGCTGGTGATGAAACCTGAGATAGAAGGGATAAGGAATTAATTCCTTGTGGAGATTCAAGACAAGTTTGTAAAGAATGATGAAGACAAAGGAGAGACTAAATTTTGTTAAGCAAAGGCAAAGGAGGTTATAGGACAGTCAAATACTATGAAAGTAGAGATAAGCAAGTTTGATATGATAAAGATAAGTGGAAGAGATAAGATGAGAGCAAGTGAGTTGCATAAGGAAAGAAAATATTGTCTTAGTAAGGTCATCGTGGAAGAGGTATATTGTCCACTAATTGGAAAATAAGATGGAAAGCAACCAATGTCTGAATGTAAAGAAGATGGAAGACCTAATGGCAAAGAGGTCTTAGAGGCAGAGAGAATGGAAGCAATGGTAAAAGGTAAAGGAAAATAGAGTGAAAGGACTGTGGAAAGCCAAGATACGCTTATGAAGAGTGAAAATATCATGGTGGGGGCAGTGTTGTGTCCCTTGAAGGTAAATGAGAACAATGGGCAGTCAAGCACTGCTAATACAAAAGTATATACGTTTGAAAACATAGTGATAAATGAGGTAGAAAGTCTAATACAAGTTATGAGAGTGAAAGATGCAAAGAACTAAGAAAAATGGAAAGTGAAAGAGTTTGAGATGGTTGAGGTTGAATAAAAGAAAATAGAGAACATGGATGGTAAGGTAAATTGTCCATTGAAGTGACAAGAGGTTTGTGGGCAGTCACAGTCTGCCAATACAGTCATTAAAGAACCTAAGAATACAGTGATGGAAAAATTAGAGATTCTAGTGCAAGACAAGATGATAGAGAGGACAATGAGTGAAGGAGAATGGCAAAGGATAGTGCAAGATTTTGTAGAAATTGAAGAGAAAAGGGAAGTTGCAGTCACCCTAAGAGGTGAAGTGGTAAAGGTACTGAGTTTGGGAAAGGTCTTAATGATGGAAGGGACCAAATATTTGAAGTTGACAGTGATAGGCCAAGAGAAGGCTAAAGAGAGAGTGTTTGTGAAGTCTTCAAATGAAGTGGAGAAGAGAGATAATGTTGTGGTAAGGACAGGAGTTGTCCTTTGATGAAATGATTGGTTGAGGGGCAGTCATATGCTGCCATGATAGAGGTTGATAAACCTGATTACATAGGGGTTCGAAAAATGAAGAACCTAAATATGGTTGCGAAGAGAAAGGGTAAGAGGCAAAGAGTGATGGAAGTCCTTTGTTAGTTCCTTGTTTTGCTAATTATTTTGATAGGTATCAAACCAAGGGTCAATATGAAAGAGGAAAGAAAAAGTGTGGGCTATTTTGCAATGAATGGAGTCGAAGGATAGAGTGGAAGTAGATGGTGAAGAGAAATCAGAGCATTGAGATAAAGATTCAAGTTGACAAAGCAAGAAGAGTACTACTTTGCATGGACAAGCTCAAGCCAAAGGTGAAGATGAAGATCAATGGAGTAGAGCATGGAGGAATATAAGGAGGAGCATCAAAGAGTTGGAGATCAAAGAGTTATTGCAGGCCAAGAGTCAAAGACTTCCAAGGGACTTGGAAAGATTTCATAGCCGGGTGAATGGTGCAGAGCACCTTGTTCCTCCATTTTGTGCATTGAGTCTAGCTAGATGGTTTTAGTCATGATGTTGTCAAATAAGGCCATGATAGGCCATTTTTTAATATTGTTTTAGTCTAGGAGACAGTGTGGGCGTCATTTGATTTAATAATGTAAAAGTTACAAATTGACAAGAAAAGTTGTCAAGCAAAAATGAAAAAAATGTTTACATGTGGAAGCCCAATGGTCATGGGTAGTTGAGAGGTAGTTTTAGGCATCCTAAGAGGTTTGTTGAGTTATATATATGTTGGGAGCTTGAAGATGTGGGTTTTTGAAGAGTTTGAAGGAGAAAACCAATAAAAATATCACTATTTATTATTATTTTCTTTGTAATTTCTTCATTCCCAGCCTGTGTACGGCTCTTTACAGGACTCTATCAGGTTGATTTTCTTTGGGACTGTTTCATACATGTTATAAATTCAATTTAGAGTTTGTTTGAGTGAATTTAATTGGACTTAAGGCATTTGGTGTGCATTTTTCTTGAACCGGCCTGAATATAGGGTTTCAAGGGTTTGAGGGTTAGTATGTATTGAAAGTCCATTCCACGCACTATACGTGTTGTAGTTCGGTGGAATGGGCCTGGTTGAGGTAGGATTAGGTGTAGGAGTAGGGAATTAACATTGAAAAAGGCTTGTGAAGAGGTTTAGCATGCTGCCCCTATGGGAATTTCAAGAGTTTAAGCCTAAAGAACAAGGCTAGAAGTGGGTAACAATAGAAATTGCTTGAGAATAAGTTAGAACTGGTTGGGAAAAGTTTGAGCATTTGGAGTTTGATGTGTTAGGAGGTTTGCATAGACATGGGAGGTAAATTGGATGCTTGGGAATGTATCCATAACTGAGAAAAGGGATTTTTCGGGTGAATTTGAGTGGGTTTAAGAAGGAAGTGTGTGAGATATTTGGGGGCATGTAATATCCCGATTAAATTATTTTGTAAATACTAAATAAATTATTAGTTCGGGTATCTTTTGAATTGCCCCAAACAACACCACACTATGTTTAAATGATGAGAAATTGATGAGAAAAGTTTATTCACTGACATAATCATTAAAATTTATCAATTTTCTACTGATGACATTATCCAACAACAATACACAACTGCTGTGCAAAACTCAAGAGAAATTATAAACTGGAAGCTACTGCTGAAAACCCAAATCACACATCTAAATCCAAACTTCAAGATGTTATTATGAAAAGAAAAATACATTTAGTAATTCTTTGAAAATCAATTATATTCATTGTTAATAATAGAACACCAATTGATAACCCAAATTCAAGCAAACTCTTAGATTTCCAAACTGCACCAAATAGTGAAATCGGGTACAATGAAACTCCAACTATAATCTTAAAATTCATCATAAATCATTGTGCCAATGGAAAAATCATGACTTGATTTTGATATTAAAATTATAATACACTATTTTTCTATTCATGACAGCAGTAAACAACAACCCAAAATCTTGCTGCAATTTACACAATGAGGAAGGGAAAACAAACCCACAAATTGCAACCAAAATAATATATCTTCTATTACGAAATCATTAGCACTATAAATAGAGTTTGGGAAGCATAAATACATGAATAAATTTTGATAAAAAAAACACCAAACTTATAACAGCAACAATCTACAAGTATGCCAAAATATGAGCACTCCAAAACACAACCTTGCCAAACAACTCAATAAAAAATCCACATAAAGCCATCTTTCAACACCAATGCAACTCTTGTGTGAAGTCACACCTGTAGACCCTCAGAGATAATTTAATTGAGTCTGAATCTCCTTGGTTTTCCAGCATTATATATTATTTCCACAATTTTTTTCAGCCTTTGCAGGTAGAGCAAACACCCAGCCAAAATTTACAACAAAAATCCTCCAAAATGAAGCCCAAATTCATGTTTTAATGAAAAATATTAAATTTCTAAGTTAGAGAACCAAAAATCATTACCAAGGAGAGTTTTCATTTTTCATGTAGTTCATGCAACCTCTGGTTCCAAGTTTAAAAGCAAAAACCAAGTGCACCCGAGTGAAATAACTAAATATTTCCATTTCTTGCACACTTCATAAGCCAATAAAAATCCATTTTTCCTTTTTTCCAAAAAGCCACACCAAAATTGGCTCAATTAAATATTTCATAAAACTTTGAAAATAAACCTCCCAAACTATCTTAATTAATTCACCTTGATAAAACAACTTTTTCGATTCCGGTGCAGGACTTGACTTGCTATAAACCTGGCTTACTAAAAATAGTAATTTTCTATTTTTAGAAATATGAAGAAATGGAAAATTATAGGGAAGTATAATTTGAAAGTGAATTAAGTTTGTTCAGGGTGAAATAAGAGTGTTTGAAAAGGTTTTGAGGTTGTATGAGGTCTCAAGATGGGTTTTTCAATAAACCCTTGCTTATTTGGTGAAAAATGAGGGTTTCTTGAAAGTGGGTCATAGTGAGCAAGATTTAACTCAAAGGTAGGAGAATATGGTGTTTTGCAGGCAGTTTGAAGACTATCTAGTGAGTTTGTGAGTTGGCATTAAGATTGAAGATGAGTTCCTTTGTAAAAATGGGCTAATTGGAGCCATTTTCAATGTTTAAGGTCAGATTATGTGATATTGTTCCAAAGTAAGAGTATTTGAGTTTTTGATATGTTGGAGGATGTCCAATGGGTTCTTGAAATGGTATTTTTTTTGTGGCTTTGATTAGCCGGTTTAAATTTGTGAGGAAAACCTAGGTTTCACACCTACAAGACTGGATAGTGAAGTTGAAAAAGAGTCACCCTTGTTAGGGTTTGGAAGTTGAATTTTGTTTTCTTCAAGTGTATTTGAGTTTGGATAGTTGAGGACATCCATTTCATTGCATCAATTGGTATCAGAGCTAGAAGAATCTACAAAAATAAATATTTTGTGTTTGTGTGTTGTAGAAAAGAGGAAACAAGAAAGAAAAAAAATGAAGGAAGGAGAAAAGGCAGAACAAAAGGCAACAGACCGATAGATAAAGGAGATAGGAAAGATATGGAACAACGACAAGAGATGAGAGAAAATATGGTAGAGGAATGAAAGGTTAAGTTGGAGAAATTAGAAAAAAAAGCATCAAATTGGCACTTATAAGTGAAGACGAAGGCTACATGGCCTATTACAAAGATTATTTAGTGGAGAAGACAAGAGGAGACAATCAAACCAGGTGTGAAGGAGCCTTTGTTGATAAAATATGACATGTTGGTGATGGAACTTGAGATAGAAGGGATAAGGAATTATTTCCTTGTGGAAATTCAAGACAAGTTTGTAAAGCATGATGAAGACAAGGGAGAGATTGAATTTTGTCAAAGTAAAGGAAAAGGAGGTTGTAGGACAGTAAAATACTGTCAAAATAGATAGAAGCAAGTCTGATATGACAGAGATAAGTGGAAGAGATAAGATGAGAGCAAGTGAGTTGCCTAAGGAAAGATAAGATTTCCTTAGTAAGGTCACTGTAGAAGAGGTATATTGTCCACTGATTGGACAAGTAGATGGAAAGCATCTGATGTCTGAATGTAAAGAAGATGGAAGATCTAATGGCAAAGAAGTCTTAGAGGAAAAGAGAATGAAGGTAGTGGTAAAAGGTAAAGGAAAAGAGAGTGAAAGGACTGTGGAAATACAAGATGGGCTTTTGAAGAGTGAAAAGATCATGGTGGGGGCAGTGTTGTGTCCCTTGAAAGTAAATGAGGACAATGGGCAGTCAAGCACTACTAATACAAAAGTATATAAGTCTGAAAACACAGTGATGAATGAGGCAGAAAGTCTGATACAAGTTATGAGAGTGAAAGATTAAAAGAACCAAGAAAAATGGCAAGTGAAAGAGTTTGAGATGGTTGAGGTTGAAGAAAATAAAATAGAGAACATGGATGGTAAGGTACATTGTCCATTGAAGGGACAAGAGGTTTGTGGTTAGTCACAGTTTGCCAATACAATCATTAAAGAACATGAGAATGCAATGATGGTAAAAGTAGAGAGTGTAGTGCAAGACAAGATGATAGAGAGGACAATGAGCCAAGGAGAATGGAAAAGGATAGTACAATAGTTTGTAGAAATTGAAGAGAAAAGGGAAGTTGCAATCAGCCCAAGAGGTGAAGTGGTAAAGGTACTGAGTTTGGAAAAGGTCTCAATGATGGAAGGGACCAAAGATGTGAAGCTGACAGTGATAGGCCAAAAGAAGGTTAAAGAGAGAGTGTTTGTGAAGCCTCCAAATGAAGTGGAGAAGAGAGATAGTGTTGTGGTAAGGACTGAGATTTGTCCTTGGAAGATAGGATTGGTTTAGGGGTAGTCATATGCTGCCTTGACAGAGGTTGATAAACCTGATTACATAGGGGTTCAAAAAATGAAGAACCTAAAGATGGTTGTGAAGAGAAAGGGTAAGAGGTAGAGAGTGAAGGAAATCCTTTGTTCCTTCTTTGTTTTGCTAATTATTTCTATAGGTTTCAAACCAATGGTCAAGAGGAAAGACAAAGTGTGGGATATTTTGCAATGAATGGAGGTGAAGGATAGAGTGAAAGCAGATGGTGAAGACAAATCAGAGAATGGAGATGCAAATTGAAGTTGAAAAAGCAAGAAGAGGACTACTTTGCATGGAAAAGTTCAAGCCAAAGGTGAAGATGAAGATAAATGGATTAGAGAATGGAGTAATACAAGGAGGAGCATCAAAGAGCTGGAGATAAAAGAGCTATTGTAGGTCAAGAGTTGAAGACTTCCAAGGGACTTGGAAAGATTTCATGGTCTGGTGAATGGTGCAAAGCACCTTGTTCCTCTATTTTGTGCATTGAGTCTAGTTAGATGGTTTTATTCATGATGCTTTCAAATAAGGCCATGATAGGCCATTTTATAATTTTATTTTAGTCTAGGAGACAATGTGGGGGTTATTTGAATTAATAATGTAAAAATTACAAATTGACAAGAAAAGTTGTCAAGCAAAAATGTAAAAAATGTTTACATGTGGAAGCCCAACGGTCATGGGTAGTTGAGAGGTAGTTTTAGGTGTTGTAAGAGGTTGGTTGAGTTATATATATGTTGGGAACTCAAAAATGTGGGTTGTTGAAGAGTTTGAAAGAGAAAATCAATAAAAATATCACTGTTTATTATTATTTTCTATGTAATTTCTTCATTCCCAACCTATGTATGGCTCCGTACAGGACTCTATCAGGTTGATTTTCTTTGGGATTGTTTAATACATGTTATAAGTTCACTTTAGATTTTTTTTGAGTGAATTTTATTGGACTTGAGGCATTTGGTGTGCATTTGGCTTGAACCGGCCTAAAAATAGGGTTTCAAGGGTTTGAGGTTAGTATGTATTGAAAGGCCATTCCACCCACTGTACATGTTGTAGTTTGGTAAAATAGGCCTATTTGGGGTTGTATTATGTGTAGGAGTATGGAATTAACATTTAAAAAGGCTTGTGAAGAGGTTTAACATGCTGCCCCTATGGGAATTTAAAGAGTTTAAGCCTAAAGAACAAGGCTAGAAGTGGGTAATAGAAGAAATTGTAGGAGTTGAGAAAATACAACTTCACAAACCTCAAAGATCACCTGCATGCAAATAACCTATCACAAAAGAAGAGATGGAGACAAACAAGCAAGGGTTCTCTGAAAACTGAAAATGTATATATCAGAGAGAATGAATTGATATGAAATACAATGGGATCAATCCTTATAAAAAGGAGATCATGCAAACCCTAATAAAACCCTAATAGGAAAAACCCTAATAGAAGCCCTAATAGGAAAACATTTAATATAATTATTAAATGTCACTTTATGCAAACTAACCTGAAATCTTAAGAAGGGAATAAAGGTAACGTAATCAACATAATTAATTTAAAACCTTTACTCTAACACCCCCCCTTAAGATGAGCAACAGTGTAGCTACAAACAAATGCAAGAAATCAAAGGTAACTACAATGCAAGAAGGCAAACATGGGTCCCGACAACTAGGCCAAATTAGGTACCCAAATACAACCAAATCTCTGTAAAATGGAGAAATAGAGAAAACCTCATGGGAAAAGCTCTACTCCAAAAAAGAGATGCAGAAAGCCAAGAAGAAACATCACTAAAGCAGAAGAAGCTGCAAACAACTATCGAAAGATGAATGATATGGTGCTGAAGAACCTCCGTTGAAGGAATGGAAGATCCCTTCTAAGGCAAAACCAAGGAAGAATTAGCATGAACAATATAATACCCCCTTCATAATGCTGAATTGGGAGAGCCTAACAGATCCTTTTAAATGATGTGTAACACCCTGTAGTGCATGAGGAAGAAGAAACAACATCTGAAAGTGCACAAGAAAGCACCTGCAACTGAAAAAGTGGTGTGCAAAACAAAGCACACATGCATGAGGCTGGAATCATATGGATCCACTGTCATCGTGGAGGGACACTCATCAGACAAGGGCGTGATGGAAAAACAAAAAAAAACTACACAACCCCCCATGGCACTTTATAATAACAGTGCGACTACAAAATGTGACACAACCTTATGTGCAAAATCCCCAAAAATACATGTACAATAGTGAGATACTTTATCTCAGTGCATTTACATAAAAGAAATTGCTTACAAATGATGCTCAAAATATCCAAAAAAGGACAAAATGCTAGAAATGCATGAAGAACAACCAAAAACAAAGCATCCCATGCAAACAAAAAGTTTCCAAGAGCAAATATGTCTAGGTAATCCACCAGAGTGTGAAAACAAAAATAACTGAATAAAATATACTGGGAGTGAAATCTGAAAAAATTGCATGGATGAAACTGAAGAGCTCTGAAATACGGTTCTAACGCCGCTAAGATAGCAAAAAACGAAGAAACTGATCAAAAGTTATGAGCTTGGGACTGAAAAATAGCCCTTTTGTCTTCAACTGGCTATTTAATGCACCAACAAACAAAAGAAGTGATGAAACCCACACCACTGGAGAGATGAGAAAACCAGCTTTCCGACGATATCTCTTTTGCCAAAAAATGATATCGTATGCCCAAGTTACAACTTCTGGAAGAAAACTGCTCCAAAGAGGGAAAAAGCCAACACTGGGTTAAATTTGACGGTCATACGGCCGTCGCAGCGAAAATACGAGCTTAAATTTGATGGCCAAATGACAGTCACTGTAAATGCACAATTAGGCTTATTTTTTTAAAAATTGTTTTTTTATAAAAAAAGACAATAAAAAAAAACATTGAATTTTTTTAATTTAAAAAAATATATATATATATTTTTTGGTGGGGGCCACCCCCACTACAACCCATGAGGGCGCAACCCTGCATAGAACCCTGCGTAGGGTACCCACCTGCGTAAGGTGTGACAGGCCTAAGCAAGCATTTAAAAGGCTTTAAATTTTTTTCTTTTTTTTTATTTGATTTTTTTTTTAATAAAAAATCAAAAAATGCATTTGCAATAAAAAAATTTCTGACAAAATATAGAAATTCTGAATTTTTTTTTTTACCAAGAATTTATCACAGATCCGCACGCAGACGACGGCCGTACCTGCTAAAAAAGTTTTGCTCCAAGTTTTGAATTTGTCCAAAATGGATGAATGAACAATCGATTTAGGGGTTTTGGACCACTGCGGACGCAATGGCAAGGTCCGTTTGAGCTGAAAATGCTTCAAAATTGCAGGTATGCCCTGGATCAAAAAAACAAACCCCAAACCCTTGAAGCTCCAAAAATCTTCAAAACAAGAACAGGAAGCAGTAGGTGTGGAGCTCTGATACCATGTAGGAGTTGAGAAAATACAACTTCACAAACCCCGAAGATCACCTGCATGCAAATAACCTGTCACAAAAGAAGAGATGGAGACAAACAAGCAAGGGTTCTCTGAAAATTGAAAAAATGTATATATCAGAGAGAATGAGAGAATGAATTGATATGAAATACAATGGGATCAATCCTTATAAAACGGAGATCATGCAAACCCTAATAAAACCCTAATAGGAAAAACCCTAATAGAAGTCCTAATAGGAAAACATTTAATAATTAATATAATTATTAAATGTCACTTTATGCAAACTAACGTGAAATCTTAAGAAGGGAATAAACGTAACTTAATCAACATAATTAAGTTAAAACTTTTACTCTAATAGAAATTACTTGAGAATAAGTTAGAACTGGTTAGGAAAAGTGTGAGCATGTGGATTTTGATGTGTTAGGAGGTTTTCATAGATAAGGGAGGTCTATTGGATGGTTGGGCATGGAGCCCTAACTAAGAAAAGAGCATTTTCGGGTGAATTTGAGTGGGTTTAAGAAGGAAGTGTGTGAGATATTTGAGGGTAGCATAATTTAAAAGTGAATTAAGTTTGTGTAAGGTGAAATAATAGTGTTTGAAAAGGTTTTGAGTTTGTATGAGGTTTGGAGATGGCTTTTTCAATAAACCCTTGCTTTTTTGGTGAAAAATGAGGGTTTCCTGAAAGTGGGTCATAGTGAGCGAGATTTGATTCAAAGGTAGGATAATATGGTGTTTTGGAGGCAGTTTGAAAACTATCTAATGATTTTGTGAGTTGGTAGTAAGATTGAAGATGAGTTCCTTTGTAAAAATGGGCTAATTGGAGCCGTTTTTAGCATTCAAGGTTAGTTTATGTGATATTGTTCCAAAGTAAGAGTATTTGAGTTTGTGATATGTTGGAGGATGTCCTAATGGGTTCTTGAAATGGTATTTTGTTTGTGGCTTTGATTGGTCTATTGAAATTTGTGAGAGGAAAACCTAAGTTGCACACCTACAAGACTGAACTGTGAAGTTGAAGAAAGAGTCACCCTTGTTAGGGTTTGGAAGTTGAACATTTATTTTCTTCAAGTGTATTTGAGTTTGGATAGTTGAGGACCTCCCTATCATTGCATCAGTGTTGTGCACATTGTGCATTGCACTGGATATCAACCATTGGTATCCTGTGGGGATTATCCATTGGATCATTTTTGTCCCACCCCGGTCGGTCTACTTCCCCTTAGACCTGATTTACTGAAACTATGTAAAGTAAAAAATTAGGGGCAAGGGACAGTTGAAAGTGCCCCTCTAGTGGTGTAGTAGGAAACTACCTCCTCCTTTCAAAAGGGAAAGGAGAGGCCTACCCGTCTTCAAGGTGCCACTTTTGACCCTTTTTTGAATAGGATTTTTGGATGACTAATCCTAGATTTCTCATGAGAAGTTCGATTGTGCTCGCTTGGCGCAAAGACAAGATTTAGATATTAGACCTTTCTACCTTGCCTCCTGGACCTTGGCCCTACCTGTATTGTAGAATGGTTCCCATGGGCAGTCCTCTATGTCTCGACCTTTTTGGCCTCCTACAACTTTTGTTCTTAAGACATTGAATGGGAAGAGGCTTGTTGTTGAGGTGGTAGAGCTGAATCCCTTTGTTTTTTCTCCAAACTTCTCTCATTCCCTCCCTCCTACTCCCATCTAGGACTCTATCCCTCTGCTAGAAATAGTTGTGATGGACACTCTGATGGCTGAGCAAGAGCCTTTTGTTCCATCTCAACTTCTAGCCTCTAGGTCCTAGAGTTGCAAGAATTGCCTTGTGCACGAGCGTAAGTGTCGACTAAAGGCTCTAGCAGGTAAGCAAGCCAATTTACAGAGGAAGGAAGGGGAGTCAATCACCCCTATTTCGAGGCCTACTATTGTGTCCTCCTATCTCATCCCCTTTGCTTCAATTCAGTCAACCTCAATGCTACTTCCAGCTCCTGTTGCAAGTGTAAACACCCCTGACCCTTAAAAGGTGTAGGTGTTTATTGCTCCTTCTATCGAGCCCTCTCTCTCGATGTCCCTCCCAGATACCCCACCATTCTCAAAGCTTTTGGACATGTTGAACACCTTGATGGTGTCTACCGTGGTTTTCTCCTCCTCCATCACACTTTTTGCCTCGCCTGTGGGGAACTCGCATCCTTCGACGAATTCGAAGATGGAGGTTGTCCCCTCCAGAAATGGGGGGCATAAGAGGAGTCCACCTTCTTCAAAGGGAAATCCTATGCTAGCATGTGTCGTCCTATTGATGGAGGAGGTTTTGGCATCCCTAGAGTTTTTCACTACTCCTAAGTCACTTACTGAGCCTAATAGTGAATCTCGGGGCACCACCTCCCTCATCCATTGACACAACACATGGCACTCTTGTGAAGTGCATGTTTAACTCTTTGGATGAGGTCTTGACCTTGTCAATGATCTTTGCAAAGTCACTGAACTTTTCTCCATAGGAACTGAGTGGAGAAGACCTTGCGGGGCCTTTTCCCTTGGCTCCTGTGGTAGGAGGGTTGGAGGGTTCCCCCCTTAACATTCCTCGCTTGCAAGATCATCCACCTTCCTTGTATAATGATCTAGATTGGGAGTTAGATGACCTCTTGGTTGATGAGTGTTAGGGGGGCACCTCTTCTTTATCTTTAGTATAGAGTGTGTGTGTTTGTGCTCCCTCATCCTTGCGTTAGGTGTTCTTGGATGACCCTTTTCACCCTCATAGGTTCTTGGATACAAGAGTGATTACGTGTCATAAAACTTCCTCTATTTGTGGCATCATTCTTCATCTGTTATATGTATCGATTTTTCACTAATTAGGGATGATGCAAAGTGTTGGGGGCATTTAGGCTTCCCTTCCATATTGACCCAATTTTTTATTTTTACTTTTTTTTCTCGTGCATTCTTCATATGGTCAGATATAGTAGAGGGTTGATGATAGTTCATTAAATATACTATTATTATACTTATATATATTTATGAGCAACTATGACACTAAAATATCAGATCGCCCCTATGCCCCTTATTTATGACATCATTATTTCTTCTTATAGTTGTTATCTTTCTCTCTTGTTTGCTTGATTCATGATGTTGTGGTGTTCATGTGTTGCCCTTGTGTGTGCGGAAAAAATTGCCATGGTGACATGACGCTATGTCATGTGGGCTAAAACATCACTTTTTTCATTCTTGTTTTTCTCTCCTTAGGATGTCACATGCCTCTATGCTTAGAAAACACCATCCTAAGGGTGGGCTATCATGTCAACTTTGATTTTAATAAAATGCATTCGTTGACCAATGAATATTTTCTCTAAAATCTTTGTAAACTTTTTCAAAAATCACTTTCTCAACCTGGACCCCTAGCGGAATGTGTTTCCTTCATCATGGGTTTGCAAAGAAAGAACTTGAAGAAATTTCCTCCAAGAAGGGAGCTAATTTTCCTATGGGAGACACCTTGACCTTCCCCTCATGAGGGGAAATTTTCTTCCTTTTGAATTCCTTGATGAAGTGAACATCTTTCGAAAGGATTCCTTGATGATGAATTGACTTGTGAAAAATTGCTCTCTCACTTTCTAGTAGCACGTACCTTGAGTAGACCTGTCTTCTTTTGAAGGGTTCCCAAGGGACCCCTTCAAAATATCTTCAATTTTTTGGTTGTCTGCATGACTGTTTGCTTGTTTTCCTACATGGCTGCTTTTTTTTTTTCTAACATGTTTTATCTTTGGATTAACATGTTGCTTTGTAGGTGTGCCTATGAATTTTCTTTCTAGTCTGACTTTACGGAGTCCCCTTACATTGGGATTAATTTAGGAGAGAGTACCTAGGGGGCACCTTCTTTGTAGCTCTGAGGGCCTATGAAGCACTTGCATTTTGTAGGATTAGTCCATTGTTGGTCTATGGGCCTTTGATGTACTTTGTTCAACTTCATAGTTTCATGGAGCTATGAAGTCCTTTTGTTCAAACCTCCTCAGCAGAGAGTACCTGTGTAGTCCTTTTCCTACCCTATGCCTTCGAGTTCACCAGATCATGATCTAATTCCTTGATGGTTCAGGTATACATTTCTAACTCTTTGATCTAATTTATCGAACACTCATCGATACTCGTGCTCGCTAAAGTGGGGGAAAAATGTATAGGATTGAATTTGCACCCCTTGTGTAAATTCTCCTTTTACATATTTTCACCTTAGAAAATCAAACCCAAAGGCGAAATTCCACATCACCCACCTTCCTTCCATCCACTTGGCATTTGTCCAATGTGTCAATGCAAGAATATTTGTCGGGGATGTGATTGTGGTGCACTACCGTCCCTGACAAATTCTTGCCTTTGGAATCTACAAGGATGTTATGTTCTCCATTAGGCATGTAGCATAATGCCTCTGTGTCAACCAGGCGACCCAAAAATGGCTCTTTCCCACCTTATTCCACTTCAAATGTTGATATTTCACTATCACTTCATATCTTTAGCATTTTATCTCATCTTGTTCACAATTATAGTAACTTCACTTGATATCTTGGGCATGTTCACAACTCCATTGAGCATTACAAAAGATTGTTACTCCATAAAATTCATCTTTGTACATGTTGTGCTACCATAGAAGCTACGAGTTTGGAGTCTTGCGAGACCTCCCTTTCTCACTATTGCAGCCATGTCGACTTTTCCAAGTTCGTTGTCTTGCATTCTCCCTTCATTGGCCTTGAGAGCCTTTGGGTGGAGGTGGTATTGCTTCACTATCCTTTCTTATTGTGGTTTGATAAAGTAGCATTGTATCTTTTGCAGTGTTTAGTACTCTCCCTTTTATTTTATTTATCATATTTTCTACTTTATGTCTTTCTTGGTTGTCCATGGAGGTGAAAACACCAAACACGAGGTTTGACTAAGGCAAACCCCTATACAAACCAACATTTTTCCCTCTCTTGGTTGTGTGTAGGTGAACATGTGTATGGAGCTCATTGGCGAACTGAAGCCTCAGTGAGTAGATATTCATAAATCTTATTTTCATCTACCTTCTTTATCATTTACGTAGCTATTTCTCATACTTCATAGTTTTTTTTATTCCATTAAAATCAGTTAGCTAGAACATTAGTAGGTTCTCTAGTATTTTACATTATGTTTTACACTTTCTTGTCATATGAACGCAAGGGTCCCAGAGAGACACCAATACACTACGTTGTCATCCTAGACCTGTGCTACCATCTTCAGGAAAAGAGTTGCTTGAGGTGCACTCTTGATTCCAGATATTGGCTTGTGTAGCCCCATTTATATTTTTGGATTTGTAGAGTGACAAAAGCACTTGAGAGTGCTCTTCATTCTCGATTCTTGTCCTAGACACCTGTTAGCTTGAGGTAAGATAGGGTATCCCTCCGCTCTCATATCTTCATTACCTTGAGCCTTGGTGTGGTTGGTCCCCCTACATTACAAGAAGGTAGATATAAGGTTTTTTTACTTTTACCATCTACCGCTAATAAACCACCTCCAACATAAAATAATCCTCAACTTTCTCTTCTTTCTGCTAACCTTCCTAGAAAATTTGATCAAAGAATCCCATGATGCTAGCGCTCTCAATCTTGATCTTTCACCTCCCTTGTAGCTGCACCAAGGCCTAATCCTTAGGCTCTATCACTTCCATTTGGTCTTGTGCCCTCCTAAACCTATCTCAGCTATGTGTGTGGAGGAATTGGAACCACTTGACCTTGCCTTTGATAAACCGTCCCCTACTGCTTCGATGGGTCTTTTGGAATTGTAAAGTTTTAACAGTCTCATTGACCCTTCATGCTTATTAGTTTCCCAAAGAGTCCATATTACGAGCATAATATTTTCCTCACACAACATACTCACCAAGGTCCAGGTCAAATTTTGTATTATAGCCCCATAAAATTTATCTAACCATGAAAATTTAACATATGAAACATATCAGCATAAGATGGTGCAGATCTCACCGATACTAATCTCTTTCAGTACATCGACAAGATATCAACAGTGTCATACTGATAAGGATATACGTCAAAGAGAACGCGGGTTCACATTTTCTATCGGCAAGACAAAATGTATCGGCATGACGGTGTGAGGTCATATCGAGCTAATTTTCTTTTTACCGCTTCGAGTACAATAAAATGTATTTACCAGACTAGGGTCATTGGGGTGAGATTTCAAAATATTGCCCGAAGATTTCAACGGTCTCACCGATAAAGCAAAGGAAAATTCGGTCGATGAGACAATGATTGTGGGAGAGCTCCAAGAGTCTTACCGACCTATCGTGTTATATCAACTGGATTGACGTGATCACATATATGGAGATAAAAGGGTCAGAGGGACAATATGTGTGGTCTCACCGAAGAAAAGATACATCAATAAGATAAACCTTAGTGGGGAGATCTATGAAGGTCACAACGAATACTATTCCATCGGTAGGACAATTATTTTGTCTCAACGAATTGAGTTAACAAAAAGAACATCTCGATGAGACACATACCTTCAGGATAATATAGAAGATTGTCTGCCCGATCCCTTAAGTCATGGCGATAGGCTTGATCGATAAGAGCTGTGGCGACATAAAGAATAACTATCGGGGAGACTTGAGGTATCGCTGAAACTACAAGATGTCTCGGCGGGTATGTGAACATTGGTGAAAGTACGAATAAAAGGATCGGCTAGAGATTTGAAAATGTCTTGCCGATATGCCATGTGATGTGATAGCGAGAATTTTGAAGAGCCTGCTTCATGCGTGTCATAGCCAAGACATTAATGGCGCCATGAGAACATAAAATATTTTTTGAAACTAGGTGAATTCAATTAAAAATATTTTGCTCGCGGAGTTGACAGTAAGGAAGAGGAGAAGAATGAGCGAATGATTGAAGTGTTCATTCAAATTGGAATTTCAGGTGAAATACAGTAAGTCTTTCATCCCTTGAATATTGTGATTTTCATAGAATGGAAAGTACTGGTCCAGAGAAATCAAAAGGTAGAAAACTTGGGGAGAGTAGTCAATCAAAAGGAAAAAAATAGAAAATAGAAAGTTAGTTGGAGGGCACTGAATGAAAATTGAACCAAGATCTCATAGACTAGCTATCCAGTTCTGGACCTACAGCGAAATGCTCTACACAACTTAGGGCTGAGGTGGATAAATTAGATGATAAATGTAAGTTCATTGGAGATATTTGGACCCCAATCAGAGGCTATGAACTGTTCAGTTTCCATTACTACCGAAGGAATCATTTTGAGCCAGTATGTAACCCTTGGAGGCTCAATTTAGGTAAACTAGTATGCCCTAATGTCTTTTTTAATGTCGAATTGGTCAAGATGTTGGCTAGTCATTATCATCCAAAACATAGGGCCATATGTGATCTATCTGGGAATCCGATAATACATTTGTCTGAGAATGCAATAAGCGAGGTCTTCAAATTAGAAGGGATGTGCAATGAGAAAATTGTAAGTGAAGAGCGCGAGTGTGAATTCAGAAGAACGAACATGATTTATAATGGTTGGAGATTACCCCTACATAGAATTAGGCATGGTGGAAAACTGATTCTAATGGAAGAAAATGAGAGACCACCTTCTCATGTGGACCTTTTCGAACCTTATATAAAGTACACCTATTTATCAGTGGGATAGGTATTGGGAATGGAGGTTCCAGAGTATATGACAATTGTGCCCATGGTGATTGCAACAGATATTCAATATCATAACTCCAGGCCTTGGGATTATGCTCCATATGTGTTTAAAGAGCTTGATGCAGGGTTGATGACAATAAAAAATGGAGCCTATGTCCAACACCTCAGGAATTATTCATTGTTGATGCACTTGGTGCTATAATTTGGATAGGAATTAGGATTGTGGCCCTAGGATCTAAGAATTTTACAATTTGATAAAGAAGGCAGGCCATTGCCTATTCAGTCATGGACTACTGTTTGGGACAGTAGGTTTGCTAATTTTAGTTTTGTTCATTTTGAAGAATACTTTGTAAAGCCATTGTACAAGCTTTATAATCATCCTTGTGACTATTCTTTGTCTGATGAAATAAAGAGGTTTCTCAGACCTAAGGATTTTAATGGACCAGTTGGCCACAATTGTGGGGATTGGTATTGTTTAGAAAACACCACCATGATTAGGGTGTATGGATTTGAAGATGCCCCATTTATTTTGCCTAAAACAGTTCCAGATAGGATTGCATATTTAGAGATTATTAGGCAAATGGATTTCTCCAGTGTCATGAACTGAAGCTCTTTTGGAAAGTAAGATTTTATTCCTAGTACACTATGTTTTGGTGATTTTACTGTGTTGGCAAAAGAGGGATACAATCTGATTCTTGCCAGATTAGTATAACATGAGAAGAGGATCATTGAGGAAGAAATTTGATCCAGAAGGATATATTCATTCTGCCAAATAGAGGATAAAATTTAGAGGGTATCACCATGTGCCCTACCAGTTTGATGATATGATAAAAAAAATTGAAGTAGAGGAGGCAGAAATGATAATTGAGAAAAATAATCAAGAATTATTGGATGTAGAGATGTTCTCCTCTAGTGAAGAGGCATTAGAGACTATTAGGTCACAAAATCCTCTTGGTAAGGTATCAAAGACAAGAACTCAAGAATACACCTATTCTGCTAGAGAATTAAGTGTCGAGGAAAGTACATATGCTGATACGAGATGAGGAATACAAATCTTTTGTAGCTGATGATGAGTTCATAAAGTCCTCATAATTCAATTCATTTTTATATAAACAAAATGGAAAAGAAATAAGAGAATTGGTTGAGAATGTCACACCAGGAAATGAAGAGCAGTTGTTAAAAGATTTGAAAGATGATGTTGAGAAAGAAATGGAAAACATGACCCTGGAGAAGGGGAGAGAAATGTTGGAAAAGGCTGGTGTATTGATTTTCCCAGGATTAGACCTCAATTCTACATTAGTTTTTTATAGTTTCTTAAAGGACAACAATAATACACATAAGATCAACATAGAAAAGGTAACATAAGTATATACAGTATCAAGATATAATCCTGATGAAAAAACATTGATGATTTGGGCTTTATACCCACCCCATAAAAGGCCAGTTGTTATTGACACTGAGAAAGCATATGGACATGTCATGACCTTGAAAGCTAGGGAAGCTGATCTAGTAGCAACCACAAAAATAGGGATCAATGTGGAAAAATTGAATAAAGCCCAAATACAGGCATTGATTAGGGAAAAGGAAATGTACAAAAAAAATAATGAGAGAATGCTGAGAGAAAATGAGCGTCTAAAAGACTTATTAGGTGTCACAACAGGGTGAACTAAACTGCTCACTCAAGGTGAAAGTGCATAGGTAAAGGACCATTGGGAAGGATCAAGTGCTTATTCCCAAGGGAAAATGGATACACTTATGACAGTAATCAAAAAGAGGCAGACTATTTTAACCACTTGGATAAATAAACTTTGGGGAAAGCACTCATAGTACTTTGATGCAATAAAAGAACATAAAAGTGTGGATGGTAGAATCCAAGAGAAACTTGAGGAGATAAAGCAAGGACATGCTCCTAACAATGCAACAATTGAGGATGCTAATCATGTTATGGACAAGCATAGAGGTTTCTTTGAGGAGTTACAAGAGGATGCGCAAGAATTGATGGGGCCGCTGAGAATGGATTTACCGCATTCTTTAATGATGGAGATATGTTAAAATAAATGGCCACATGGAAGAGTGAGAGTTAATTAATGCTCCAAGAGATCTTAAAGATAGCCATTGTGAAAGATACAATGTTGGATGAAGCGTGTGAGAAAAATGAACAGATGGTGGTGAGGGAGATTGTGATCCGTAATGAACTAGGAGATGCCGATACACATGAGCGTCGATACTACACAGATCATATGTTAAGGGTCCACTTATGGCTTAACAGAGCTTAGTCTTTATTAGTTTTGTTATTAGTTCATTTTAAGAAATTTTTGAAGGGACACTTCTTTTCAAGTGGTTGATGTATATAAATATCTATTTTTGTAACCAAAAAGGCATTAGAAGAAGATAGATAGAAAGTAGATAGTAAGAAATACAATATTTTCAGAATGCTTCAAAGAAGCATGATGCATGTATGAAGTTTTTGAGGGATGAATGAAAGAGCTCTGATTTTGTGGTGCCTTTCTGATATCAATTATTTGTTAAATTAATTGAAAATATTATCAAGTTGTCTCCAAGGTTGATATTTCTTTGTTATTTAAATTGACATATCAATTATATTCTCAGTTTATCAATACACATTTGTTGTATTTGTGTGATGTGATTGGTTGGTTCTTTCAAGTAAAGATTAAATCCTTCAAGACATTCACAGTAATTTGGAAAGTATCATTTGGATCACTAAGAAGAGCTTGGTAATTATATTCTTGCATGTTTATACAAGTTATAAACTAATATTCATATGCCAAATAATTAGAGTCTCTGCTAGATAGAAGTCATTCATCTAAAGCTTTCACTTGACTCCGTTTTACCCAACAAGGCACTAGTCTTATTTATCCTTTTAGGTTTCATCCATTTTATTTACATCTCTTAATTGAACATATTAATTTTCACCTTGATATTGCATATACAATTTATACCAAATTTAGGATATTTCTTATACTATTTATAACAAATTTAGACCATATCTCTCCACTGTTAAAATTGCCATTGTGGATAGTTGGTCAAGTAGGAAGCATAGTCCAAAATCTGCAGCAATCATATAGGTATACCCGCCTAGGTTTAGCAGAGCCTTAAGAGTAGAAGGTTCAACTGTACTGGTTGGCCTTGTTAGTTGGCCAATAGCGTTGTGAGAGCTTGGCAGCCTCTTGTGGTTGAAACCTACGTTTTTGAGATGCAACAAATTGGCGACTCTGTTGGGGAAAAACTTGAGAAAATTCTGGTGGCAGGCATCCTTTCCATATAGAGTCATTTAATAAAGATTCATAGTTAAAAGATTTAAAAATTGACTCCGTTGGGTGAAATAACAACATTTTCTCACTTTTAGAAAAAGTGGGTGGTGACTCAGAATGAACAAAAGCATTGAAACTAATACAATAAGGTACAAATCAGAAAGGAATCAACCTAGAGTTCAGACCATCACGATTACCCATAATATGCAGGGAAGAAGATCCTTATACAAAGATAATGACGGTCCTAATAATAAAAGTAAATGGAATTCTAAAAATGATCAGGGAAAAAAGGTATCTGATGACTAGGGCCCAAAAAACCATCAAAACCACCAGTGGAAACACATAATTCATACGATGCGTTGACAAATGAAAAAAAACCATCCAAAGAACTTCACACTCTAGAGGAAAAGAGAAACCCTCTCTGGAAAATAAACTATGAGAAGGATGACGAGTACATGGCTAATTTTGAGGATAGAAAAAGGAGAGAGTTTGAACATGAGCAAAGAAAAACATTTTTTGAGGAGGGACTTGAATATGAAGAAGCATATGAAGAAAATCATGAATTTATAACCCAAGATGAGCCAGATGCACAGTTACAATGCATGAGGCAAGAATCAAAAAAATAAAGAATAGAATATGAGCAAAGGCTTTAGGCGATAAAAGAATTGGAGAGATTAAAGTTACAAAAGGCTTAGATCAAAACACCAATGGATGACTCAACTAAGTATATGCCCCCTTATAAGAATAATAATATGAGACCATCAAATTCTCCACAGGCCCACCGAAATCAGCCAAGGAACCAATATGGACATCAAAATGCTTCACCACAATATAAGGGTGTTCAACCACCTCCTTATTAGCAACATGTACCCCCACAAGGTCAACAATATGTGGCAAATAGGAATCCATTATACCAACATCAAAATTACCAAAATCCTCCTCCACAATATACAACCATGATCATGCAATTTGACTTGGCCGGATTTCAGATATACCCTTACCCACTAGATAACAATTGGAGAAAATTAGTCCCAAAATTCACAGGATGTAGTGCAGTCACAGCTGAGGAGAATATGGGAAACTTTAAAGCAGTTATTCAAGACTTGGATATGCAATATGAGGATGTACAGGTGAGATTATTTATGATATTGCTGATTGAAGATGTCGGAGACTAGTTTAACAGTTTACGGACAACATTCATTGATTCTATTCATATAGTTTATAAGAAATTTCTCCAGAAATATGGGAATCAATGTGCATCAAAGTTTGTTTTGCATGAGTTAGTAACTATACAAAAGCATCAAAATGAGTCAGCTTATGACTTTAATTACAGGTTTTCCAAGCTACATAATAAAATAGCTTGTGAATCCAAGCTGGCTGACCCTGTTGCATTGAGAATCTATTTGAAAGATTTTGATCCCAAGACAAGATATGAGCTTAGGAACAAAGATCCTAGGAATTTGAATGAAGCTCAAAAGATAGCACTCACAATTGAGAATAACAGGAAAGCTACAAAAATGATTTATAAAAGGGAAAAACCTAGGGTTCCCCCATATGCTCCCCCAAATAGACAAGAAAATACATACAAGAATGAAAGACCAAGGTTACATGACATGCCTTATAATACAAAATGGAAGGATGGGAATCCAATGAATGATAGACCCAAAAATAAAGAAACATCGGATCCATTGAAAAGGAAGGGAGTGTATATGGTAGATAAGAGTCCCTGGTGCTCAATGTGTTATGCACCACATTCCCCAGAGCACTGTGTTACAGCTCAGCCAATACCTGAAGAGGATACATTGGAAAATTATGGTGGTGAAGACTAGAATGTCTATTTAACTTCCCACACTCTTGTTGCTTTGAAGCAGGAATATTCATCTTCAGAGGAGGAGGGATATGAGTATGATGTTGACCATCAAAAATATAATATTCATATGGTAGAACAACAGGTTTTCTTTGACCATGAAGAAAGTGATAATGAGAAAAATCCCCCTACTGCATCATGTCAAACTAATAGGTATAGTATAAGGAGACCAAGTGAAGAAGAGATTGAGAGGTTGACTATTGCATCAGTGGAAGAAGCTAGAAACAAATATCGGTTAAGAAATAGAACAATAAATAAAGATGAGGGTGTCCCAAGAGGAATATTTGTAAAAAATAAAAAGGTACAAAATGAGACTTCAAAAAAGACAAATGACAAGCAACCGAACAAGAAAGAACAAAAGAGAGCTCCTAAAGAGGAAAGTAAAGAAATCCCCATTGAGAAGCAAAAGCCAAATCAAACATGCAAAGGGGAAAAAGAAGAAAGCAAAGGAGAACTGATAGAATTAAGGAAGGTAATCAAAATCGAAGGTACATCTTTTGATTTCATACAAACCTTATCTCAACTAAAAATATATGTCCCATTACTTGAAATGATGAAAATTTAGGAGTATAGGGAAGGTGCCATTCAATTGATGTCTAAAGGGAATCAAAATATAAACCTTGAAAATAAGGAGATCCCCGAAACCACCAAAAAGAAGAAATAAATAAAAATCCCAGAAGCCTGCTTGATGAATACGCCACAAATTGACCCATTTTTTACCACCCTGCTCATAAAGTGGGAAATTAGTAAGAAATTGCATGATAGATTCAGGTGCTTCCATGAATATTATGCCAGTAGGAGTAATGAAACAACTTGGTATGTGGGTAGATGTAGAGGGAGGTAAATGTTATGCCATGGATAGCAGGCCTGTTCTAGTTGTAGGAATAATAAAGAATGTGGAAGTGAGATTAGAAACCTACCCCCAAGCTGTCTACAATATTGATATAACTGTAATTGATTCACCTCCTCAATTTGGAATGATTTTATCCGAGACAATGGACTGCAACAATGGGGGGTAATGTGCAGTTCGATTTATCATATGCCACTATACCAGTAAATGGTGAAGAGGTCAAGTTATATAAGGAGCCAAGAATGAATAAAATTGTTGAGTGTGTTCCTTAGGAACAACTTAATTGCTTTTGTGATGTAGATTTGGGGAGTTTTAGAGTGGAGTTATCACAACCTAAATTAGTAAACAAAGACCCAATTGATAAACATATTTATGAAAATCAGCAAGGGGTATGGAAAATGTACTTTGATGGGGCATGTAGCCAAGAAGGTAATGGAACCAAGGTAGTCTTCATATCTCCTGAAGGTACTACATTTAAATATTCATTTTTGTTGGCATTTGAATGTACAAACAATGTGGTGGAATATGAAGCCTTGTTAACTGGTTTAAACATGGCAGTCAAACACAAAATTAAACTGTTAACTATTTTTGGAGATTCGGAGCTAGTTGTGTCACAAGTCAGATCTAAATATGTTGCAAAGAACAAGAGGCTGAAGCAATACAAAAATTCTATATGGGATACAATCGAGCTATTTGATGCTTTCTCCATAGATTGGGTGGATCGGTCAAAAAATATAATGGCAGACTTCCTAGCCAATGTAGCACTAAAAAGGGATGACATCACCTTGGTAGGAGTGTCTCAAATTGAGTTCAAGACAAGACTCGTTGTGCCTGAAAATATATACAGTTGGAAGGTTTTTAATGAGGACATTGACCTCCTAAAGTTTCTTCACTGTATAGACCAATATGAGGCCCAAGAAATTAACTTTAATGCCTTTGTAGAAGAAATAAATGGAGAGCAGAGATTATCTGGGAAGAAGGTCTTACAAATTAGAACTAATAAACTCCCTAAAGGATTAGTAGCATTGGAGAGAGTATATGATGGAGGTGATCGATCTCTTATGAAACAAACACCAGTTAAGAAGGAAGATATTGAAGAGATAAATTTAGGGACTGAACTGGCACCAAGAAAAGTATATATTGGAAAGTAGATAAGCCTGACAGTTCGAAGAATGTTGATCTCATTACTAAGAAAATTTAAAAATGTATTTGCATGGTCTTATGAAGATCTCAAGGAATATAGGGAAGACCTATTTCAACATGAAATCCTGTTGAAACCAGATGCAAAGCCGTTTGGATAGAAACAAAGACCTATTAACTCTACATTAGAACCAAAGATGCAAGAGGAATTGGAAAAGCTTAGAGATGGGGGAATCATTAAACTGACCAAACATTCAACATGGTTGTCAGACTTAGTTCCTATGAGAAAGAAGAACATAGATATCAGACTATGTGTGGACTTCAAAAATTTAAATGTGGCATCCCTTAAGGATAATTACCCTCTGCCTAATATGGAGGCTATGCTACACAAAGTGACAGGGTGTGAGTTGTTATCTATGATGGATGGTTTCTCTGGTTATAATTGGGTTAAAGTTAGGGAATCTGAGCAGTATAAGACAAATTTCACAACTCCATGGGGAACATATGTTTATGTGAGAATGCCCTTTGGTCTCATAAATGCAGGAGCAAATTTTTAAAGAGCCATGGACTTAGCATTTGCAGACTAGATTAATGTTATAATGGTAGTATATCAAGACGACCTTACTGCTTACTCAAAAAGGGGTGAAGATCATGTAGAACATCTCGAAAAAATATTCATAAAAGCCTTAGAATATGGCATTACTTTGAATAATACAAAAATGTCATTTTGTTGTCATAGAGGGAAAAATATTAGGACATATTGTGTCGAAGAATGGAGTTAGAATAGATCCTAAGAGAGTTGAATCCATAGATAAGGTTCCTATTCCTAAAAGTGTCAAAGACATCCAATCGTTCTTTGGACAGATTAATTTTATTAGGAGGTTTATGTCTAACTTTCCAGAAATTGTTAAGCCCATATCAAAAATGCTAAGGAAAGGACAAAAAATTGAATGGACTCCAGAAGCATTAGAAGCCTTTGTATCCATTAAAAGAGCCATTAAGGAAGCCCCTGTCCTCAAATCTCCCGATTTCACAAAACCTTTTCAAATATTTTCATTCACTTCCTTGCACACTATAGTTGATGTTATGTTACAAACAAATGAGGATGGTCATGAGCAACCTGTGTCCTTTTTTAGTAAATCTTTGCAGGGATCATAATTGAAATATGACGTAATGGAAAAACAGGATTTTGCACTAGTAAAAGCCACAAAGGCCTTTAGACCGTATCTCATTGGAGCCAAGGTGATTGCTTATGTCCCTCACACAGTTGTCAAAGAAATTTTAACACAGTCAGAAGTAACAGGGAAGAGATGTAAATGGATTAATAAAATCTAGGAATTTGATATGGAAATACAAATTACTAAATTGATAAGAGGCCAAGGATTGGCCAAGTTAATGGTGGAAGCAAATATTGAGGAAAATCAAATTTGCAATGTGGAAGATGAAAGAAATGAAATTGCAAGTATTGAACATACACCTTGGTATACAAACATCATGTATTACCTCAGAAACACAAAAAGCCCTGAAGGATTTAATGATAACCAGAAAAGAACCTTGAAACTACAGGCATCTAAATATGTATTCATAGAAGGTGATTTATTTTGGAAGAACAGAGATGGAATGTTGTTGTTATGTTTAGATGAGTCACAAGCTAATCATGTTTTGAAAGAAATGCGTGAAGGGGTCTGTGGAGGCCATTATTTGAAAAATAAAACTACACATAAAATTCTCAGGGCAGGTTATTAGTGGCCAATTTTTTTTAATGATTCCTTTTCATAAGTAAGAAAATGTGAAGCATGTCAAAAGTTTTCCAGAAAAATGCAATATTAGGGAGCTTTACCACTTAGACCTATGCAGGTTGAAGCCCCTTTTCATCAATGGGGGATTGATTTTATTGGGGAGATACAAGAGAGATCAAGTGGAGGACATAGATGGATACTGGTGGCCACTGATTACTTCAGCAAATGGGTAGAAGCAATCCCAACCAAACATGCGATGAGTAAAGTTGTGATAAATTTCTTGATGGATAATTTCATCACCAGGTTTGCTACACCATTGAGATTAATCATAAAAAATGGGATGTGTTTTAGATCGGATGAGTTTAAGGCCTTTTGCAGTACACATGTTATTACTATCTCTTATTCCGCCCCTTACCATCTACAAGCTAATGGTTAGGCAGAGTCCAGTAACAAAAGTCTTTTAAAAATCATGAGAATGCTAGGTGGAAACAAAAGGGTATGGGATTCAAAATTAAAATTGGTTGTATGGGCTGATAGGATCATTGTCAAAAAGGCAATTGGAAAATCCCCATATGAACTAGTATATGGAACACAAGCCAAAATTCCTTTACAAAATTTGTTACTAGTTTACAAATTTATCCTTCAAGGAGACATGGAGGTTCCTGAACCAATGGAAGAGAGAATGGAACAATTAGCAGAGCTTGATGAAATGAGAAGACTAGCTCAAAAATAGAACATGAAGTTGCGAACATAAATTAAGTATTTGTTTGACAAAATGGAAAAAATAGAAAATTTGAAGAAAATGACCTAGTATTGATGTGGAATGCTAGGTGCCAAGAGGAAGGAAAACATGGAAAATTTGAGCTTTGTGGTTAGGACCTTTTGTTGTTGTTGGTAAACGATGAGAGGATTCATATTATTTGCAAAATATGAGTGGTGGAGAATAGGAGTTACCTTTACATGGGCAATTTCTAAAGAAAATTTTCTCTTAAAAATTACAGAGGATCAAGGGTTGCCAGTGCATGGAAAACTCTTAAGAAAACCTTTCATATATTTTCCATGCATAGTAGTATAGGAAATAAAGGGTACAGGAAATTGATAGTACATGGAAAATCTTGGGATCCCTTATTTTATTTTTCTCCATGTGCAATAGTTTAGGATCATGTTCATCTCCACTTACTTTCATCCATAATGATTGGTCTGCTCACCCAGAGATCTGGATCCTTGCAATGATCTCACAATCATTCATCCCCAGATGGAGCCACTATTGGAACTGTAAAGTTTTAACAGTCTCATTGACCCTTCATGCTTATTAGTTTCCCAAAGAGTCCATATTACGAGCATAATTTTTTCATCACACAACATACTCACCAAGGTCTAGGTCAAATTTGTATTATAGCCCCATAAAATTTATCTAACCATGAAAATTTAACATATGAAACATATTGGTATAATATGGTGTAGTCTCACCGATACTAATCTCTTTTAGTACATCAACAAGATATCAGCAATGTCATACCGATAAGGATATATGTCAAAGAGAACGTAGGTTCACATTTTCTATCGACAAGACAAAATGTATCGGCATGACGGTGTGAGGTCATATCGAGCTAATTTTATTTTTACTGCTTCAATTACAATAAAATGTATCGGCCAGACTAGGGTCATCGGGGTGAGATTTCAAAAGATTTCCCAAAGCTTTCAACGGTCTCACCGATAAAGAAAAGGAAAATTCGATTGATGAGACAATGATTGCGGGAAGAGCTCTAGGAGTCTTACCGACCTCCCGTGTTATACCGACTATATTGACGTGATAACATATATGGAGATAAAATAGTTAGAGGGAAAATATCTGTGGTCTCACCGAAGAAAAGATGCATCGGCAAGATAAACCTTAGCAGGGAGATCTATGAAGGTCACAACGAATACTATTCCATCGGTAGGACAATTATTTTGTCTCAACGAATTGAGTTAACAAAAAGAACATCTCAGTGAGACATATACCTTCGGGATAATGTAGAATATTTTCTGCCCGATCCCTTAAGTCATGGCGATAGGTTTGATCGGTAAGAGTTGTGGCGACATAAAGAATAACTATTGGGGAGACTTGAGGTATCACTGGAACTACAAGATGTCTCGGCAGGTATGTGAATGTTGGTGAAAGTCCGAATAAAAGGATCGACCGGAGATTTAAAAATGTCTTGCCGATATGCTATGTGATGTGACAACAAATTTTTTGAAGAGCCTGCTTCATGCGTGTCACAACCAAGACATTAATGGCGCCATGAGAACATAAAATATTTTGCTCGTGGAGTTGATAGTAAGGAAGAGGAGAAGAACGTGCGAAGGATTGGAGCGTATGTTCAAATTGGAATTTCAGGCAAAATATAGTAAGTCTTTCATCCCTTGAATATTGTGATTTTCATAGAATGGAAAGTACTAGTCCAGAGAAATCAAAAGGTAGAAAACATGGGCAGAGTAGTCAATCAAAAGGAAAAAAGCAGAAAATAGAAAGTCAGTTGGAGGGCATTGAATGAAAATTGAACCAGGATCTCATAGACCAGCTACCCAGTTCTGGACCTAAAGCGAAATGCTCTGCACAACTTAGGGCTGAGGTGGATAAATTAGATGATAAATGTAAGATCATTGGAGATATTTGGACCCAAATCAAAGGCTATGAACTGTTTAGTTTCCATTACTATCGAAGGAATCGTTTTGAGCCAGTATGTAACCCTTGGAGGCTCAATTTAGGTAAACTAGTATGCCCTAATGTCTTTTTTAATGTTGAATTTGTGAAGATGTTGGCTAGTCATTATCATCCAAAACATAGGGCCATATGTGATCTATCTGGGAATCCAGTAATACATGTGTCTGAGAATGCAATAAGCGAGGTCTTCAAATTAGAAGGGATGTGCAATGAGAAAATTGTAAGTGAAGAGCGCGAGTGTGAATTCAGAAGAATGGACATGATTTATAAGGGTTGGAGATTACCCCTACACAGAATTAGGCATGGTGGCAAACCGATTCCAATGGAGGAAAATGAGGGACCACCTTTCATGTGGATCTTTTCGAACCTTATATAAAGTACACCTATTTCTCGGTGGGACAGATATTGGGAATGGAGGTTCTAGAGTATATGGAAATTGTGCCCATGGTGATTGCAACAGATATTCAATATCATAACTCTAGGCCTTGGGATTATGCTTCATATTTGTTTAAAGAGCTTGATGTAGGGTTAATGGCAATAAAAAACTGGAGCCTCTATCCTGCACCTCAGGAATTATTCATTGTTGATGCACTTGGTGCACTTTAGACAGGAATTAGGATTGTGGCCCAAGGAGTTGATAATTTCATAATTTGATAAAGAAGGTAGGCCATTACCTATTCAGTCATGGATTGCTGTTTGGGATAGCAGGTTTGCTAATTCTAGTTTTGTGAATTTTGAAGAATACTTTGTAAAGCCATTGTACAAGGTTTATAATCATCCTTATTACTATTCTTTGTCAGATGAAATAAAGAGGTTTCTTAGACCTAAGAATTTTAATGGACCAATTGGCCACAATTGGGGGGATTGGTATTGTTTAGAAAATGCCACCATGATTAGGGTGTATGGATTTGAAGATACCCCATTTATTTTTCCTAAAATAGTTCTAGATAGGATTGCATATTTAGATATTGTTAGGCAAATGGATTTCTCCAGTTTCATGAACTTAAGTTATTTTGGAAAGCAAGATTTTATGCCTAGTACACTATGTTTTGGTGATTTTACTGTGTTGGCAAAAGAGGGATATAATCTAATTCTTGACAGATTACTACACTATAACATGAGAAGAGGACCATTGAGAAAGAATTTTAATCCATAAGGATATATTCATTCTACCAAATAGAGGATAAACTTTGGAGGGTATCACCATGTGCCCTACCAGTTTGATGATATGATAAAAAATCTGGAAGCAAAGGAGGCATAAATGATAATTGAGAAACATAATCAAGAATTGTTGGATGCAGAGATGTTATCCTCTAGTGAAGAGGCATTAGAGGCTATTAGGTCACAAAATCCTCTTGGTAAGGTATCAAAGACAAGAACTCAGGAATACGCCTATCCTGCTAGAGAATTAAGTGTCGAGGAAACTACAGTTGCTGATACGAGACATGAGGAATACAAATATTTTGTATCAGATGACGAGTTCATAAAGTCCTCATAATTCAAGTCATTTTTATATAAACAAAAGGGAAAAGAAATAAGAGAATTGGTTGACAATGTCACACCAGGAAATGAAGAGCAGTTGTTAAAAGATTTGAAAGATGATGTTGAGAAAGAAATAGCAAACATGACCCCGAAGAAGGGGAGAGAAATGTTGGTAAAGGCTGGTGTCATGATTTTCCCAAGATTAGACCTCAATTCTGCATTAGTTTTTTATAGTTTCTTAAAGGACAACAATAATACACATAAGCTTAGCATAGAAAAGGGAACAAAAGTATATACAGGATCAAGATATAATCCTGATGAAGAAACATTGATGATTTGGGATTTATACCCACCCCATAAAAGGTCAGTTGTTATTGACATTGAGAAAGCATTTGGACATGTCATGACCTTGAAAGTTGGGGAAGCTGATCCAGTAGCAACCGCAAAAATAGGAATCAATGTGGCAAAATTGAATAAAGCCCAAATACAGGCATTGATTAGGGAAAATAAAATGTACAAAACAAATAATGAGAGAATGCTGAGAGAAAATAAGCGTCTAAAAGACTTAGTAGGTGTCACAACAGAGCCAACTAAACTGCTCACTCAAGGTGAAAGTGCATAGGTAAAGGACCATTGGGAAGGATCAAGTGCTTATTCCCAAGGGAAAATGGATACACTTAGGGAAGTAATAAAAAAGAGGCAAACTATTTTAACCACTTGGATAAATAAACTTTGGGGAAAGCACTCACAGTACTTTGATGCAATAAAAGAACATAAAAGAGTGGATGATAGAATCCAAGAGAAACTTGAGGAGATTAAGCAGCGGGATGCTCTTGACAATGCAACAATTGAGGATGCTAATTGTGTTATGGACAAGCATAGAGGTTTCTTTGAGGAGTTACAAGAGGATGTGCAAGAATTGATGGAGTCTGCTGAGAATGGATTTACTATGTTCTTTAATGATGGAGATAAGTTGAAAGAAATGGCCACATGGAAGAGTGAGAGTTAATTAATACTCCAAGAGATATTAAAGACAACCACTGCGAAAGATACAATGTTGGATGAAGCATGTGAGCAAAATGAACGGATGGTGGTGAGGGAGATTGTGATCCACAATGCACTAGGAGATGCGGATACACATGAGCACTGAGACTACACAGATCATATGTCAAGGGTCCATTTATGGCTTAACATAGATTAGTCTTTATTATTTTTATTAGTATTTCATTTTAAGACATTTCTGAAGGGACGCATCTTTTCAAGCGATTGATGTACATAAATATCTATTTTTGTAACCAAAAAGGCATTAGAAGAAGATAGATAGAAAGTAGATAGTAAGAAATACAATATTTTTAGAATGTTTCAAAGAAGCATGATGCATGCATGAATATTTTGAGGGATCAATGAAAGAACTCTGATTTTGTGGCACCTTTCATGTATCAATTATTTGTTTAATTAATTGAAAATATTATCCAGTTGTCTCCAAGGTTGATATTTCTTTGTTATTTAAATTGGCATATCAAGTATATTCTCAGTTTATCAATACACATTTTCTGTATTTGTGTGATGTGATTGGTTGGTTCTTTCAAGTAAAGATTAAATCCTTCAAGACATTCATAGTAATTTGGAAAGTATCATTTGGATCACTAAGAAGAGCTTGGTAATTATATTCTTGCATGTTTATACAAGTTATAAACTAATATTCATTCATCTAAAGCTTTCACTTGACTCCGTTTTACCCAACAAGGCACTAGTCTTATTTATCCTTTTAGGTTTCATCCATTTTATTTACATCTCTTAATTGAACATATTAATTTTCACCTTGATATTGCATATACAATTTATACCAAATTTAGGATATTTCTTATACTATTTATACCAAATTTAGACCATATCTCTCCACTGTTAGAATTTCCATTGTGGATAGTTGGTCAAGTAGGAAGCATAGTCCAAAATCTGCAGCATTCATATAGGTATACCCGCCTAGGTTTAGCAGAGCCTTATGAGTAGAAGGTTCAACTGTACTGGTTGGCCTTGTTAGTTGGCCAATAGCGTTGTGAGAGCTTGGCAGCCTCTCATGGTTCAAACCTGTGTTTTTGAGACCCAACAAGGTCCTAAGAGGAAAACCCCCATGCCTGAAAATGAACCCTATGTTGAGCCTAGGTCTAAACCCCCACCAAAAAAGAAGAAGGGGGAGGTTGGGTTGGCCCAGTCTAAGGTTTTGGATGGGTTATGCGAGCTAAAAAATAAACCCATCAAAAAGGACAATATACCCACTACTAAGAAGGGGGAAAAAGAAAACTTCGTGCTAGGTGGACATGTCGGCCACTGATATCGAAGAAAAAAGTGTTGAGGAAAAAGACTCCAAGGGTGACACCATGGTGGTCATGAGCATTGGTGTGGACATGGAAAAAACTAGTGTGAGGAGTTCTCACAAACTAGTGAAGAACAAAAAAGGGATTATGGTGGATGATATTTCTAGTGATTCAAAGCAGAATAGCGGCATAACTGTAGACAAGAAGGACATTGTTGTGGAGATGGAAAAATATTTCATGGAGGGACCTACTAATTTCTTGGACATGAACAAAATTATCAAAGAGGACTCCACCCACTCCTTGAATCCCAAGGCTTGTGAGGAAGAGGCGACCCAGTGAAAGAATGATAAGGACAAGGACTTTGGCAAGCTACAGGAGCAGGTTGTTAAACTTGAATGCAAATTCAATACGGTAGCTCGATTCACTATTTAAATGATTCATAGATCGGCTGTCACAATTTCTAATGTCATCAAGGAGGAAGCAAATAGGAATACTATGGGTGAAGTTCCCAACTAGATTGGGGATGATGTTTCAAACCTCCTCATCTAAAAATGGGAAAGTGTGGATAGTTAGTGGCCGAGTCTATGTTACATGCTTGGTTTCTGCTATTAGTGTGTAGTGTCTGTGTCCTTTTTCTTTTTCTTTTTTTAGTTTATTTTCTATGATTTTTTGATGTTGTTTTGTTGAACTTGGTTAATTTTTGGCCCTACAGGCTCTTCATGTAAAGGGTACAACGCCTTGTAAATACTGCTTATATTATCAAAAACAAAATTTAACATACCTCACTTGAATGCTATTAAAATTGAAGGAAAGTTGATGAAATTTGGTTTAAACAACAAAAATGGATATTTGTTTATTCAGATATCCATTTCTCAGCCCTCTGCCCACACGCTCTAAAATTTTCGACAATGATAATGATAAAAAATTTATGTTTTTTACTTAAATTTGTCCAAAATGGATATCTATTTTGGAGAGCTTTCTTTTAATTATGTGTAGATCTCCCAAATGGATATATGTTTTGGAGAGCTTTTTATATTATAAAATATCTCCAAAATGGATATCGATTTCAGAGAGCATTTTTAAATATTTCATATATGTTACACGACCGAAGAGGTATATTAATATTAGTATAATATAATATATATGTAATTATATTTTATATAGTATATATATTAATATATCATATATCATATATAATATATATAATATTAATATGTAATATTAATATTAATAATATAATATTATACTAATACATATTATATAATAATGTTTATGATAATATTAATATAAAAATACATAACAATATTATAATACAAAATTATTATATAATATATAATATGATGATATTTATGATAATATTAATATATATTAATACATATTAGCATTGCAATATACTACAATATAATAATATTTAATTATTAAAATATAATATATAATATGTAATATTATATTATTATCATATAATATATAATAATATTTTTTTGATGCGTAAGAAGAACTTTTATTAATTTGAAAGCATAGTTACAACATGATGAGGCTTTTTATCAATTGCCCATTTTGACCTAGCTATCAAAATGGCTACAAAGAGCTTTACAATCATATGCAAAGAAAAACTCTTCTTAGAGAATGCTGGACTTGCTTTCCCAATTTTTACATCACCCCTTGAAATAGGAGACATAACCAATTGAATGGAACGAGATAGGTAAACATGCTTACCCAACCTTTTGATCCCCAACAACCCTAAAGAAACACATAACCACATCCACCCACCCAAAACTACGAATTCATAATTGATTGTTTTGAGAATGAACATAGAATGCACCCACTAACCAAAAAGGAACCATTAGACCCAAAAGGAGGCATTCCTCCCTACGATACTATGCAAATCAAACTTAAAGCTCACCAAAAAATACTAGCACAAATGGAAAACCCAACTTGTCCCAAACAACCATGAGCTGAAAACCCAAAACACCATGATGAAATTACAACTGTGAGGCCAAATAATGGTATTAGAGCCTAGGTTCCCTAGGAGAAGCTTAACCAGCTCGTGTAGGTCTTGGACAAGAGGACACAATGGCTAGTTATGAAGGTTCCTCTACAAACAAAGTAGCAAATTTTGATGGATCAGATTATAATTTTTGGATTATATTGATGGATACATACTTGGGATCTTTGGGATTTGATGTTTGGATGTTAGGTAAAAATGGATACATTATCCCTACTACCCCTCCCACTCATGTTGTAGGAAATAAGGATTATGAGAACAATTCCAAAGCAAATCACACTATTCTTTGTAGTTTGTCAAGTTTTGTATTTGTTAAAGTGATGCACTATCAAACTGCAAATTATGTCTAGACAAAGTCAAAGTGTATCTTTGAAGGAGATGACAAGGTAAAGTTGGAAAAGCTACAAATTCTCAGAGTCAAGTTCGAAGGTTTGAAGATGGGAGAAGAAGAAAAGACTACAGATTATCTTCTAAGAGTTGAAGAGATAGTAAAATTTATGAGAGGATTCAGAGAAGAAGAAAAAGAAACTGTCATTTTACAAAAGGTTATGAGGTCAATGGTAGTCAAGTATGATTCCAAGACCTCTACAATAGAAGAGGGAATAGACATAGATAAAATTACTCTTGATGAGCTTCATGGAATATTCATAACTTATAAGATGATAATAGGATATCTAGAACCATCCAAAATAGAAGTTGCATTCAAGGCTAAAAACAAGGAGAAGGAAGATGCACCCAAGAAGACAAATGCAAAATAAACTACATCCAGGCAGGAGGAGACTAATGAAGAAGAATCCAATTTCATTAAAAGACTTAGAAGAGGCTTTGGTAAGTATAGAGGTAAGTTACCCTTCAAATACTTTGATTGTGGTAAAGTAGGTCATTTTGTTGCAAATTATCCATATAATAAGAAGGATAACTCAAAACAAGAAGTAGATGGTAAAATGAAGAAACCCTACTTCCCTAAGAGAAGAAGTCTTCAGAGAAAGAAGAATCTATTATTGGAGTATGAATTCTAGTGTTGTCATTGATGGCAACCTAAATTCATTTATCCAGCTCACAGTTTAGTATTGGTTCATACCAGTAGAACAAAATAAAGAATAAGGTATCCGATTAAACTCGAGTCTATCGAGCAATATGCATTATCTGCTTATCAGTTCATGTTGCACATCTTAGGGAAGATTTTTGAGTATCTGGAATACCTTATTCTATATTTTTGTGCCTATGCATTCACTAGTGTATGATCTAGGTGATCTGATGCACTTATTTTTTGGTTGTTTGTGCTAGAAGGCCGACTTGGCAAAATTAGTCATTGCAGATGTTTAAGAAGTAATTTGTTACATTTTTTTTTTGAATATGTTTATTTGGGTCCTCACTATGCTTTGAACGACTATGGGTGGTGCACATAAAGAATGAGCTATGGATTTTAGTTGACAATTGAAAAGTATTTTATGTTTTATGTAAGTTGACATATGAATGATGAAATCTTTGATATCTGATATATATGAGATCGGTTGTATCATTTTGAGAGAGTGAGTGTGTAGTATGCAAATTATATTAGTGTGTGGTGAAAAATTCAGAAGGATAGTGGTGTGATTTCATCTCTGCATGGATTTGTGATGCGAATTGTAGAGAAGAGTAGAGCGAAGAGAAAAATCAGACAGAAGGTCTAGAATCTAATCTATGAGCCTAGTTGAAACTATAACCTGGCATAAGTAGATGCTAATACTTCAGTTCAATCCTTCAAATGGTTTTAATCTAAAATTTTGTAAGGCAGTGAGCCTTCCTACTTTGAGCAGTGAGCTCTAGGCAGTGTGCCTGAATGCAAGTGCATTCCCTTTTTTAAAACTTATATTTGAGTACTCAAATTGTGGATTAATCTCCACCGTGGTTTTTCCCCTAACAAGGTTTCCATGTAAAAATCCTTGTGTTATGGTGTTGTGGATGATTACTTTGTGTGTTTGCATCTTTCTTTTGGTTTAATTTTGAAATGGTTTAAATATCATATTAATAAAGATCATAGTTATAGAACACTGATTCACCCCCACTCTCTTAGTGTTCCCTTGAGTCCAACATCTTTACATCCAAGAATATACTGATCTATTAGATGATTGTAATAGTTTTGATGAAGATCAAGGATGTGCCTTCATGATGAAATAAAATCAGTTTATTTTCATGGAAAAAGAATGAGAAGAATAGAAGGTTGGAAAGGTTGAGAATCCTGGTAGAGAAGGTGAAGAGGAAGGAGAGGTTGACCTTGAAGGAGAACTCATCTATGCACTAGATTATATTGATGACCTAAGAGAGGAGATTGAGAATTTAAAAAAGGAAAATAAGCATCAAAAGAAGATCACTCAAAAAGAGTCAGACAAGATAACCATGAATCTTGAAGAATCTAACCAAAATGTGGTAAGATTGAAACTGCAAGTTGAAGAAGCTAAAAGGATTGAAGAAGTGGTCAAAACCAAGCTGCAATCTGGAGTTGATAGATGTATGAAATTAGAGAAAGAAATTGTAGCCTTAAGAAAATAATTGGAAAAGGCTAGAGAACAAATAGAGAAAAGTTTGAAACTGAAAGGGAGGATCAGAAATCCTTGATGGATTGTTGAGCACACAAAATCCATCCAACGAAGAAAAATTTGGCTTAGGCCTTGTGAAAGGAAAAATCACATTTATGGATGCTTCTGCAAAGCTATATGAAATATTTAGAGTAGGAAAAAAGTCTAGTATAGAGAAAACTTGCAAGGAGGACACCTCCAAAGAGGAAAATAAGAATTATGAGATAAAGAAATCAAAAGAGGAGAAGAATCCCATTGCAGACAAGAAGAATAACCAATCAATTCCCATTCATCAAAAGAAGAGACAAAACATAAGAAGAACTAATGTGGAAGGATTCACTGGGTTAAAGGACTTGAAGAAACCTAGACAAAGAAGACCCCCCCCATCCAACTCAAGAAATTGCTATGACCAGGTACTCCTCACACTTTTATGGGTATTGTTGTACATGCAATCAATTTGGTCATAGGGCTAGGGAATGTAGAATAGTTCTTAAAAGGAGTACAAATTTTGTAAGTGAAAATTCATTTGCTCTTTTAGTAGATATGATTATAATATGTTACAACTATAACAACTTTGGTAACTTAGCAAGAAATTATAGAATGAAGTTCATAAGACAAAATGTATAGAATGATAAATAGAAAAATACACCACCTAAAGTAAACAAGAAGCTTACAACTCCTATGAAGAATGATTAGAAATTTGAAAAGAAACAGATGCCCATACAATCAATGATTGCACAAATGGCTCTCCATGCCAAAAATAATTTTTTTTGGGTAATAGATAGTGGGTGTTCCAAACATATGATTGGAGATAAGAGTAAATTAATCCAACTCAAGAAGTGTAAAGGAGTATTAGTTAGTTTGAGTGAAAAAATTACAGTAAGGATCTGTGGAAAGGGAGTATTGAGTTTAGATGGTAAAAATCCTACTAAGGATGTCCTATATGTTGAGGGACTAAAGCACAACCTATTAAGTGTAAGTCAGATGTGTGACAATGGTTATAAGGTCACATTTGATTTAGATGGTTGTAAGATTAGGAAGGTGTTAGCAAAACAAGAATAGACAACTAAGAGGGGGGGTGAATCAGTTGTTGCAAAATTTAATACTTATTCAACCTTATTAACCTTTAATATTATATTTGATAATTAACAATGAGAGCATGAATCAACAAAACATCAGAAATACATGAATACCAAGATTTTATACGTGGAAACCTTGTTAGGGGAAAAACCACAATGGATGTTAGTCCACAAGATTATACGCTATTAAAAGTATAATGAAAGATGAATAAGGAATGCACATGCATTTAGGCACACTGCCTGGAGCTCACTGCTCATAAGGGAAGGCTCACTGCCTTACATAAAATAATCATATTAAATCCATCTGATGAGGTTGAACTGACAAATTAGCTTCTACAAAAGCCTGATGACAGCACTGATTAGGCACAAAAAACACTTCTTCACACTTCTAATTTTCTCAATATCCTCAACATATACAACCTTCAGAATCATTAATGCTAATAGTGTTGACATCAATGACAACCACATATCAGCAACACAACAACAACGTCCAACAATATCCCCCTTTGGAATTGATGGCAACACATGATGTGAAAAATACCATCAACATAATTATCTCTTCTCAAATTGTTCTTCTCCTCCTTACACTGCTCTTCTCCCTTTTTATTCCTTAATGGTTTTTCACATTACTCTTCCCCCCCTTTGACATCAATGGAAAAGGTACACAAGATCTGAACCACATATCATCTGAATCATCTAACTACTCCCCTTGAGTACCATCCACCACAACACCAATCTGAAACAAGATCTGACTATGAGTGCACAGATTGATGCAAAGACTTGCATCTTAGTTTAGATCAGGAGGGGAAATCACCCCTAACTTGCTTCTGATATACTCAAAAGTATCCTTAGGCAGCAGTTTAGTAAATATATCTTCAATTTGTTCCTTAGTAGGCACATATTCTAATCTGACTTCTTTATCACTCACTTTGTCTTTCAAAAAGTGATACTTGATAGATATATGTTTTGTCTTTGAATGTAAAACTAGATACTTGGAAATGTTTATGGCACTTGAGTTATCAAAAAATATAGAAATAGGATCATTATAATTAATTCTTATATCTCTCAACATCTATTTCATCCATAGTACTTGAGTGCAATTATTTGCAGCAGCAATATATTTTGCCTCAGCAGTAGATAAGGAAATGGAATTATGTTGTTTACTTGCCCAGGACACCAACTTCTTCCCCAAGAAGAATGCACCACCACTTGTACTTTTTCTATCATCCACATCTCTTTCCCAATCTGCATCTGTAAAGGCATTCAGAGTAAGATCATCATCCTTAGGATACCAAAGACCAAAATCAATTGTTCCTTTCAAGTATCTAAAAATTCTCTTTATTGTAGTCACATGTGATTCCTTTGGATCAACTTGATATCTAGCAACCATAGATACAACATTCATAATGTCTGGTCTGGTCTGAGTCAAATATAATAATCCACCAATCATTGACCTATACCTTGTTTGATTAGATTTAGGAGAATCCTCATTTTGTGTTAACTTGTATCCGATTACCATGGGTGTACCAACTAGTTTTGAGTCTTCCATGCCAAACTTATTCAGTAACTCTCTTACATATTTGGACTGAGATATGAAGATTCCATCATCTAACTAAGTTATTTGCAATCCTAAAAATAATTTCATCTCTCCTATCATTGACATCTCAAATTCACTTTTCATTTCATCAAAAAAATTAATGCATAAGTCATCATCACCTTAAAAAATAATATCATTAACAAAGACTTCAATAATCAACTCTTTATCCTAATCCATCTTGAAACATAGATTGTGCAGTACCTTTATTGAATCCAAGCTTCAACAAGTATTTATCTAGTCTTGCATACCAGGCTCTAGGGGCTTGTTTGAGTCCATACAATGCTTTCTTCAATCGACAAACCATATCCTTTTCATTAGTCAGTTGAAATCCATTCAACTGCTCAACATAAACTTCTTCTTCTAACTCACCATTCAGGAATGCTGACTTCACATCCATTTAATAGACTTTGTAATTTTTGAAAGTAGCATAAGCAAGAAATAAATTTACAACTTCAATTCTAGCAACATGGGAAAAGGTTTCTTCAAAATCAATGCCTTCCATCTGTGAGTATCCTTTACATACCAGTCTTTCTTTATTTCTGACCACTTCACCTTGTTCATTCAACTTATTCTGAAAGAACCATTTGGTTCCAATCACATTTTTATCTCGAGGTCTAGGAACAAGAATCCATGTATCATTTTTCTCTATCTACAACATTTATTCCTTCATTGCTTCCATCCAATATTCATCTTTGCATGCTTCATTGACATTACTAGGCTCAGTTTTGGAAATTAGGTAGTATTCTTCTACAATTCTTCTTCTAGTCTGCACACCTTTGTTCTTATCTTCTATAATCTGATTCTTAGAGTGATTTAGCTTTACATACCTTGGGACTTTGGGATTCTCTCTAACTTCTGGTTCTTTTGTTCTCTCTTCTACACTTCCACTAGCTTCTCCTTCATGATTATCTTGATTCACCAGAACAATTTGAACTTGATTCTATTTCTGTGCATTCTTTCTATTATAAGTACTATCTTATTGGTCATCTGAATCATATCCATAGTATCTATATGATCTAACAGTCTCTTCATCAACTTTGACAGTTGCACTTTCAACCATTTTCTTCAATCTTCTATTGTAGCACCAATAGGTCTTTCTCTTAGAAGAGTAACCCATAAAGATTCCTTCATCACTTCTACCATCAAACTTGCCAATATCTTCATCTCTCTTGATATAACATCTACTTCCAAATATTTTGAAATACTTAATAGTAGGCTTATAACCAAACCACAACTCAAAAGGAGTCTTACCAGAATTACCATTAACATTTACCCCATTGATAGTGTATACAATAGTGCTTACAACTTCTCTCTGGTAGATATGAGGAACATTACCTTCCAACATCATAGTTCTAGCAACATATAGAATTGTTTTTTTATTTCTCTCAACAACTCCATTCTGTTGAGGGGTCTGGGGAGCAGATAACTGTCTTTTGATTCCATGCTCTTCATAGAATGAATTTAAGTCTCAGGAAGTGAATTCACCACCTCTGTCAGATCTTAAGCATTTGAACTTCAACCCTATCTCATTTTCTACCATAGATTTGAAAAATTTGAACTTTTCTAGTGCTTCATGTTTTTCTCACAAGAAAGCAACCCATATCATCCTAGAGTAATCATCAATTATCAACATAAAGTACCTTTCTCCTTGTAGACTTCTGATTTTGGATGGACCACATAGATTAATATGTACCAGCTCTAGTATTCTATTAGAATGATGTTGTTTTCTCTGAAAATAAATTCTTGTCTTCTTTCCCATCTGACATTCCTTGCATGTAGTGTTAGTAGGCTTCACTGACCTAGGTAGATCTCTAACTGCTTGAGTGAAGCTTACTTTGACAATGTTATCAAAATTCACATGACACAACCTCCTATGCCATAACCAACTTACATCAACTTGAGAAATTAAACAAATTTCACTAGCAACACTCAGGTGAAAAATATTACCTCTTGTTTTTGTACTTGAAGCAATTACATTTCCAGAGCTTCCCAATATCTTTCACTTACCATCTTTGAACTAGAGATTTTATCCCTTTTCAACCATCTATCCAACACTCAACAAATTATGCTTCACTCCTTCAACATAAAGGACATCATTAGTAACACCTTCTTCAGCATAATAAAATTTCTTTTGAAATCTAGACTTGTTAGGTTTGTACTTAGAAACTCTTTCAGGACACCTTGATGCAAAATGACCTATCTTACTACAAGAGAAAAATTTAATAGGCATATTTCCTTTATACTTACCTTAACCTATGGCTTCTATTTTCACAATCAATGCTTCCAGCTCTTCTAGTTCTCTTTCTTCATCTTCAATCTATCTCATCTCATCTTCATATTTGATTTTTTTTTTGGAACTTTCTCCCGGATCATGTCTTTGTTGGCTTTTTCCGGATATAATAGCTTTAAATGCAGATTTTGTCTTAGGAGTAGACTCCCCAAATTCACTTAACTTAAAGGAAACTAGTTTACCAATCAACATATCTCTTGTTACATTTGTTACTATTCTGAGTTATCCAATAGCATGGGCTTTCATTTTGTAGGAAGTAGGCACTGATCTAAGAACTTTAGCCACAATCCCATCTTCTTCCATAATTACACCGACACACCTAATACCCATCACTAGTTCATTTACCTTATGCATGAAAGCAATAATGTTTTCATCTTTACTCATCTTCAAGTTCTCCCACTTGCCTTTCAAAATTGTTAGCTTAGTAATCTTCACTTGTGCATCTCCTTCATACAATGTTTCCAATTTCTTCCAAGTCTCATGTGTTGTCTTAAGAACTATCACATTTTTCATCTGTAAATGTGTCAAAGCACTTAGCAATGCTTCTATAGCCATGATATTAGTTTCAACTTATTTGATCTCATCGGGAGTAATGGGACCATTATGAGGAATATTATATATGTTCTTTGTAATCTTCCAGAAGGGTTCACCAATGCACTTCAAATGACACTCCATTCTAACCTTCCATAGAGATTAATTTATACCATTGAATCTGAGACTATCCTTCTTGTATGATGCTATTTTGGATCACCTGAAGCTATTAAACTTCTTCAGAGGAACCTGCTCTGATACTAGTTGTTGGAAAAAAAAAATAGACAACTAAGAGGGGGGGTGAATAAATTGTCACATAATTTAATACTTATTCAACTTTATTAACCTTTAATCTTAGATTTGATAATTAACAATGAAAGCATGAATCAACAATACATCAAAAACACATGAACACCAAGATTTTATACGTGGAAACCCTATTAGGGGAAAAACCACGGTGGATGTTAGTCCACAAGATTATACCCTGTTAGAAGTACAATGAAAGATGAATAAGGAATGCAAATGCATTCATACCACCTAGAGCTCACTTCTTAGAAGGGAAGGCTCACTGCCTTACATTAAATAATCAGATTAAATCCATCTGATGAGGTTGAACTAAGAAATAAGCTTCTACAAAAGCCTGATGACAGTTCCAATTAGGAACATAAACACTTCTTCCCACTTCACTCAATCTTCTTCACACTGTACTCTGAAATTGAATGATGTGATCTTTATTCACACATTTCACATTCACACTTCATATACATTCACCGAGCATACATCAAAATGAGGAAACAATCTCTCTTATATATCTGCTACATGAATTTACATTAACAACTCTGTCAACCAAAAATAAATAATAGATGAACACAACTGTCAGCCCAATTCATGAAAAAATCTCAATGCACACCAACCTAAGTTAGTCACATTATAATGAAGACCTAAATCAACATCCTTGAACACACCAAACATTAAAAGATTAATCCATAAGGATCTGCAACATGCTACCACCATCATGTCGGCCAATATCATGAAAATCTCAAACACGCAAAGGAAAATCTTTGATCATGTGCACACTGATCAACGCAGACATACCACAATGATAGAGCATGATCCATAACCATCATTGAACATCACAATAACATACACAACAACTTAATTTACCAGAATTGCATTCTCTTCTTCCAAAAACACCTGCTACAGTAACAAAATAATTGTAGGAACTCAGAAACTCACAACTCACTCCAATCTTGATGTGTACCACTGAAACGTCTAGAAAATATACTAGATAGGCTCAGAAACAAACCCTTTAATGAACAAATTCTTATTATCAATGTACACAAATTTCCACCATTCTAATCATCACAACTTCACAGACTACTTGCAACATATTTATTCTAATTTTCTCAATATCCTCGACATATACAGCCTTCAGAATCATTAATACTAATAGTGTTGACATCAATGACAACCACATATCAGCAACACAACCAAAACATCTAAAAAAATTATCGAAAAATAATTGCACAAGGAGTAAGAACGGATTCCAATATTTACAATCTTTGTGAAGTTAAAGGTCAGACCTGTCTGATAGGTCAAGCTGATGAGAGCTGGTTTTGGAATCGAAGATTATTGCATGTAAAATTTGATAATTTAGTAAAAGTAAGCTCAAAAGGTCTAGTGAGACACTTGCCTAAGATAATTAAGCCTGCAAATACCATTTGCAAAGAATGTCAGTAGGGCAAACAAAGGAATATTCAACTACTAAGCCTTTACAATTGGTTCTAGCTGACTTATGTGGATCTACAAGGACAAAAGGACTAAAAGGTGAAACATACTTCATGTTTTTAGTTGATGAGTATATAAGACTGACATGGGAAACCTTTCTAAAAGAAAAGTCACAAGCATTTGAAACATTCAAAATATTCAGGAAAATGGTTGAAAAATATATTGGTAGAAGAATCAAGTGCTTGAGATAAAATGAAGGAGGATAATTCACATTAGGTGAATTCATTGAGTACTGTGAAGCACATGGGATCGAAAGATAGTATTTTGTACCAAGAACTCCACAAAAAAATGGAGTAGTAGAAAGAAAGAACATAGTAGTTAAAGATATGGCAAGAACAATGTTCAATGAGGCCAAGCTAGTAGATATATTTTGGAGAGAAGCAATCCATACAACAATGCATATTTTGAATAGAGTTGAAATTAGAGTACATAGTAATAGTACTCCATGTGAATTGTGGTACGATAATCTTACTTCAGTCAAATAATTCAAGGTATTTGGTAGAAAATGCTACATCAAAAGAGAAGATGAAAATCTAGGAAGCTTTGATTCAAGATGTGATGAATGGATATTTTTGGGATATTCCACTCAAATAAAAGCTTAAAAATGTTACTACAAGAGGCTACACAATATTGTGGAAAGCATTAATGTCAATATTGACAAGAAGATTAAGCATTTTAAATCAGATAAGAATATCCTTGAAGAGGATATTGATTATGAAGAAGAATATGCAACAAATGAAGAATAAGAATAGGAAGAGGAGAATGAAAAAGAACCTACAAAATATGTACAAAAAGATCACCTTGCAGATCATTATTAGTGATAAAAATGAAGGTGTTCAGACAAGGATAATACTTGCAAGAAACAAGGAGCAAGCAAAATTTTCTCTCTTAACACAAATTGAGCCCAAAATCTATACTGAGGCCAACAAGGATGAACTTTGGATAAAGGCCATGGAAGAAGAGCTAATGAAGATTGAGAAGAACATGTAATGGTCGAAAATCTTAAATTCAAACATCGACAATTACTTTAAATAAGATCCATTATATTCAAAATAAAGTCGTCATTCCATTCATTTAGACATCATAGAAACTAGTCGATTACAAACAATGACATAAAGTCAATAAGATAATTTCATATTCAATTCCAGTCTAAAAGCATACATGTGTCGAATTACACAATTTCAATTATAAATACAATGAATGATAATTATATCAGTTACAATTCGAGACTTAGGCATTCAGCCGCCATAAGCTCGTCATTACATTTATCAAGAATAATAAAGCATAAAAGAAGATGTTGTCCATTGATCTTCCATCCAAAAGAAAATCTTCAACAAGAAGACGAGAACAAGGATTAGGCCCTTTTTCCGCCCAACCTCGAAGCTTACGCTTCCCCTAAATTTCTTAGTCAATCAAGAAATACCCGACCCTGCACGAATCGCTTAGTAAAAAGCAGTCTACGAGCAAGGTGAAATTTGGTCCATGCCTAGTATTACTAGTAAAACCACAAGCATTTTCATTTTTCTAATTCATTTAAGAAATAAGCAAGTTCGATACTAGGATATGGTAGAGATTTCAATAAATTCATCTATTTCAATGGTCCTTAAATTACTTGGCCAAGTAAAATGTCATGCATGATAATAAAAATAGTTTTGGAAAAGCAAAACTACACTCTCTATTTACCCATGTTCGACACCCGTCCCAGAAGGTAACTTTCCCAAAACATAACATGCAGAATCATCTATCATTCATGCGTGGTATAAACAGTCAAATACAATCTTTTGCAATCTTTTAAAACATCAAACTAGAAAGTTTGTTTAAAATGAAAACAATTTAAAAATAACTTCTTTCCATTGTTCAAATTCATAAAAGACATAAAGTTAATATTTTTAAATTGAGTGATTAAATAATCAATAAAGTTTAATGAAGGTGTAACTCCAGTATGCTAATTAAGTACATATAAAAAAACGGAAATTAAAAGAGTACACATTCATTCATTTATACTCCCATTAATTTATGTTGTTTCAAAATCGTTCTGGATGTTTTCAAATAAATCAAATTTCAAGTTTAAACATTTTATTTTCAGTTTATCCTATTTTCAGAAAATAAATAATAATCTTTTATCAAATTTAAATAACTCTTCTATTTGTTCAATTTTGACAGTTTTGTTGAAAGGTGAAAATTTCAAATTTTAATAACCTCCGTTCAATAATAGTGTTAAAATTCGAAGTTAAATTTTGTCATTTATTTTCAGTCAACAAACATCATTTTCTGTCAGCAAAATTTATCTATTTTCTACTCAAATCGTTTTAAATTTGAATAAACAATAAAGATCGTTTCCAGATTTGAAGATTTTTCCTAGATTTATTTTACTGTTTTAATTTATAATTCCAATCTGAATTTCCTAATTTCTTCGGTTTCTAATCTTGTCTAATAATATGGAAAATACATAAAGTTTGTTTTGTTTACTATTTAAATAAAATTTAAATGAATAGTTTTCCAAAATTCTATAAATCTCTCTTTCCTAATTTAATTAATGAAGATTTTATTTAAATTTTTAATACTTATCTCCAGAATTTAGAAATAGAATTTGAAAGGTCTATTGTAAAATTTAATCTAAGAATCCTACCTGGTGAAAATATAAGTTCTGGAAATGTATTTTTCTGATTGTTTTTCCCTGAATCCTCTATTCTTTTCTATGGTGCCTCTTGTCTTTTACTTATTGCCTGATGTGTGACAATTGTGTGGTCTTTGAGACTTCTTTGTGAGGTGAAGAATGTGGAGGCTGTGGGTGAAGAAGCTAGCCACACCTCTTCTTCCTATATCTTTAATCTACCTATCTGGTGCGCCTCTTATCCTTTACTGTTGTTAATTTGTGGCGGATCCCTGCCTGGGCACATGAGGGGACTGCCCCTTTGTTGATGTGTGGGTGAGAGGTGTTGAGGTGCTGCGCACCTCTTAGCAGCCTCTACTCACCTCCTGATAGGCCGTGTCCTTTCCCAAGGATCTCCCTGCTGGCTCCCTACTTCCCTTCCTTCTCACCTGCGTGGGAGATGAGGGTGCTCTTTCCTGGCTGCGTGGAAAGGTGGAAGACCCTCTCCCTTGGCTGCGGATTTCCCTTGTAGGGAGCCTGTCCCTGGCCGCCTCCCTTCTTGCCTTCTTGAAGCATGTGTGGTGAGTGGGAATTACTTACCATTGTTCAAAACTAAATAATATCTCCTCCTCTGTGTTTGGGTGAGATCCAGAATAAAATAGACAATGATCTTAAGATGGATTTTCCTGTGTCCTCTCTAATTTCTGGATTTCTTTTCATATATCTCTCCTCTATCAGTAATACTTTGTTCTTTTGTTAATTTTTCTCAAGAACACAAACAGATTTTTGTGTGTCCCTTTTTCAATTTCGAAACTCCTCTGTATATATGATTCTTTCTCATGCATTGTTCAAACATTGAGATCCACTATTATAGATTGATCTCCAGATCAATTCTATAACTCACAGTTCCAGATTTATTGATTGCTTCTTCCTTTTTGAAGATATTTTCTTCCAAATGTTAACTGAAGTTGTAATATTGAATGCACAAAACAATGTGTACGTAATTTTGTTTTCAATTTATCCATTTAGCCAAATTAAGATTTAGTTCAATTTTTGAATTCAAAAAATGTCCTCTTTTCATAATTTCAATTTTAAAAAGCATTTAATTTATAAAACACTTTATTTCTTTAAATTTAATCTAATTTCAAAATAAAATCTATTGCATTTATATTTCAAAATTTCAAACTTATTATTTCCAAATAATAATTAAGTATTTAAACAAGCAATTCAATTACTTAATTTAAATCAATTTCATCAAATTTAATCAAATCCTCATTTAATTCAGCATGCTTTTTCACAATTTTGAAAAATTGATTTTAAAACTTGATTTAAGATTTGCAACATGATAAACACAAAATATATTAAAATATTATCTATGTGAGTGTGTGAGATCCCATCTATTCATAAATGTCAATCGGCTAAACAACTCTACCTGATCGTTGTTCTCGCCTTCAATCACATTCACCTGTTCCTGCGTTCACTTGCACTTGATTTTACATTAGCAATGACAAACCCCGAAATTAAATATAAATGCATTCCAAATAATAATCATTGCATTTCAATTTCAATTTCATTTCTATTTGACTTTCAATTTAACTTTCATTAAAAATATCATTTAACTTCAATTTAAATAGCGACATATTGATTAATAACTGCATTTAATGAATCAAATGAAATCTATACGTGATAGAACAAGACATGGTAATGGGTTCCTAGACCCCCAAACAAAAATGTGATTCGTACTAAATGGGTGTTTAGAAACAAGCTAAGGAAATGTGGATATGTTGTAAGGAATAAAGAAGGGTTGGTGTGCAAGGGATAGGCACAAGTTGAAGGCATTGATCACTTTGAATATTGAAACATTTGCAGTAGTTGCAAGATTAGAAGCAATAATAATGTTTCTTGCATTCTTAGTCTACAAAGGATTTAAATTTTATCAAATGGATGTTAAATCTGCATTTTTGAATGGAAACCTTGAAGAAGTCTACATAGAACAACAAAAGGGTTTCAACTATCAGAAGAAGAAGATTATGTAAATGCATATTGAAAAAAAATTGTATATTCTAAAACAAGCACCTAGAGCATGGTACCCAAGACTAGACCATTATCTACAACAAGAAGAATTCAAGAAAGGATGTGCTGACAACAATTTATATTTTAAATCAGAAGGTGAGCACATGATTATTGTTGTAGTTGATGTGGATGACATCATATTTGGTGGTAGCAATGAAAAATGTGTAAAGTGTTTTCCACTCACATACAAGTTGAATTTAAGATGTTAATGTTAGGAGAATTGTCATTTTTACTTGGTTTACAAATCGTGCAAATAGCTAATGGGATATTTATATCTCAAACTAAGTATGCTAAGGAAATGCTTAAGCAGTTTGGGATGGAAGATAGTGACCAATTAGTACCCCCATGATAATTGGTTTCAAGTTGAGAAAATTAGATGGGTCCCAAGATGAAAATTGGATAATGTATAGGTCAATGATTCAAAGCCTGTTGTACTTAACTGCCTCAAGGCCAGATATTATGCAAGAAATATACATGTTTACAAGATTTTAGGCTGCTCCTAAGGAGCCTCATTTCAATGCAATCAAAATAATTTTTAGATACATTAAAAGCACTACTGACTATGGAATATGGTATCCCAAGAGAAAGGAATTCACTTTAACTGCATATACAGATGTTGATTGGGTTGGTAGTGTGGATGGTAGAAAAAGCACTAGTGGAGGAGCATTATTTTTGGGTGACAAACTTGTGTCCTAGATGAGTAAAAATCAAGAATCAATCACCTTATCTATAGCAAAAGCAGATTATGTAGCCACAACAACATGATGTACTCAAGTTCTATTGATGAAACAAAAACTCAAAGACATTAAGGTTAATTGCAATAACCCTATCTCCATTCTTTGTGATAATTCAAGTGCAATAAACATCTCAAAGAACCATGTGATGTACTCTAAGACAAAGCACATATCAATCAAGTATCACTTTATCAAAGAGAAGTTGTAGAAAAGGAAGTCGGCATGGAATATGTCCCCATAAAAGAACAAGCTGCTGACATATTCACAAAACCTCTTCCCAAGTAACATGAAATGGGTCCAGGGGGAGCTTCATTGTTATTTTTTTTATCCCTAGAAATGAAGGAATGGATCAAGTCTTGAACCCCTAGAGTTTGCAAATTTCCCATGACTTGATGGTTGCAAGTTTGTATATCTTTTCTTTATCTTTGATCTGATTGTCAAAGGGAGAGGAATATGTAGTTTCCCTTTTCCATTGATGTCAAAGTAGGAGAAAACAATGTAAATTATCACTCATAGAGTTGAGAAAGGAAGAGAAATATATGTCTAAGGGGGAGATACTATGTTCAGGTATTCATGGTATATGTGCAATTTTAATTGATAATAGAATAGTGAATTTTATTTGGTACAAAGCATTTGTTCTTTCCATCAATGACAAAGGGGGTTATTGTTGGAAACTTGGTTGTCATTGATATCAAAAGGGGATGTCAATGTGATACCTTGCACGAGGAATTTCCATGAAGAATAGAGGTGCATAATGATGCAATGTTGTAATGTTGTCATGAATTGTCATTATACTACAATTGTTTGAGATCAAATTTGTATGCAGACTTGATATGGGTTTTCTAAGAGCCTCTCAGAAATGTGTTTTGTAGGTACTAAGAGTGTGTGATGAACTCAAAAAGAACATGAATACTCTTGGTAAAACTTAGGGTTTGTTGATAAACCCTATGGGTTATAGTCATGGATTTGGACAACATTTCTATTTTGTTGTTGACTTGTTATTGGTTGTTGTAGGTTTCTTAAGTGATAACTTAAGCCATTAAGGTCATCTAGGCAATCGACCCTCATTCCTAGCAATATAGGTCCGAAAAATATTTCGCAACTATAATATTTTATAAGTATTGAGTGTTTGATTTGTCTTGGCATGATCGATGATTGTGGATGAGGCTTGAAGATCAATGACCTCCCCACTTCCCCACTATTTTTGAGGTGGATCCCCAACTAGTCACATGGGATAGCGAGAGACAATGGAGATCAAGCATAGAAGATAGAACGATGCTTGTGGTGTATATGATGGGACCAAATGAAGAGGAAGGCGGCAAGAATGGATGGTGACATGTAGATAGGTAGAGGAGAATGATTGATTGATGTGGTAATTCATATATTTGTTATGAATTGCACGATGCTAACATAAGCAACAAATGGCATTAGCCCACCAGCGTGTTGAAGATTTGGTGGGGCCATGTCTAGCTTCATAGGATAGTGGGCTTGTGACACGTGTCTTCATGGAACCTACACTTGATAAGCTGCATATGGTGAAGATTGACGATGGTTGTTAAAGAAGATCTTTAATTCAACAACCACATTTCAAATTTGTGCGATGGATGTGATTTGACAGATCATGGTGTGAAAATAAATAGATCAATGGCTTAGTTTAAAACTAAGAATCCTCATGGTTACAACAGTGAATAAGGGTTTCGACTGCAAATTGACTCAAGGAGTGAATTCAATTGGCCCAACTACTCCAACTACTAGTTTTATTGGTAATAAGATGATAGGATCGATGCCAAGGAAATGTAGATGGTAGAGAATTAGATTGTGATCCGATACAAAGAACATAAATTAAATGAGACTAAAACCCTATCTTTTTCAAGATGCCAACAATAGAAAAATATCTTATTTTGATAAGTGAATGCATGGCTCGATGATCTGATGGTGTGTAGGAGAGAATAAATATCAAACCCTTGCAAAATATATGTATGATTTGAGAATCTCGAGGCAGTTGTTGTAGGTCAGTGATGAACACAAAAGAAAAAATTGAAAGTTGACCAAATATTATAGAGCAGTGTATCGAGTCACTACAACAAATCCCTGCGATTAGCTCCCTTTTTTGCTTCCACCCATTGTTTCAATAAATTTTTCTCCAATTTTTTGGAAAATTTGACACTATTTTCTGAGATGGCGCTATTTTTGGAATTTTTTGTGCCAACGAGGACAAGCAAGCGCTAATTAGCATTGATATTAATGCCTAGTATAACACCCATATTAGAACAAAACTTAACACCTACGGTAATGTCCAAATTAACACCAAGATTAGCATCAATATTAATGCCTATGGTAACACCCAGATTAGTGCCTGATGTAACACCTATTTTAGCACGTGCTTTAGAGCCTAAATTAGCACCTAATTTAGTACCTAATTGTTCTAATCTAGTAGGGATTAAGGGCATTAGAATAAAAAATCCTCCCCCAATATTCACTAGCCTTCAATTGCTTGCCTACATTTCACTTGCATCAAAAGATCTACTGCCTTTGATTTTTCATTGTATTTAACATGAAATGCAACAATTTGTGTGACAAGATCCATACTATCACCAAAATTCCCTTTGTATATACCCAAAATTCCCTTTGTATATACCCATTTATTCCTCCAGATAATTATAAACAAAGAAAATTTTGCATTCACTGCAATACTTTGTGCAAATTAAGGGTTGAGGGTTTAAGGTTGAGGGTAGAGGGTTGAGGCTATATGGTTCAAGGATTAGGGTTGAGGGTCCAATGTATAGACAGGTAGAGGGGTATAGGGGTTAAGGATTAGGGTTTAAGGGTACTTGAGGGATGTTGAGGGTAGAGGGTACAAGGTACTTGAGGGTTTAAGGGTTGAGGGATCAAGGGTTGAGGGTTGAGGGATTAGGGTAGAGAGTTTACTTGGGTTTAAGGGTTTTAAGGGTTGAGGGATTAGGGTCAACTAGGGTAGAGGGTATTGGGTTGAGGATATAAAAGGGACGTAGAGTTTTTAACGGTTTAGGTTTAGGGTATTGGGTTGAGGGTATAGGGTTGAGGGATTATGGTAGAGAGGGAGGGATAGATTAAGGACTAAGGGATTAAGGGTTGAGGGTTAAAAATTGAGGGTTGCATTAGGGGAAATTTACATAAAAAATGGGTCTCCTAAGGAACTCTAAAAAAGCAAAAATTATCTCATATAATACAAATTATTTAAATATAAAAAACATAAATTACTTAACTACATGAGTTAAGTGGGGACACGCGTTTCTATTATAATTCCTTAAAAAACAAAAGTCAATGAGTTTTTAAAAGTGGTAACATATATTTCTATTATAATTTATTAAAAAACTCAAGTTCACTTTCTTCATTATTTATTTTTTTTCAAAAAGTTTGAACTTATATTTTTATTATAATTTATTAAAAAAATCAATTTCACTTTCTTTTCTTGATTATTTGTTTTTATTTAAACAGTGGCAAAGTAAAAATAACTTTAGATATTTTATTTTTTACTTAGTATTTTATTATATATATGATTTTATAGATTTAGATTTATTAAAGAATAATTTTATTTTTTTGAAAATATAAACATTTCTATAATAGAACTTAATAGAACTTAAGAATATAAATCTAAAAAACAAAAAGAATATATTATATTTAGAAAGATGAATGAGATAGAATAATTTAAAAAAAAAATAAATATAAAAATTAGCTTTTTTTCTTAAAGAATAATTTTATTTAGAACTTAAGAATTTAAATCTAAAAAACAAAAAGAATATTAGAAATTTAATAAAATGAATGAGATAGAATAAAAATAGTTTTTTTAAAATATAAAAATTAGCTTTTTTTTTTTAAGAATATCATTAGCTTTTTTCTTAAAGAATAATTTTTTTTTGAAAATATAAAAATTTCTATAATAGAATTTAATAGAACTTAAGAATATAAATTTTAAAAACAAAAAGAATATTTTATATTTAGAAAGATTAATGAGATAGAATAAAAAAAAAAATTAAAATATAAAAATTAGCTTTTTTTAAAGAATAATTTTATTTTATAAAATATAAAAATTAACTTTTTTTTTTAAAGGATATCATTAGGTTTTTGTTTAAAGAATAAAAATATTTATTTGAAAATATAATTTTTTTTTATAATAGAACTTAAGAATATAAATCTAAAAACCAAAAAGAATATTAAAAATTTAATAAAATGAATGAGATAGAATAATTTTTTTTTTTTTTTAAAGAATATCATTAGTTTTTTCTTAAAGAATAATTTTTTTTGAAAATATAAAAATTTCTATAATAGAACTTAATAGAACTTAAGAATATAAATCTAAGAAAATAAAAAGAATATTTTATATTTAGAAAGATGAATGAGATAGAATAAGATATGTAGAGTTAAATTAACTATCATTAGTTAAATCATAAGATTTTAGAAAGTTTTATAAAATAAAATAAATAATTTTATTTTTATTTTGGATGATGTCACCGTACAGGTTGATGTCATCTTTTAGTTTATTTTTGATAACCCAAAAAGCTAATGATGTCATCCTTAGGAGGCCCATTTTTTATGTAAATTTCCCCTAATGGGGGTGATTTAATGTATAGGGTACAGGTTACACTAGTTGGTAGAGGGTGTAATGGTTTAGGGTTTAAGGGTTAATGAGGGTTGAGGGTTTAAGGTTGAGGGTAGAGGGTTGAGGGTATATGGTTCAAGGATTAGGGTTGAGGGTCCAATGTATAGGGTAGAGGGTATAGGGGTTGAGGGATTAGGGTTTAAGGGTACTTGAGGGTTGAGGGTAGAGGGTTTAAGGTTTGAGGGATTAAGGGTTGAGGATTGAGGGATTAGGGTAGAGAGTAATTTACTTGGGTTTAAGGGTTTAAGGGTTGAGGGATTAGGGATTAGGGTTGAGGGTATAAGAGGGTATTGGTCGGTTGAGGGTAGAGGGACATAGAGGGTTTGACGGTTTATGGTTTAGGGTATTCGGTTGACGATATAGGGTTGAGGGTAGAGGGTAGAAGGTTTAAGGCCGATTTAGGGTTGAGGGACTTAAGGATTGAGGGTAGAGGGTTTAGGGTATATCTAGGATGTTTGAGGGTATATGGTTGAAGGTCGATTAGGGTTGAGGTTCCAATGTAGAGGGTAGAGGGTAGAGGGTATAGGGGTTGAGGGTATAGGGTTAAGGGTTGAGGGTTGAGGGATTAAGGGTTGAGGGTTGAGAATTGAGGGTTGAGGGTTTAATGTACACGGTAGATCAGAGGGTAGAGGGTTTAAGGTTGAAGGTATAATATGGTTGAGGGATTAGGGTTGAGGGTCCAATGTGTAGGGTAGAGGGTACTATATATAGGGGTTGAGGGTACGACATATATGGTACGTTGAGGGATTAGGGTTAAGGGTCCAATGTATAGGGTAGAGGGTATAGGGGTTGAGCGATTAAGGTTTAACTAGGGTTGAGGGTTGAGGTCGATAGAGGGTAGAGGGTTGAGGGTTAATTAAGGGTTGAGGGATTAAGGGTTGAGGGTTGAGGGATTAGGGTTGAGGGATTAGGGTCGAGGGTAGAGGGTATATGGTTCAAGGATTAGGGTTTAGGGTCCAATTTATATATAGGGTAGAGGGTAGACTAGGGTAGAGGGTGTAAGGGTTTAGGGTTTAAGGGTTGAGGGTTGAGGTTTTAAGGTTGAGAGTAGAGGGTTGAGGGTATATGGTTCAAGGATTAGGGTTGAGGGATTAGGGTTTAAGGGTACTTGTAGAGGGTAGAGGGTCAAGGGTGTAAGGGTTGAGGGTTGAGAGATTAGGGTAGAGAGTAATTTACTTGGGTTTAAGGGTTGAGTCATTAAGTTCGAGGGTATAAGAGGGTATTGGGTTGAGGGTAGAGGGACGTAGAGGGTTTAATGGTTTAAGGTTTAGGGTATTGGGTTGTGGTTATATAGGGTTGAGGGATTAAGGTTTATCTAGAGGGTAGAAGGTTAATTAAGGCTGGTTTAGGGTTTAAGGGTTTAGGGTTGAGGGATGTTAAGGCTTGAGGGACATTAAGGCTTGAGGGTAGAGGGTTTAATTAGGGTATAGCTATAATGATGTTTGAGGGTATAATATGGTTCAAGGTTGATTAGGGTTGAGGTTCCAATGTAGAGGGTAGAAGGTATAGGGGTTGAGGGTTTAGGGTTTAAGGGTTGAGGGTTTAGGGTTGGGAATTGAGGGTTGAGGGTTTAATGTATAGGGTAGATCAAAGGGTAGAGGGTAGAGGGTTTAATCAGGTTGAGGGTAGAGGGTATATGGTAGAGGGATTAGGGTTGAGGGTCCAATATTGTATAGGGTAGAGGGTATAGGGGTTGAGGGTACATATATGGTATGTTGAGGGATGAGGGACATTGAGGGTCCAATGTATAGGGTAGAGGGTATAGGGGTTGAGGGATTAGGGTTTAACTAGGGTTGAGGGTAGAGGCCGGTAGAGGGTTGAGGGTTAATTAAGAGTTGAGGGATTAAGGTTTGAGGGTTGAGGGATTAGGGTAGAGAGTTTAGTAATTGGGTTTAAGGGTTTAATTAGGGTTGAGGGATTAGGGTCGAGGGTAGAGGGTATATGGTTCAAGGATTAGGGTTTAGGGTCCAATGTATATAGGGTAGAAGGTAGAGGGTAGAGGGTAGAGGGTAGAGGGTGTAAGGGTACTTTAGGGTTTAAGGGTTGAGGTTTAAGGTTGAGAGTAGAGGATTGAGGGTATATATGGTTCAAGGATTAGGGTTGAGGGTCCAGTTTATAGGGCATATGGGTTGAGGGATTGGGGTAGAGGGTTTAATTAGGGTATAGCTAGGAAATTTGAGGGTATAATATGGTTGAATTTTGATTAGGGTTGAGGTTCCAATGTAGAGGGTATAGGGTATAAGGGTTGAGGGTTTAATGTATAGGGTAGAGGGTAGAGGGTAGAGGGTTTAAGGGTTGAGGCTTGAGGGTTTAAGGTTGAGGGTAGAGGGTTGAGGGTATAATATGGTTGAGGGATTAGGGTTGGGGTTCCAATATTGTATAGGGTAGATGATATAGGGGTTGAGGGTACGCATATGGTTGAGGGATTAGGGTTGAGGGTCCAATGTATAAGGTAGAGGGTATAGGAGTTATGAGGGATTAGGGTTTAACTAGGGTTGAGGGTTAATTAAGGGTTTAATGTATTTTTTTCCAATTTTTTAAAAAATTCAGCACTATTTATCGAGATGGCGCTATATATTTTTATCACTATCAACAATAAAAATAATATTAAGTTTGTAGTTAATTAGTGTTGAAACCATTTTAAAAATTTATTGTCACTCCTAAAAAGTAATATTAAGCCTTATTATTTAAACCACTCAAATAATTTAAATCGTTTGATTCTTGAATACATTCAATATATATAAATCTCAATAAGGCCATGAAGGTATACATAATGTCTTCAAAATGTCATATAGTGTTATAAGGTCTACAATGTCATATATTCTTTTGATTAATGTCTAAACAAATTCATATAGGAATACAATTGTACACATTGGTAAAATATAAATACATACATATAAATTCATATAGGTATATACAATGATATACCTCTACATTTCGGGGAAATTAAAGTCATAGTTTGGCGGCACTAGCAATCATATCATATTGCCCGGAGAATTGGGCACATTATGGCCGTAACCCCAATTGGCATTAGATGGAGGTGAGCTAATGGGTCGTGGGACAGATGGACGATAAATCATCAATCCAGTCGGGCACAATGGTTAATGCACAACATAATGAACTCTTGGAAACCGACTCTTTATTAATATAGGCTAGATGAGTTTTTCTTCACCAATCTTCATCTAAGTTTATCTTCAGCTTGCTTTGAAAAATAGCTATGGTGGAACATTCTAAATTCATTGTGGAGGTTTCGCTCGATGGTGTGGTTAGTACTGGACTGGACACTCCAATTCAAGTAGATTGCAAGGTGCGAAAAACAACCTTCAAGCACATTATCGATCAACGGTTGAAGTATATTATGCTGAGGATCGATCCTTATGTGGTGGTGGCAGTAAAAATGGTGCTGGGGAAAGATTTTGTGTAGAATTGAGAATCCTTCAAGGCTAACACCCACATTGCCTCCCGTTTTCTCGCATTTCTCCTAGACATGAGAATGCCAAAGGTGGATGTAAAGGCCATCATTTGCAAAATTTTCAAGAACGATATTCTGTGAGGTTTATACGAGGTGCTCAAATTGGAATTGCTAGGGTAGGGTGCCCATGGGCTCATGATTTTCCTTTGCTGAAGGTGGCAAGAGGATTCATCCACATCTATTTGTTTTTGCTAGAGATTAAGGATTTAGCGTTGTTTCGTCACCACTAGATTATGACCTATGGGGTTAGCTTCCTCCAAAATATTTTTGGGTTGGTGATGGTGGAAGGTCTGGACTAGGTGGAGGAATTTGATCAATTCACAAAGCTGAATAACTTTTAGCCAATTTTTGTGGGTTGAGTATGGTGGCACCCGTGGTGGTCTGTCGGGTGGTTTATAAGTATATGTCTATAAATTGTTTCGATGCTTCAAGTTATTTTTTGGGGTTCTATTTTTGGTTGGTTGCGCTTGTGGTGGGAGTCGACTATTAGTCTTGGTGGCCAAATTCTACAATTTTGTGGTTAGGGTTTGGGTTGCACTCTAATATGTTCTTCCTTGCTTTGTAGACGTACTGCAATTTTTTATGATAGCTAATACAATACTGTTACGAATAAGAAAAACAAGATCAATGACTCTTTCTTTGTTAAGAATATGGAGAATCAATATCATAATTGGTAGCTCTCAATATTTTTTTTAGCTTCACCCATTAAGGCAATTAAACCAAATATACAATAGTATAGAAATATTGAATAAAATGAAATAAGTAATGATCTACCTACTTTTTAGAATAAAATGGAATTTCTCTTTTGAAATTTAATTTATGTTATTGGAACATGAGTTGTCTCTTTTAAATTATTTTTTTTAATAAAATTCCCTTTCATCTAAGAAGAGTTGCTTTTACAAAAGGATCAAATATAGATTGGAATTATCCTTATATTTTTTAATATCTTAATAGAAAAATTATATGAATCTATATTTCCATCTGCAATTTAGAAATTTTCAATATATTATATAAAAAAGTGGATAGTATCAATCAAACAAATCTTTGAAAAAGAATTTTAAAATATATATTTTTTAGTTATATAAGAAAGTGGCTAGGTTCATAAAGTGGAGTTTGCTCCTCTTATGAAAAGAATGAAGAAACAAATCAAACTAAAAATAAATATCATTTATTTACACTAAGTGGTGTTAGTTAAAATACAAATTACATAATCTTATTTATATTACTAGCTCATACCAATGTGAGAGCCTTATGAGATAAAATTTCCATAGCAATTCCCATATCCTAGAAGAGTATGTGTTGATGTTGTTGGAACTAAAAATCCACATGGGTTGTCTCGCACACCTCCATTTTCACTTATCCTCCCATGTCCACCATATGCTCCATTTCCATTTCATAATAATTGACATTAGTATAAAGTACCAAAATAAGGCCATTGATCATTACAATAAAGTGAAGTCCCTGCCTAAAAGGTTCTCCAAGCAGCTCATGGCATGTTGCCAAGACAATGCCTTATCAGAGAGAGTCTCACCATAGTCTCTTCGACACAAGCAAAAAGGGCTGATAAGAAATGTAGATGAGACTTGTGAATGTCTAAGAGACATATTCAAATGTCTTCCTGCCACCCTAATGGAGCAACATGTCTAAGAGACTTTGGCATGTCGAGGAGAGAATCTAACATGTCTCATCGATAAATCATACAAGTGTCAACATTTGGGAAACAAAAAAAAATCTCTCAAACACCAAGAGGTTATCATAAAATAACTAGTAAATCACTCGTGGAACAAGCACTGATGAAACAAGAATGTCGAAGAGACATTAGCATGTCGAGGAGAGAAGAAAAGAAGTCTCTTCAACACTGAAAGAGAAAAGTATCGACAAGACACAACAATATCGAACAGACATTGGATGAGGTCTCATCAACATCCTAAAAATGATATGTCGAGGAGACACAATGATATCGAGAAGAAATTAACAAAATTCTCCCCGAAATTATGGCACAAAATATCAATGAGACTAAGGGACGTCAGAGAGAGGTGACCTCAAGTGTCCCCGATATAAAAAATTCACATAGACATCATCAACAACTATTATCATCGAGGAAAGAAATAAAGACATGTCGAGGAGACATAAGCTTGTCATTAAGAGAAATCCACCAGTCTCATCGACAAAAAAGAAAATCATCAGGAATCAAACTAAGAAGTAAATATCGAAGAGACATTGCGATATCGATGAGAGAAGCTTGGATGTCTCTTAGAAATTTCTCAAAATATGGCCAAGGATATCGAAGAGATATATAGATGTTGTGATCAAAGTCTCATAAAAAAAATATGAAATAATTTTCACCAGATTGATTTGATGGATTAATTCATTGAAGAGACAACTGCCATTAATATGCAAGTTGATAGGAAGGTTGGCGCAAGCGCCATTTATGAACCAGAGCTGGTTTAAGCGTGCTAAAATTCAATAAAAGCAGCCTCTGAGAAACAAAAATTCACTGCACATTATGGCTAAGTATCCAGAGGATGGAGTTGGATGAAATCAAGCAAGTCAATTTTTTTTGCATTCACTCAAGTAAGTACACCTTGGCTCAGCTAAATGTATTTTTTTGAATATAGCTTGAAGTACAACATTGTTAGGGTTAGAATGGATAAAACCCTAGAAAAGACAAGAGAAAAAAGGAAAAAAACTAAAAGTAGACCTCTCAGTCAAGACTTAATAGATCGGTGTCCTGGGTTTGGACCTAAAGCAAGAATAATTTCTCAGTTAAACCCATTATGTGAGACCCTAACAGACAAGCATAAAAATTTGGGAGATGTATGGACTAAACATATAGGCTACGATTTGTTCATATATCATTATAGGAATAAATACATATATAGCCCAGTCTTGAACCCATGAAATTTTAATTTAGGAAAGCTAGTAATGGAAAATGTTTTTGTGAGCGTAGAGTTAATTAGAGCACTGAAAAAGAATTATAATCCCAAAACAAGGGCAATTAATTTGCATGATGGGTCACAACTTATGATCATAAAGAGGAATTATATTTGCATGGTTTTCCAATTGGACACTTCTTTGAAAATGAAATTACGGGTGAGAGACTTACTAGAGGAGTATCACTGTATGGATATGAGTTAGAAGAGGTGGAAGCTTCCTCTGCACAGACCCAAGGGTCAAGGAAATCAACCTATGAGGTTTATAAGCAATGAAAAGCCCCCATTTTCTGTAGAATTGTTTGATGAATATTATCAGTACACATACTATTCAATTGGCCAAGTGTTGGGAATTGAGGCCCTTTCCAACATGACTATAGCTCCCATGGTTTTGGCTATGGAAATTTAGAGTCAAGATGCCAAGCCCTATGATTATGCAGAGTATTTGTTAGAGGCCATTAATAGTGCTCTTAATGTTATTAAGAATAATAGTGAAGCTATCAATTTCAAGTACTATTCACTTTTTATGTATATGATACTATACGAGGGCCAAGTGATGGGAATCTGGGGAGAAGAATTAAGAGTAAAAGATTTGGATAGCAATGGTAATTAAAAACCAATGCAAATTTGGACATCAGTCTAGGATAGTAGATGTGGGAGATCTCACTACTTGTACTTTGAGGAGCATTTTGTCAAATCCTTGTATAAATTGCTTGGCCGTAAATGTGATTATAATCTATCCTCAGAAGTAGAAAGGTTTCTCCGACCAAAGGATAAATGCCATGATGGAAAGATAAACCATACTTGGGTAGATTGTTACACTTTTTTAGATTGTACTATCATTAGGATGTATGGATTTGAGGCAGAACCATATTTGCTTCCTAAGATTGTGTTGGATAGAGTTGCTTCTCTTGAGATCATTCATGCTTTCTACTTTGTGATTTGGTGATTTCACCATTATTGTTGATTCGGGGTATGACTTGGTTGGAAGCAAGTTAAATTATTATGGCTTGCCGATTGGAAATAAGAGGAAGAATTTTGACCTTGAGCACTTTATAAGTGATGCCAAAATTTCTCATGAGAATAAGTTTGATGTTGATGATGTTTTTAGGAATTGTGAGGATAGTTAGGCGATCATGAGAGAAAATACATATAATAGGATTGTTATGGTTGACGCCTAGAGATTGAAAACTAACCCATCTTATGTACAATATTTTTATGAAATTCAGGACCCCATGGAGAGAGTTGAACAATTGCTTCTGCATGAAGAAGAGATAATAAAGGATGTACCTTTGGTTGAATTTGAGAGAAGAAGAAATGTTGGATCTTGGAGGAAAGCAAAAAATGTAGCACCATTAGACCATTTGTCACCTCAACCTACTCTAGAGGTAAGCTTTTTAGTTAATACACGAATCATGGTAGAAGATGATGTTGAAGAGGAGGATGAAGTCACATAGATCAATACTCCTGTCATTCCTCCATATGAAATTCCACTGGAAAGGAGTGTAGTAAAATTTGAAGCTTCTAGTGATCTATCTGATGATGTGAGGCATCGAGCCAGTCAAGAGTTCATTACAGATGATGCCTTTGTCTAGAATCTTGAATTTAAAGCTTTGATATATGAATATAAAGGAAAGGTGGTAAGGGAGAGGTTGAAGGACATTGAACTTGAGAAGGAAGCATATGCTTTAAAATAACTTCAACATGAAATTGATAGAGGAATGAAATATATGATTGTTGAGAGAGGAAGGGAATTGTTGAAAGAGGTTGGGGTTATGCTACTTCCAGGATGGGATATCATCTCAACCATTGTATTTGATATTTTTCTGAAAAGAAAAAAAGAAAACCTTGCACTTAACAGATGAAGTTGGTGACAAGATCTACACTGGATTAGGATTTAATCCTAACAATACTACCTTGCAGATATGGGAACTCTATCCACCAGGGAAAAATCCTTCCTTAGTTGATCATGATCAGATTTTTGGACATCTTTTGGTGTAGAGAGTAGGAGAAACAAATCCCATGGAAACTGTCGATTTGAATGTGAATGTGGCCAAATTCACAAAGGCTCAGATTTAGAAACTGCTAAGGGATAACAAGGGGTTGATAGAAGAAAATGAAAGGTTGAAACAAGAGTTGATCAACTATAGGGATAGACTACCTTCTTCTTCTTCATGGCTCTATTCTCCATTGGTTGAACATGAAAGGAAAGTGCTCGAGGCAATGTTAGAAATAACATATTGGAAAATATGGCATGGGAAAGTGTAGAAGAAACATGAAGAGTTAAAGGGAAAACTCAAAACCACTACCTTTGAGATGTCATAAAAAATAGTTAACATGAAATTCAAGGACATGTACAAACATGCTAAACAAGTTTGGAAAATTCATGATAAAACATATGCAACATTACTAGAAAACACCAGATTGAGTGATAGGACGAAGGAGGTAGATTCTCAAATCATTGCAAAGAAAGAAGATAACTCTGCTATGCTACAAGAATACCAAAAACTCATGAAAGCTCATTGGGACTTCCACAATATCCTGACAAAGGAGTTGAGTGATTTTAGTTAGCCACTAAGTACAGCCTTACCCAATTTCTTTGAAGAAACAAAATTGAAAGATCGAGATACATGGAAGGATGAAATTGCCAACGATCTACTAGTTATTATTGATGCAATTAATGATGAAGAGGAAGTGCTTAAGAGGACGCACCAACAACTTGGGAGAATCTTTCAATTGGATTATGCTATGAAAAAAATCATACATAATGTAGACACTCTTGCTAAAAGTGGGTACGTGGAGCATTTTTCAAAGGTCAACTTGTTCATTTCACAGGCAAAGTAAGAGAGGAGTGACAGGGGCTAGATTTTTATAGTTTTGGATACACAATCATGGTGCATGAGCCTTGAACAGGTCTTAGATGACCACAGGCACTTGTTGGAGATGAACGGACTACAGTGCATCCACTAGTAAACTCTTAATATTTTTATGTTTATTCTAATTATGTTTTAGTTATGAAACAATGTGACTTTTGTAACAAGATTGAAGCTTGTTGCTTCTCATACAAATAGGGAAACAAGGGCCCAATTTTGAATTATCATATCATCATCATCACATTCCATTCCATTAGAGTGGTAATTAGTAAGAAAATAGATTGCATAATTTTCCCATCCATACCATATTTCAAAGACTTCTGTTATAATGCTTATATTTTGAAGTAATACAATAGAGCAGACTATTCATAAATTGTAATTCATTTTCAATGTTCAATTACTATGTTGATTTTAATGCCCATTTATTACTTTGTTGTCTCCAAAGTGGTATGTTCAAGTTATTTAAATCTATCTAATTTTTCAGAGCACATCTAGCAACTATATCCAATTATAAATCTTCCTTATTCTTCAGGTATGCCCGCCTAGGTCTGGAAAAGCCTAAAGAGCAGAAGGTAATCAATCTTGTTTACCTTGTTCATGGGCCAAAGGTGTATTAAGGGATTGGAACCCCCTTATGGTTTAAAAAACTTCACTTTTGAGACCTAACAAATGTCATTAACTAAAAATAGGAACAACATTATTTGACCAAAATAATCATAACATTATTTACATACATAAAGATTAAAATTAATAAAACTTATCCTTTAATGAAATTTGATAACTAAGTAAGTACCACTAATGTTTCATAATATTAAAGTACTTGTTGGAGCTGAAATCTACCTTGGTTATTTTGCATACTTTTGTTTTCACCCATATTGCCACACTCACCATATGTCCCATCTCCATTTCATAATGGCTAACACTAATATAAACCACCAAATAAAAGAAGATGCACTAGCCCATTGTATTTGTTCAGGTATATATTTGTATATCATATTGTAGTTTCAAGAAAAATATAGGGGATTACAATCTACCTCTTATGTCTGCTAGGAAAGCTTAAATTATCACCCACTTCCGCTGAACCTTTAAACAAAAGATACAATGTTGATTTTTTATGATGCTGATGAAGTCCAATAATAACAAAAGACAAAAATAAAATACAATACTCTACATTAAATATTAACTTAAAATAAGCTATCCATATTTGATATTAGATCTTACCTAAAAATCAAGTGAGAATCTTCTTATAATGGTGAAATTAGCATTTGCATACCAATTACATTGTAGGCATTATACATGTTGTTACTAATTACATAAAAACTATTTCTATATTTCTCAAAGTTAATATAAAAGTAAAAAATTAAAATAAAGCAAATAATAGCAATAAAATAAAATAAATAGTTCTAAAGTAAAATAAAATAACTCATATCATTATGCTTTGATTCAACTTTATTAAATACTGAATTTCAATCTACTCTCTTCTTGAAAGCAGTATAAGAAATTGTTGTTTTACATTTCAACTCAGATATTACTCATTTTTGTCAGGGTTCATGATATAGGTTCATTTTACCTCTTGAGGTTTTCTGCCTTTTGCGTCCATGAGTAGGGTTTAAGATTTTAGTTCAAAAACCCTCACTTCATAGTAATCAATCTTAAACCTCCATCCTTATAATTTCGTGTTGACCTACTGCATCCAGTTATTGGTCGTTTAAGTCATGAGTTGAGCCATTAAAATCATTCTTTGTACCGGTCCTGAGTCCTAAGTTAGTCAGTCATCATGTATGGTTAATCATTTAAATGCTCCCTATAGTTAGTCCATAATATTTTTTAATTGAATTATGTTTAAGTCATCTTCCAGAGGGTCAAATTTTTGTTGGCCTATTCATGGCCCTATTTGGACTAATTTTATCACATGTGTAGGATGGGAGATCCTTCAATCACGGGAATTGATCTGGCTCATTCCCCTCTAGCTCGCAAGTTTAAAATGGCGTTTCGTTAAATGTCAAGTGGCCTGTGAGATGTTGACACATGTACAACCATTAGTGTGGGGCTTGAACTCCACTTCATCCATCTAACATCCTAAGTACAATAATCAATGGGTATGATGTGACGGTAGGGTCAATCATTTCCTTTCCCCGCCATCTCAAAGGATTAAGTTGTGGGCTAGTTAAAACCTGTGAGGTCTGCGAGAAGCTGCCATGTGTTTTCTTTGGTCATAGGAAAACAAGGAAAGGTGGAGCCCACAAACAGATGAATGAGTACCTAGTTGGCAAGGTTTCATTGGCGAGTGGAACGACGTGTGACAACGATTAGAATTCAAACTTATTTGACTCAATCTGAGTCATCCAAAAGGCCATCTCAATGGGAGATCAACGACGAATATTCAAAACTGAGAAGTTCGATCGTTGCAACAATTATTACTTCACGCAAGCGAGTAGTAATGGTGGAAATGACTTCTAAAACTACTTCAATTTTTCCCAAACTAGATGTAGATGATCCAGTCTTGCATAATTAAGAGTTGTAAACACGTCTAGAGTGTACGATAAATTGAGAGAGGCTATTTATAGAGTTTGGCACGGTCGGCATTAGGGTTTCTCATAGGTAAAAGTCATAAGTAAAGTAAACGTAGTTTTTATGCTTTATTCAAATTCTCTATACTGAAGTTGGTTCTCACTGCATTTCTTGTCAAATGAGCTTGTTTTAATTACTTTATTTAGGGTTATTTTATCTTTAAAAGGTCGTAATTCTTTAGGACCTTTTAGAATTTACATTTGAGTCGAGCCCTAGGTTTGAATTGTGAATCCAATTATTGAAACCTTAACTTGGCCTAAGTTTGACCCACTGCCAATAGCACCCAAAGCACAAACTGCCACCTCTGAAACTAAATCCAGACTACTATTCGAGGATGTAATAGATTTACTAAAACCCTCCACAAATAAAAAGGTTGAGGGAATAATTTTGTTTCATGGACCAACAGTAAGGGAGGGGGTACTCGACGAATAATGTTTTATCAAAGATGTTGAAGTACCTTATATTGGATGGTAGTTATTTTAGCATTGGTTTGGGAATAAAAATCTTGTTATTCCTCTTTGCAACCCTTGGATACTACACATGGGAAAACTAGTTGTCCCCAATGTGTATATAGATGTTGATTTGTTGAAGGACATTGCTTCAAGGTATTACCCAATTTCAAGGGTAATCATAACATTTGATGGGAAGGATATGGCGAGGATAATGAAAGAATAAATTGCATGAGTTTTCTAGTTGCATGAATGGAAAACTCATATGGTGCCTCTTGATATGGATGTCATTAGAAAGGAGTATGAGAACACCAAAGTGTTGATCAGGATGAGAATGTTACCTACACAATGTACACATACTGCTAGCATAGGCATTAGGGAAAATAGAAAAAAAAAAAGGATTGATAAAGATGAGTTAGAACCTTTCCCAATGAGGTATTTTTCAAGTTACTTCAATAAGACTGTATATTCCTTTTGCCAAATTATTGGTTTCTCTCCACCCGACACATTATGAAAGGAATATAGTTACTTGGCAACACATATACAACATCCAACCTTCAACATTGTCTATGAATACACCACATATTTGACATAGAATATCCATAAAGGCCTGGTTGAGTTGAAAGGAGGAAAGAATTGGGTGAAATTTTGGTGGTATTCCCTATTGATGCATTTGTTTTTATCTAAAGGGGGAAATGATTTTGAGAGGGATATGACATTGAGAAAGGAGGATGGTATTGATTTGTCTGTCCAATGTTGGACTTAGATTCTTGATAAGGATGATGAGAAATATAACTATGTGGTGTTCCAAACTGCTTTCGCATAAAAAATGAGAAGATATTTGGTTTATGACCCATCAAGGATTCCCAAGGAAATACATGAGTTCTTGAGGCCTATGGAGAAGATAACTGATTTGAATTTGGGTCATAATTGGGGAGATTTAATCTTATACCCATATTCCACAATCTTTAGAGTTTATGGCACTAACATAGACCCATTTCTCTTGCCAAGAGACATTTCGATGGGTTTATTGAAGTCATAAGGCAATTGGGAGCCTCCCAAGCAACACACCTGCCTAATACATCAAAGAAGGGCTCATTTTTCCTAGAATGGATTATGTTTTCTAATTTTGTTATAGTAAAGGGAGCATGGAAAGATTTGTTCCATCTGATAGCACCATACAAATTGGATCGTATGTGCCTAAGGAATCATGATCCAAAAGGTCTCATTAATGCATTGAGGATGGAGAAAAGGCTTGGTACTTTTGTGCATAATTTCTACTACCCGGAGGATGTAATTAGGAACATTTTTGACTTCCCAGAGCAAGATGAAAGGAAGTCTAAATATCTTTCTTTCAATAAGATGATGGAGAGGGCACAAAGGAGAGATGTTAAGTATGACCCTATTCCCAATATACAAAGTACATTTGATAGGATTATGCATGTTTTGAGTAATTTTGAGGATATAGTGGGTATAATGAGAAGATAACAAGTGGTCATAGATAAAGGAAAAGTAGTGGCAACTGAAGAAGACACTACTATGGTATTGAAAGAGAGGCCTACTTATTAGCCACCTAAGAAAATAAGAATTTACTCTAGGAAGAAGAATACAATAGACGAGGAGCAAACATTGCCATCCCCTACCACTTCTAGGGAAATGAGGGCAGCTTCTTCTGAGAGATCACTGCCATCACCTCCAAAATGGGTCCCTACTATTGTGATTGATTTTGACTCACCTCTAACAATTCCTACTCCATTGGAGCAACCACCCCTTAAAAGGAAAAAGACTCAAGTAAGATGAGCAATAGATTATTCTGATACATAGGATGATGATATCCTTGTCACTTATGAGGAGATACATCAGGGAATTCCCTCTCCCATAAGGGAAGTTTCTTCAAGCTCAAGGGAGGATAGCCTTAGACTAGGAAAGGATGACCTTAGAAGTCTAAATAGTGTAGATGATTTGAGGGTTTAGGCCTGCAAATAATTTATGGAAGATGACTCCTTTGTTGAAACAAGCACATTCAAAGGTTTTGTATGGAGAAATAATGCTACACAATATGCAGAGAAGGTTGCTATTGAGAGGAGATTACATCTGAAACTCCTTGAAGCTATCATTCAGGAAAATGTAAGGAAGACTATGATGGTTGAATTCTAGAATATAACTACTAAAGAGGGAAAAGAGCTTGTGAAGAAGAGTGGTATATTGTTGTTACCTAAATGGGACATTGTTGATGCTATAGTGCTTGATACTATAAGGAGGTCTAAAAGGCCCTTTCTACAAACTAAAGAAGTAGAGATGGCACTTCAAGGATCAACATTTAGTGAAGAATAGGATGTTGGTTATTATATTTGGGATCTAGGAAGTTGGTAGTGGTTGAACCATCATATTTTAGTGGACAATTGTTGATAAAGAGAGTCACTATCACCCCAACTTTAGAGGCAACTGATATGGCTGTGAATGTTGCAAAGTTTACTAAGAAAAAAGTGGAAGACCTCAATCTTGAAAGAGATGAGTATAAGAACAAATATAATAATCTTATAGGTGAATATGATAAGAGTTAGCAAAAGGTGTCCATGTTAAAAACTGAGGTAGCATTGTATAATCAACAGGTAGAAGTATTAAGAAAGCAAGGTCAAACTAGTTCAAGTCACGCATCACCGAATCATCTAGCTACACATTCTCAACCCCCTGATCAGATCAATCTCTGGAAATAGTGCCATATAATTTGGGGCAGGAGCCACTCACAATTAAGAGGCCAAGCACATCAGGTACCATCCCATCAGATGATCCTACAAGGGCACAACTCCTCAAACAAATTGAAGTGTATAATAAATTACTTGAGTAGACACATGACACAATGTATGAGAACATTTCAAGGATTGTTCATACTATCTTGAAACACCTGAATAGAAAGATTCAAAGTAAATTGAATAGTGTTCATGTAGTTTACTCTTTGATGTTGAGAGCAATAAGGTTATCTTAGAGGGATAAAGATTTGGTCACACCACTCCTTCATAAATAGATTCCTAGAGTTGAGAAGTTGAATCTCATGGCAGTTGGGGCCAATCAATAGGAAGATAAATACCCAAAGGTTATCCCAACTTATAGATTTGTCAATAATAATGAACAAGGGTTTCAAGGGTATATTGCTCCACTAGAACAAAAAATAAGGGAATTGAGAATTGATTATGACCAGATAGATTTTTCATTGTTGCCAGGCATTCAACAAACTTATGATGAAGTGAAAACCCTATAGATGTGGAAGAACTATATGGAAAACACCATTGCCTCTCAAGCAAAGCTTATTTGTGAAAAAGTTGATATTAATTTTTTGAATAACACTTTGAAGAAATTGTCTTTTATCATCAACTTTTTGAAGGATTTTGATAAGGAATCCAATTCAAACAAAATATTCTCCATACAGGAAGATGGATGAAATCATTGATCTCAATTGGCCATCTAATGATAAATATGAACAATGGAGGAGAATATTTATTGATCAATTGGGTATGTAAGTATAGAAACAAAAAAAAATATGATTGGTCAAGTATAACACAGGTCTGGCCTTTCAAACAATAATGTGTAACAAATATATGTTTCTTGATAGTGAGTATTACAAATAAATGTTAATTGTTGATGATATGGGTGTTGACGGGGATGTTGACTCACTTTTTGGCTCGTCATTTTTTCATTTTTCCCAATGTGACAAATGAGTGACAACAACTTGAAGATTATTCTTTCCAACATGTTCCTTTTGAAGGGCAAGTTTCTTCTCACTGTAAAGGCTAACAATCTTTTTCTTATATGTATTCCCTCCAATGGAAAATGTAAATATAACTACAATGGGAATATATCTTGTAGTGGTCCAATTGGGATGTGACATGTGTACTCTTGGCCTAAAGCTCTTTTTGCTCCCTTGTTTCCGTAAAAGGAAATTCAAGGCCATTAGTGGATGTCTCTTGTTGAATTCTGGAATCGAATGGTGCAATTGAAAAACACAAGAGCGAAAATGTTAGAAGTACTTATCTTATGCTTTGAGTCTAGTTAGTAATTTTTTTTAAATGTATGGTTCCTAAGCATATCTAAATGATAATGCAAGTTTTCAGAGTATGTAGTCTCTCCAATTTTACTATGTACTTGAATTATTAATAAAAACCTTGATCAAAGATCATTTCATTAATCGTCATCGTTATTGTACTTTGGTGTATGATTTGATTTTAGCTCTAGGTCAAAGAAACCAAGGCCCAATTTTGAAATCATCATTATCAGATCATATTCCATTTAATTTTATACGATGCTTGAGATTTAATTTTATAGTAGCTAGATAAAAACCTATTGGAATGTCATAATAAGGTAGAAAAAATGGAAAAAAAGAGATAAAAGTCTCATTAGACTCTATTTGGCTAATTCAGTATTGTTGAATGTACATGAATAGACCATTATAGCACTTATTTTAAAGAAATTGGGAGATACATATCAAGCTAAATCTATAGTTAATAAAATATTTCTAATAAACAAGTTATATACCATAAAAATGGAGGGTTGTGGTTCTATAGTTTAACACTTGAATTAATATTACTGAAGCATTTCAAAGTTTAGGCCATAAGAATCATCCCTTTTTAAACATGGATTGTAAATAATTCTAAAAATTTAGAAGTCTTGGTCATTAACATTATTGTCTACTACAATGTCATCTATTGTACCATTGTCAATGCTCATATGTTCTTTCAAGTATATAATATTATCATCATCCTCATCTTGACCTGCATCATCTTCATCATCATTGAAATTTAACTATAGACCATCTATATTGTTACCAGATGTATTTGGATCATTATTTTCTATACCATCCATATTTTTGTCTTCCATAACATCATCTAACTCTAGATTTTTGTCTTCTTGTGCATGAACATAACCATCTTCAACATCATCATGGATGCCAATTTATTTGATGTTCTCTAATCCCTCTCTCTCATTTTGGTCACCATCATTGTTTTGCTCAATATCAACTAATGTTTCATCAAATACATGCCTTAATCTTGGATCATAATGTATGACAGACATCCATTTTGGGTCCAAAATGTCTTCATAGAAAAACACCTGCACATGAACAACATACACATATTAGACGTATGTTATAAATTTTTTATTGATTAATAAACACATGTATATATTCACAATAAACTATGAATTAATAGTGTGAAGCATTGATTTTTATCCTATTCTAAAGATGCAAAACAAATATTATGCAATAATGGAAGAACACAAAGATACACCTCAAGATTAGCCTAAGGAATGATAACACAAAGAAATAAGATAACAAAAGACAACAAATGATTATACTTCTTTTTTTTTGAAATCCCTTGGTTGGCCCTTGATGTTGTATTCTATTTAAATGGCTAGATACAAGATGAAAAATGTGATATTTGATGAAGTTACAATGGAAAAATTCAATGCTAATGCTAATGGCCAAATGGTTAAGGTGATTTCTTGCAAATTGAGTGGTCAATTCGGTAGCATATGGGTGAAAAATGACTAAGTGTTGAAATGAGAGAAAAGAGGGGTATGTATAGGAGAATTTTAATTCTCTAGAGAATTCAATTGTTGAGATTAAACTAACAAGGCCAAGATGGAGGGCTATGGTGAGTTGAGGACTCACAAGCCCTCACATCTTGACACGTGGAATGTGATATGGCCTAGGATGTGATGATGTGGAAGTGATGTGGAAGGAAGGTACATGATGTGTTGGAAGGACAAGTACCTTGTAAGTACCTTGGGGGATGAGAAGATTTCCTTAAAAGGAACTTCTTGTCTCCAAATGAGAGTGAAAAAGACATTTGAAGAATTTTAGAAAATTCCTCAAAACTATCCATGGGGAATGAGAAGGTGGTTGGAGAATTAAATGTGAATTAAAAATTCACATGCTTGAGAGAATCTAATGGATAAGAGAGGGTTTCCAAAAGGGGGGGAATTTTCCACATGTGAATGATGTGACAAGTCTAATGTTCTAGAAGTTGCATGGGGATAAGGTAAGCTTTGGAAGGAATAAAAGCGAATTAAAAATTCACATGGGGAAGAGAGGAGCCTTGGATGAATAAAAAGGAATTAAAAATTTCTTGGGGGATGGGGAGAGTTGACCAAGGTATTGATTAGGCTTAACTAATCAGTGATTAAAAGATGATTAGTGTTTAAGGAGGATTAGAAGCCAACTTTCAAAAGTTGGAGGATGTGACACATCCTAATCAAGGATTAGGTATGTGCACATCCCTAATGAAGATATCAGGAGGTAGGTTAGGATTAAGTGAAAGTGATGTGACATGTGAAGAATTAAATAAATGTCATATTTATTTAATTCATTTGATGAAAGGGGAATTAAAGGGGTAAGGTATTTAATTATTTAACTAGATACCTTAGGGATTAGAAGAACTTTAGAGGTATTAATTAAATAATAGTGATATTAATTAATTAATGCGGATAAGGGGATATTTAGACAAAAAAGGGGTAAATTTGGACAAATGAAGTGTCCAAATTTAGGTGTCTACAAATAGATTAATGATCACCATCGCTTCTTGTTTGAGTTAAAGAAATACCTGCTCATAATGAATTGGTAGAACATATGGCTCCTTATCCTCCTATAGGAAGCATGGTGAATCTATAGAAAAAAATTCACTATGGGTATCATCTCTTTTGTCCTCTCAAATGCTTCATACCATCTAAACTTACAAATACAACATTTAGAAGAACGGTAATCCAACTCAATAATTTCTTGTATTTTCCCAACATATTGTAGATTCCCTTCAATAATATTCTTATCTTTTGAGCTTGATTGTCTGGATTGCTTGAAGTCAACCATGATGCCACAATCGAAGGATCGTCTCTTTACATCTACACTTTCTACACGATAATGTTGACCATATGCCCACATTGTTGGATATTTCCTTGCTTGTGAAAGACCATTTATTTTAGTGAAAAAAAATATAATGACAAATATTAAAATAGTTAATAGTGTCAAAAATATAAGGAAACAACATTTTATAAATTTCCAACTGTACCTTTCTTTTAAATCCTCTAGACATGTTGATTTCATCTTTTGTTATGTTTGAATATATACCTGCATCTTCTATTTGATTTTGAATTTGTTCAGTAACCCATTCTAGTGTGCAATATTTGTGCCATTCCCCAAGCAGATCAATGGGAAGTGGAGTATTCCTTGGGTTCGATCTCTTAAACTATCTCCTTGCTTCTAACATTTCTTCTCTCTTTTTATCATACAAATCAATCCATTTGTTCATAGACTCCATGTGGTACAGAATGAACTTGTTGAGTATAGAAAATTTGTCTACACCTATTACATGTCAACATATTTATTTCAAACTCCAAATGTCATGTTGTTAATTTGACAAATAAATTACAGAGTAAATTAATGATTGCAAGAAAAACAACCACACTGATCATGAATTTACTTACTAATTTTTACTTGAACACCAGTAGATTGTGGTTTTTCTCCATCAATAATATCTGATGCTCATTCATCCTAGACGCATGGCTCATCTTCAAAATTCTTACCAAGGAGTTCACACAGGAAGAAGAATGCTTCATTCAATACATACCCTTCAACCATGTAACCATCTGGATGTGCCTTTTTTTGAATATATCTTTTTAAAATTTTCATATACCTCTCAAAGAAAAACATCCACCTCGTTGATACGACACCCACCAATTCAATGCCATCAACTAGGTGTATAAAAAAATGGACCTGTAGGTCCATGAAACTTGTAGGGAGCTCCTTCTCAAATACACATAATTTCTGCAATTTCCTTCTTCCACTTTGGCACTTCACATTCATGGATCTCCTTGGAGGTCAACCACCTAATATAAGAATAGTAAATTAGTATGAAACTTTAGTCAAAAATTAAAATGAAATATAATCTCTATGTCTCTCACACATGAACATTTCATATAGCCACATACCTTGTAAATGTTGATAATTGAGTTATGGCATTCCTTAAGTCATCTATAAGATAGGAATCCCCCCTAATTGCCAATGGCATGATATACTATCGAACACATTTATGAACAGGTCATTATTAATTTTTTCCCACACAACAAAATATCAAAATATATTTAGTACTTAATAAATGTTACTAGTAAATATTAAATGATTATATATAATACCTTCATAAAATTATCAAAATCATGCGTTTTAAATCCTATGATATGTCCATCAATTGTAAAAGCTTTAGACAATGATGACCCATAACCAGTAGGTGTCCTTATTGAACATACAACATTTTTTTGTTGGTCTAGCTCTTTTTTTTTCAAAATCCATGGAGCTTTTGCATATGTTTCATTTTCCCTATTTGGCCACAAATGTTTTCTATCAATTTTGGTACGCGAAAGAGAAATATCTCTCATTGAAGACAAGGTGTCCTTCTCTTTGCCTGATATATGTCGAAATATAGAATCTGGGAAATTTTTGAATATGTGAATAAGATCTAATAGGTGAGATATTAATAGATCCTTCTAGTAAGGTAGCTCATAAAATATGGATTTCCTTTTCATTCCTTCTGGCATATTAACTACAAATTTTTTTGGTTCTTCAATTGAATCACCCCGATCAAAAAAATCCTCCAAGCTTTCAATTCAGCATCTTCATACTTCTTAAGCCAATCACCTGGACCCATAATCATGGGAGTGCCTCTATTTTCAACTTTTCCATCAAATTGATTCTTCAGGGAATTTCTAAACTTATGATCTAGTGGTAGAAAAACCCTTTTGTTTGCATAAATAATTTTTTGTAGATCTTTAGAATACCGCCCTTGAAATTGTTCTCCACATCTTGGACATGCAAATATCCCCTTTGTTTGAAGCCTTGAATTTCAACAAGTAATGTTAATAACATCAAAAAAATAGTATGAAACGAAGTATGAAAGTTGGGATGAAAATAAATTATGAGTGTAAATACGTAAATATTTTATGTTACCAGAAAAAACACCAAGTCTTGGGAAATCATGAATAGTCAAACATAGCACACCATACAACATGAAGGGCCTATTTGATGGAGGACATGATATGTCATACATTCTTATGCCTTTCCATAGTAGTTTCATCTCATCAATAAAATGTGCAAGATAAACATCCATGTTTTTAACTTGATGTTTTCTTAGAAAAATGAGAGTCAACATAAGGTGCTCCTTTCTAACACTCATCCATGGGGGAATATTATATACTATCAATCTGATTTGCCAAACACTATAATTTGATCTCAAGAAAGATAATGGGCAAACTCCATCCATTGCAAGACCAAACCTGATACTATAGGGTTCATCTTTGAATTTTCTTGTCCATTTTTCCTCTATGTTTCATTGCTTTGGAGTTGGCTGGAATTCGCATGAATCCATCTTTAATCCTGTTCTTTGCATGCCAGTCCATCAATTGTGCAAGTGACCTGCAATGAAACATTTATTGAAGTCTAGGTATAATTGGCATGTGACGTAAAAACTTCTTTGGAACTGTAGGACCTTGTACATCCGTATGATATCTCTTTTCTTTGCATACAAGGCATTATACCTTGTTTTGATATTCATCTTTGTATAAAATGAAATCATTTTTACATGAATGAATTTTCTTATATTCAATCCCCAACTCAACCGACAATAAATGCGCCTCCCTACAAGTTGATGGAAACACATTCTCTTCAAGGAATATTTTAGTTTTTAGTGCCTTATAAGATTGCAAGAGATTAAATCAATTGAATGTTTGACTTATGATGAACATGTTTGATATGTCAATATATACTAGGATTGTTTATATACAATATATGGTTTTAAAATCCCCTTCAATAAATATAAACGAAGTTGATGAATGTTTACAAATTATGTACACCAATTGACAATGCAAAGTAAGAAATAGATTTCAACTCACTTCAATAGGGTAGTGAATCCTTTGTCTGACCAACCAAATAGTGACTTGATTTCTAATAATATTAATGTGCATGCCAGTTTTTCAGGTTCTACTTCCACCTGATTTGAACACGGGTGTCTTCGATGCTTGTTTGGTGGAGTCTTTCATCTATTGTTATAATCAACATTACGTTGGTGGTAATTACCCCTGCTATCATCGTTACTGTCAACCATATGATCATTATTGTCATCATTATTTCCATCCAGGGAAAAAATTAGTGGAGAATATTTGCCAATTGGCTAATAATAGAAATCAAGAGCTCCAAAAATGGCCAATAGTACAAGCTAAAACAAAGACTGAATCGCCAGGGTTCTACGAAAAAATAATTTTGTCTCGATTAACTCACCATGTAAACGATGCATCATCAAAACTGATTCGCCAATAGTTTATACAGTAACTAAAAAATTTAATTATATTCGCCAGTAATATTATATTCCTCCGATTAATTTTGGGGCAATATCCCCACTAATAATAAAATACTATTTAATTTTAGGAATATTTTCTTTTATCTATTGCCATAGATTAGTTTTTAAATTGAACGGTTGTAGGTTGATTCCGGGCCCTAATACACATGTGCCTTTTAAAAGGCTTGTTGAGGCCCAAAATTAATTTTGGGCCACATGATTAAATCTAATCGTGTGGCCCAAAACAAATTTCAGGCCTCAACAAGCCTTTAAAAAGGCACATGTGTATTAGGGTGCAGAATGAATTTGCAACCATCCTTCGTTCTATCGGTGGGATGCCAGATAATGTTTCCTCGATGTGAGATTGTGATGGGGGTTCTGCCAATGAAGCATTGTTAGGCTGATGGTATTGAATTTTTTTAGGAATGGGGGAAGATCTGCCCCTCAACCCTACATATATCATGATAGGAGCGCACCGAGATTCACTAGGATTCACCACTATGATTATTATTTTTACCAATTATTCATTAAGATTTGCCAAGATTTTACAATTTTTTTAATACTGTGCATAAGATTCCCTGGGAAAATTAATATTTTTTTCAAATAAAAGGAAAGATTCGCTAGGATTTTACACCTTCGCCAAGGGGGGGGGGGGTTTCTTAAAGTTATCCCTGTTTCCATCCCCAAATAAATTTGTTAGCATTTCATTCAATCCTTCTTCATGCACTGCATTTTCACTACCATGATCATCATCATTAAGGCTAGGTGGCATGTCATCAATGTATGCAGATCTCATCAGCTCTTCAAATTTCTCAGGTGGTAGTATTTTCTTCAATCTTTCTCTTTTCACCCTGGTATGGTTTAAAGGATGGTTTGGATCATCTCATCCAAATCTTAATAACCCTGTTGGATCTTGGATATTAGTATGTGTTTCATCAACATCTTCTACCTTTTAACAAACAAAAGCATTATTTAATGTTTGGCAACAATTGGATAAATCATAAATATATCAATTTCAAAGAAATATAATCAAATATGGCTTAAAAAATAAAAATAAAAATTGTATGAACATATATACATCAATTGAATAATGGAACATTATTTTATGACTACCCTTTTTATACAATAATTTAAATAAAACCCAATTTTGACAACATAGTTTATAAAACATCAATCCGCACTCATTTATCATTCTTTGGTTTTTTGTCATTACAAACATCCTTAGGGAGACCTTGTTCTTCCATTTTCTTTCGCGTAGGAGTGCATTTTAAGAAGGGGTAATCAATCAATAACTCATCCACAATGGTAAGGTCCATAATAGCCTCAACCATTATCAATCTATCAACCTCTTTTTTTATATCTCCATCTTTATCATTTATAACCTGAACAAATTGACAATTCGGTCTTACAGTAGGGTCCCTTCCATTACTACTATTTATAAATCCTACAATATTTTTGTGTGTATATGCACGTCAATCTATATACATAAGATGACCTCTATTCATTTATTTTCCACTTTCCAATTGGAGATGATGTGTATAAATATTCAAATTTAGACCATATGGTGACATGCTAGGCTTATATTCGGCTAGCCTTCTCCATTCACCACTGTAATATGATGGACCATAATATGGCATTAATCTCCGAGTGGTTTTTTTTTAATTGTTTCTATGTTTAAATTCCACATGTACATTTTGGACAATAAAGAGGCCTAGATTCGCTCCATGAATATTGGAGGGTTGTATCATATAGCTGTATCCCCAAAATTGAAACACCTCAAACACTCTAGGTAGTTGTTGATCACTAGGCCAAGTGCAATATAGTCAAGGATCAAATGTCTCTTTGTAAATTAATCTCAAACTTAGGGGAAAGTCATCATCTCCATCACATTCATTCTCATAGGGTATGTAGTCCACCTTCCCCCTATCTTTAAGAAAATTATGCATCTTTAAACTAGTTCTTGTTCTGTGACTTGTTTTCATCAATTCCTCATCTTTCGAGCTGGTATATTAGCACATATTTTTGTTAGATGTATCATCTAATAAATGGTGATTGCCCTCTAGGATGGAAGTCAGTGATCCAAGAAACTTTAAACCAAGAACTTTATCCTGAAAGTATCCATTAAGAAAAAATTAGTTATTTAAATAATATAAAACAATGTTACATGTTATTTATATCAAATTGGAAAATTCCTTACCACAATTCCTATTGGATTTGAATTGATTATAGGAGGCATACTACTGACTGGAAGCTCATCATATATGTAATTGTTGTCAGATAAAGTTTGCACCCTTGCTAAAGCTATGAACTTTAAGCAACCTACCGACACATTGGAACACTTTGAGGTTGTGGGTAACCAGGGAATGAAGTGAACCTCTAGATTATGGGCTGGTTCCCTTTGAATTTTCTTGTAAAACCAATTTTTGTGACAGGTGAAAAGGGGGAGAAGGATTAACGTAGAAACTAAAATAAAATAAAATGGAACAATGGTGATACACCTACGGTAAGTATTTCAGACAAAAAGTTGTTGGGACTCACAAAAAACCTCAATAAAAGCTAATCAATCTCACAACACAAAGATTTATGTCTGCAAAAATGATTTTATGAAAGGCTCTGATTATTTAATGCTTAAAGATAAGGAAAAACAAAGACGTTTTCACAGATTTTGAAGCAAGAAAAAGGGATCACTAACATAAACCTGCACTATGACATAACATTCATTGCATCCAATATTGAAGGAATTTGATAAAACAAAGGATGACACAGAATTTTATCATGCAATTCACAAACAATACTGAAAAACAAGAAAAGAAGGTGAAGGAAAAATGACTTCTGTTGAGGAAAAACGAGAATTTGTATTACATCTGCCAAAAATCATGAGTTACAAAAGTGAGAAGCATCTGCCTTGGCAATCTCCAAACCAAGAACTCCCTTCAACAATGAAAGAAGAGAAGGACTTATAGAATTAATCCCCAAATTCGGAATTGAAATTTGGCTTCCAAAACTGATGTGTTGTCAATCTTCTCCTCTAAATAGGGCATGCTATGCCAACCAACTCCAAGAAGAGTTGTCAAATTTCACCAACTTGATGATCCGTATGCAAGAAGAAACCCCCACAAAACAGGTTCAAAACTGAATAATAACTCCATAATTGTGCCTCAATTTGCTCCTTGACTCAAGTCAAGTCAATAGAACTCAAGAACTGAAGGAAGACTCTTGTTTTTGTGATCCAAACTCATGATTTATCTCCATGATTCAAGAAAGTCAACAAGACCATTCACTTTTGCATTTTAAATATCTTTAATTAAAATGATTTATAATTATCATTTTAATAAAGATTTACATTTTGAAATGAATGTAAATAATGAAACAATCTATTTTGCATTTTATAACAATATTTATTTAAAAAGTAATTTATAATATCACTTAAAATAAATATTTTACAATATGATTTAAATGCAAAAATAAAAGAACATACCTTTACTTTGCATTTTACAATAATAACCTTTATCAAAATGATTTTTAAAGATCATTTAAATTAAAGATTATTTTCAATGCAAATATGAATGCTAAAAATAAAGGCAAAGTCTAAAAAAATAAAAGACTAAACATAAGCCTTTAATTTAAATGAAAGATTTCAAAAAACAAAGGCATAGTGAAATGCCACGACCCAAGCATAGGAATAAAGCTTTGACTAAAAGCCCAAGGCAATAAAATAAAAATAAAAATATACCTCCCTACCCTCATCGACTCTCTTTAGGGTTCAAACCCTAAAAGCAAAGCAAAAGTAAAGAATGAGTAACACTTGATTTGTTTTTGACTGATGAAAGAAAGAGGTGTTGCCATGAGCAACCCTAGCCGACTTGTGTTGGTAATTTTTTCCTGCTGGAGATCTTTGCAAGATCATGGACATTTTTACAGAACCTATAAGCAAGTATTGATTGCACAGGCCGCGGTTTTAAGCAAAATTTATGATACCCTTTCTATTGTAAAATCTGGTCTTTTATTGGCTTCTTGCTTGGCCGCCATTAGAACTATTTGGCTGAGCTTTTTCTGGAAACCAATGCCACTTTGAAGGTTTTTCTGAAGATTTCTCCGCAAAAAAGACATGGTAAGTTCGATTCTTTGGAAAGCTTCATACATTTTAAAAGATTTTTCAGGCTTTTACAAGCTACGACCTGGCATATCTCTGATATATTTTGCTCTCTATGCTTTGTTTCTAATGTATTCCTTTGTTTCACCTTTGTGGCCGCCATTACTACTGTTTGGCCGAGTTTTCATGGCTGTATATCTTCATTTTTGATACCTCTGGGTGCGACCCTATGTATTTTTCATTTCTATTTCACTGTATTTGTGCATCTAACCTTGGTTGCCATGAGCATCTTATGGGCGAGTTTGTGTTATGCTTTGTGACTGTGATAGAGGTGCCTTGTTAAGCAGTCATTGAATGATCTAAAGAAAAAAAATCCTCATTTCGTTTCAAAACACCCCAGTCTGCTTCTTTATGGAAACTGTATCACTGTATCTTGAAAAATAAACCTCTTGTTAAATGGATCAGGTGTACAAAATGTAGAAAAAGCCTTTCACCCCCGATCCCCGATAGGAGCTTTTAACTATTACTGGTTCATGCTCATTGTTGTTCTTAATTATCAAACTATTCCTTGCTTTCTTCAGTGACTGAAGCTTTCTGTAATTTGTAAGTCTTCTGGCAGCCTCATTTTATCCTTCATTCCTGAGAATGGATATTTGATTTTGCAACTGTATTTGTATTACTTGTGGAAACCCCTCCTAATAGTTGCGACCCTTCACATCTCTACAGACTAAAATTTTCCAACCAACAAGGCAAACTGGGAGAAAATCAACCCCTGATAGGTGCTTTCATTGTCATTTACTATGAATCTTATATGTTACTCTTTGTGGACAGATATAATGAAATTCTGACTCTTGTATATGGTAGACTATAATTTGTGATAACATAGAATCTTATTAACACATACAAAGAATTTCTCACTTGCTAAAAAAAAACATGATAGCCATTCTCTAAAATTTGGTATCCTCCTTCACTAATAATCCCTTTACTGAGCCTTCCTTAGAGCATCCCATCTAATTTGGAATATGACACCGTAGCTTTTAATGGCACTGTTGGATTTATGATAGGAATTGTTATATCATTACACTCCCCTATCAAAATACTGTGGTAGTCTTAGATCATCCCTATATCTCACTTGAAGTAACTTTATTGTTCATAATCTTCTAACAGTTATTGTGACTATCCTCTCATGCTTCATTCTATGACTACTGTATTATGTGCTTCTTATGGCTGTAGCTTTTATTTTCCAGTGCTTGCATTCTATTTGATTTCCCTCATTTCCAAGTTTCCTATCTAGCAGATTGATGTGAGCATTTTACTCACTGTCTGTAGCTTAAATGAGCTGGGCTCCAGCCTTGTGGGAGCCACATTTTGCCCCTCATTTTAAAACTGATGAATAAACAACAATATCACATATCCTATTTCTGCACATGACACAAACAAATTAGAAACAAAATGCATACCCCAGATGCATTAGATGGTTTGGTGAATTTTTCGGTATATGTAAGGCATGAATGACTGATTTTATGCATTTTGAAGAACAGTTATACATGCATAAGATGAATGTGCATATAATGAATGTAATCAGCCATTGCTTAGAGCATTGCTCTAACCTTTACCTCATCTCTTGCAGGGTGGCAAAAGACAGAAGAAATAGGACAACCTACAACAGACCAGAATAGACTGATCATTCAGGCAATGATTGGTTATCTTTATTCTATGTACTTTCATTTATTTCCATTGCTTGTTCATGTATACGTTGTTTTCAATATGCATTGAATGAGTAAAAGTTAATCTCACGGCTTGTGTGCGATCACATAAACATGTTCCTCAATAAAATGAATTGTTCTTGATATGCAATGGTTTGTGATCAGCAATCTGATTTCTTTTTCTGATAACATAATGAAAGTCTGAAACTACAATTGTTTTGAAACACATTTTCTGTAATCATAATGAATGATCACTAAATCTGACTGCTACAAAATGAAATTTTCAGGCTGAACATTTCTCCTTGAATGAAAATTGTTTGATTCTTTTGCTTTGTTGAACTGTTCAACCAGTTTAGGCTAAACTGCTGAATGATTTTGCAAATCATTCTTAAACATACCTTCATTCTTGGAACAAAGCTTGGTTGAATTACTTTGTAATAAAAATTTTGTACCCCAGCAAGTAAGTGCTCATATAAATACTAATTTTCAGCAAGATGCTAAAAATTGGTAACAATAATGTCTTTGTACAATTGCTCATTTGAATTGTTTCTTTCCACGAGACACAAAACATCCACAAACAACAATTTTCTCAAAGTATTCATCCCATGTACTATAGTCCTGACCAACCTCTTGTTCAGTGTAATCATTTGTTGTGTCTGCAAGATCGATTGTCATATTTCTTCCACCCACTATCATCTACATGATTTAATAGTTTTAGGTCCACCTCCACATACATATCTTCTTCTTTTTCTAGTTGAATGCTCAGGCTTTGCATTTGCTCCAATCTCCATCTAAAATAATCAACAACGTGCATTAATTTATTTCAAGATTGGATAATACATTATAAATTTCAATAATATTGTGAAAAAGATGGGTGTATCACAAATTGTCATCAGATCATTTTTTCCCAAGTTAAGTCAAAATTTGAGTACCTCATGTCCCGCTTCATCCATTGTGTCCTCATTTTATATGACACGATCTGTTACCATGGCCTCGTCTCACCCCTATAATACACAACATAGTAAATAATGTTTAGTATACCAATTATATCATTTCAACGAATATGATATCCAACACAAAATCTCACTTTAGTCATATATTTGACATATTGATATCATGTTTTAGCCATCCTAATTTTCAAACATTTCCCTTGACCTTAGAGGCCTCATGGAAAAAAATGATTTTATCTCCTCTATGTTGTAGCATTTGTGAATTCATAAACACCTTCCTCCTTTGCTTTCTCTTCTTACCTCTATTGTATTTGCAGATTTCATTGTCATATCTATTTCCACCCATTTTCCTCTCTACGATTTAGTAGATCTACGTCGTCCATGTCCTCTCTCCATGGTCTCCTCTGGATCCCGTAATACACAACAATGACAATAGTCACATAAAGTTATCTTGTTAATACATTCACTTTTCATTAATACACACTATGAAAAACAAAATAGGACATTGCAACATTTTTCTCTTCACAAAAAGTTTACATGCGGAATGTTGACAACTAGAGCTCAAATCTCTCTAGGAAGCTTGTAATACACATAGGTTGTTGATGTAATGTCAATGTCACATGATAATGATTTAGTTCTCATAGATTATTTTTCATAATTCCCCAATAAGCCCTATATCTAAGATGATAGTAATGAATTAGGGTTTTCCCTTTTATACAAATTTGTAAAATGCAATTTGAAATATTTCACACTTTAGATGATTCATCTAGTTGTATAGGGGTCATTTCTGAGTTCACAAATCTAACCTCTATTAGTTTTACACCCAAAAAATTGACATGGGATAAGGAATAGATAAAATAGGGAACCATGATTGCTCCCTTGGAACATATGTAGATGAATTCAATTTAGGATCAATTTATTTATCAACTCCCAAGCAAAATGCATCATTTTGCATTAATAGGTGCTAAATTAGGTGCGCTTTGTGTCACATTTTTCACCCCAAACATATTACATTTAGGGTTGAAAGGAGGCACTAAATTAGGCGCACTTTGCACTGCCTTTTGCACCCCAAACATTTTACATTTAGGGCTGAAAGGTGGCGCTAAATTTGGCATTAACGACAACCTCTATAGTGCCGACTATTGAATCAAGAACAAAAAATAAAAAACTTCTCATGTCAAGAAAGAGATGATGGAAGATAAACTCCACACAAAGGAAGAGAGGAGAAAAAGGGAAAAAATGGCATGAAGGAGGGCTACAAGAAAGTAGATCATAAATTCAATTTAGTTTGTGACACCATAGGTAAGGTTACAATTTTTTTTTTTCGTTCCCACAAATATTTTTGTTTGGATTAAATGGGGAGGATTGTGAAGAAAGGGTTGTGAATATTATTTTGTTTACACACAAATCATTCAAGTCTCATGTGGTTCCAAAGGTGGAGGTTAAAATTATAGACATTACATTATTCCCTTTGCATCTAAGAATAGTGACCACATTTTTGAAACCCCAATGCCCTGATTCGCTTATCATTCCCATCCCAAGCTTTTGGTTTCCAATTCGGTTTCTCAAACCTTTCTTCCATACCTTACTCTAAAGACAACTTTCTCCCTTCCTTCCTAGAAAAGTAGTCGAGTGCTTTCAAGACAAGTCATTAAACTACATCTGCCCCACTGCAACCAGGTTCCGTGGGAATAGAGGTTGGTTGATACAATACGAGGAGATAGGGATTTTGAGACAACATTTGAATAATAGATCATTTCATCAAATTTGTGAGACATTTGGGCTTAAATTAGCTATTACTAATTTTCACTTATTCTTTTACAGAACAATGAGCTTGTGGTTTCAAATTGATTGTGTGCATACATTCATTTTCTTTCTAATCAATGGATGTGACTTGAGCATGGGACCTATCTGTGTTAACTCTCAATAAAACCACACTCCAAATCCTTTTTATCCCCCAAAGATTACCGTTCTATAAAAGTGTGCAAGTGTTGATTTTTTATAATACATTTGTTTCATTTTGCATATATTTATATTCTATATAGGTGTGCAAGCAATTGATTCATAGGCATTTAAATCCAGAAAGAGATTCATTCAAGGTAAAAATTTCATACCACAAATTGGATGAAAACTTTCATACTTGACAGTGTGTACTTTGTTTGCCTCCATAGACTAGACGAAAATAATTTGCCCTAGGTCACCTCAAAATGTCAAGCAATAGAGGGAAGAGAATAGATAGAATGAAATCTGGCCACAATGAGGTAATTAATTGTCAATTTATACATTTGTAAATGTTTCCATTGTTTCTTTCATTTATATATTTTATATTTTTATTTTTAAATTTAAAAGAAGAAATTTATTATATATATATATAGGGACATGAGACTGACAAAGATAAAGATGCATTGGATTCCATATTGGTGGAAGAGGTGGTGAACAAATTGGATGTTGTGGACTGGACAATGCTTGCCAGATACATAGAAAAATGATCTACTAAAGCCACTCAAACATTGCAACCAAATCAACTGTGTCAAAGGGAATCAATTGATTCCCCAATCAGTCCTGGATCAAGCAAAAGATCTAGGAGGAAATCAATAACAATAAAATCTAGGAATGTAGAACAGGGAGCAAAGACATCCACTTTCCTAGCCACTCCTAGGACACAAAATTCTTCCACCACGCCAATTTTTGCATCTTTCATTGGTAGCTACAATACCAAGATAGAATACGATGTGGTTTCACAAGAAGTCTGAATGACAGTTGCTAGAAAAGACTTTGTGAATAGGTTGAAGGAATCATTCCTTCAACAGTTCAAAGACCATCTACATTTTCCATTCTCAAAGATACCTGTACACATGCAAAAAGTAGTTATCAATGACATGGAGATTGAATTTGGCATAGGTTGGTCTATGAAGAAGGTATAGCTACGAATGTCTCAAAATTGAAAGATATTTTGGTGCAGCTAAATAAAGAAGATAAAAAAAATCCCTCCTGAGCTAAGGCTCAAAAAAAGGCCACTTGATGTAAGTCTCAAAGTATGGAAAGAGCTTGTAAAAGCATATGAGAAGTCTGATGCATGGAGGAAGTCCGATGAGGAGAGTACGTAAGTATTTGAATTTGCTCATAAGATTATATCAAATTAATTAAAATATTTTTAAATTTTATTTGTGCATAGTTAAATTGAATTAGTATATGTTTCAGGACAAGGCCTCCAAGGCTAGGCTTCAAAAACTTTGTGCCACACATCACAGTGGCCAGAAAGGTTTACAGGCCTTGATCTGTACATTTGTAAGTATATTTAATATGTTAAATGATATTCTTTTATTTCCTAGGAAAAATTAACTGATTGCATATTAATTAGTTTAACTAGTCCATATGCCATGTTTTGACAGGAGGAGAAATATGGCTAGCATCCAAAATAATTTGAAAATGAAAAGTTACAAAGCAAAACGTGGGCCAATTTTATAATCTAGATGGAGAATGAGGTATCAATAGTTGATTTTCAATAGCTTAGTTGGATATTGTTGTGTTAATCTATTAATTTTCATTTCTTGTGTTGAGTTGTTTATTGATGCGTAGGATGAGTTATAAAGTGATTCTTTGTTGGCCCTAAATTATCCCACTCAATTTTCACATTATTTCATGTTGAGGAAAAAATATTGTTTTCCTTAAAGGGTAGTGGGTGACATTCATGCCTTATTCTCATTGCATCTTTTAATTATTGACCATGGTCTTTTAATATCTCTTAAACGTCCCCGTTTAAGTTATGAGTTATATCATTTGAGTAACTTAGTACCATGTTGATTTGATTTATCTTCTTTTCTCTCAAACATGGTATCTCAAGGAGTGCTTCCTTGAATTCAGGTTACCATTCTACTAAGTGATCCACATGCATCTTTTCCATCCTTCGTCATGATGTTGCCATTATTTTACAATGTAAGAATGTTTTGATGCATCTTGGTAGGCATCCTATAGATCTAACACATCCTTGTAGTCTACATCACTTGGCATATCTAACCAACCACTTAATTTTTTCGTCTAATTTTATAAAGGTAGTAAATTCTTGTCTTCCAAGTTAAGAAAACTAGATAAATAAATAAATCAACAGTAAAAAACTTGCAACCTGATCTGATCAACATAGAGAAGCGTTTGATACTATACTTCTTAACATTCAAAAGATAAATGGAATTTCCTTAACACCTAGTATAGATATCCAAAAAAGCTAACTAAAAATATAAACATGCTCTCGCACACAATGGCCTAATGGTTGGTTGTCATAGAAGTCAAACTACCGAAGTAACAACATTGATCAAGTTAACATATATACATCATTTGCATAAAAAAATGAACCATTTATGTTAATGGATAAATAGTATAAGGATGTAGATGAACTCAATTAATTTGAATTTATGCCTCTTGACAGGAATTCCTCTTGAATCTCTAATATCAAGTGCCCAAGAATTCCCTGTAGCTTTTACCTTTCGTCGTCGCCTTTCCTCTTTGCTGTCAGACTCGTCTCCTTTTTCCTTATCTACATTTTTGGCTTATAAGTGACTCACCTTTTAGGTTGTAAGTCAATCATATACCTTATCAAATCCATCAAACCCCATTACCATTAAACCTCTAATGATACCTTTTGAAAAAGTGTTTAAACCCTAGGGCCAAATCTTGTAGTTACCTTCTTCTATATTTCAACATTATAACTCTTAGAGATTTGAAACCACTCTCAAACATCTTGAAACTATATATATGAAATGTAACTTAAAGTATAAGAAAGTAAATGTCCATATATAAATGTTAAGTTATACTTATGTTCATTTCACATGTATATAGTTTCACCAAAAGAGAAGGAGAAAGAGATAGAAAGAAAAACAGAAAGAGAAATATTTTTTTCAAAGAAAAATATAACATGAGTGCATTATAATGCACTCACATTTTGTGAAAGAATTCAAATAACGTGAGCACATTATAACATACTCACACTTTTGTTTACTTTAGAAATTTCTAAGCCTTTGGCTTGGAGTGACTTTTCAACATGTAAAGACATTCTTTTGCAAATTGTAAAAGAATTTACATAATCTCGAGCATTCTCCCCATCAGGTTTGCACGTGTTTCAATGTCAAAACAAAAACACCGTGATAATATTAATCTCTCTCCCATCTATCTAACCATGTAATATTTTTCATGTTTTGAATATGTTAAGGTTTTCATTTTTAATTTATTTTGTTTTTTATTAAGAAATCAGGGTTAAAGGTCCCTAACCCTATAGATCAACATGAAATAGGCCTCACAACCAGTAGAACAAAGGAAGAACATGTACTAGCTAGTAGAACAGGCCTATAGGCCACCCACAGAGGTACAAAAAATAACCAAAAAATAACAAGCTACAACACAAAAACTAGGAACAACAACCACCCCAAGGGTGGCCAAGACTAACCGACCATCAAACCATTACATGCAAGTTTTAATGGGACCTAAAACCCAAACCATTATTAAGACAAACCTCACAACCAAAAAAATGAGCCAACAAGACATTCGCTAAGAAACAACACGAGCTGCAAATAGAAATAACAACCCAAGAATAACCACATTATAGGTGGATATAACAACGTTCTTTTCAAAGCTAATACAAGCATATTTAGAACCTACAAAAATTCTATGACACAAAGATCCAATTTTGATGAAGAAAAAAATACCATCCATCCAACTTGCCCCTCCACCTCTAAAGGAGAAGTCACCAAGAGAAATATTACCACAAAAAAAAAGATTTTCCCACCAACCAAAACTCCACCTTGATAGGAGTGGTCTCTACCTCAAAAGGAGATGCAAGGGAGAGAACTAGTTGAAGAAGCACAAACAAATTTCCACGCCCTCAGAACCCTTCTCCACCTCAATAGAGGTCTCCACCTCAATAAGAGAGGTCACCACCTCCATAAGGGACACCATCTAAAGATCCAGGAAGATTGAATACAGTCCAAAGGAAAGAATACTCCTAGCAACCATGAGCAATTTAGAGGCACCTTGTCCTTCCAGATAAACTTATAACTCATCCCCATCCAAAACAATAGGTTTGAAATATGGGAGACCACCACACCTTTAGAAATATTCATCAAGACAATCACAACAAGAGCCAGTGAGCTAACAAAGTTTAGCTTAACTAAAAGGAATTCAGACCCAGCTCCTCTAGGAGTTGAAACATCCACCACCATCAACAAAGAAAACCAAATAAAATCACCCCTCCAAACCAATGGTGTTAGGGAAGCATAACAATGAGTAGTAGCATGCAGAAAAACATAAAACTCTCAAGAAAAATGAGCTTGAAGGAACCAAAGAAAGAAACACACCACTTAGAAACAAGATAGGGGATTTTCCATCCCCAAAGGAACATTCTGAAACAACAATAGAGCCTAATATCCAAAGGGAAGAAGGTAAGACTAGGATACTTAGAGAAGTTCACTGAGAGAACCATTCTAGAGGCAAAAATCTTGAACACAACAACAACCCAAAAGTTATAAGGCTACCCCAAAGTAGGAATTATTCAGACCAATAACCCTAACATAGGTAAAAAGAAGTAGGACCCCAAGAATTCATAGACCCCAACATAACCATTGTCTCCAACCAAGATCTAGAGAACAACAAAGTAGGGTTTTAGAAAATAGGGGTACAAACTCTCAACCACGAAATAGGGTATATCACAGACCAAACCAAAAGAGGAAAAATCCAATGCAAAATGGAAGCTCGAGCAAAGGACTAATAGATGACCCAAAGCCAACAAGCCAACAACAAAGTAGACCCCAACAACAAGGGATGAGCTAGAAGAAGGGTGAACCACCAATGCATGGGCCAAAGTGGAAAATCCCCAACATGAAACAAAACCATAAAACTCAATGAACCCAAAGCCCAAAAAAAGTTGGATGAAGGCAAAGTAGAGCAACAAAGCAGATTGGATGAGAACGAGCAACTAGAGCCCCTCATCGAAACAGGCCCTAGAAAGGGTCGTAAACCACAAAGGCCCAAATTGACACTCAAGAGAAATAAATGAACCACAACTACATAAGAAGAGGGGATTAATGCAACCATAAACAAGAACTAGAAGCCTAGACCCTACAATAAGAGGAAAAATAGGCCATAATAGAAAAACAGAGGGCTTAAAATTGAAAATGACTAAGTCCTCATGACAACACCAAGGAAGAATCTCCAAAGGAAACAAATCGGAAGCTATCTCATGAAACTCCAACAAAAGCATGGAAACAGCCACAGCCATAGCAGAAGCAACATCCTCAAAATAAATACTCTCAATCTCGAACACACCTTCAACATTGTAAGATTGGAACTAAAACCATAAAACTAGAAGCATTGAGCCAATCCATCCAGCATAGTGGTAAACAAAGAACTAGGCTAGAACAACACATAGAACTCAGACTAGTAGAAGAGAGAAAAACAAAGAACCGCTTCAACACATTGAAGCCGAGCTAAAACACCAATAGATGGACAACAACTTCAACATGCTCTGAAACTAATTTTCCCTACCCATAAACACTAGAGACAATAGACCCAACACAAAATGGTTGGAAAATACTAGGAAGAGCCCAAAAAAATCAAAAGGAAGGCCAGGAGATCATCTCCCAAGCACCCAACACACATAAACACCCCACGACAGAAGCCCAAAGATGAGCAAATTGGATCATCATCCTTAGAATCACCCCCACCATCACTCTCACCTTCAGGGGAATTCAAAATTCCCCCTCTGCTCCCTTTCCTACTTGCTATCCCCTTAATTTATTTTGTTAGTGTATCCATTTTTTGTCCAAAAAAAATATCTATTATTTTTAATTTTATTTTTTAATTGTTCATAAAAACTTCAAATAAATCATATTTTTAGAAAGTAGACTCTCTACACATATTCAAAAAAGGATTATGATCAACTTTCAAAAAACTTAGGGGGGAGCACACTCAATGTTCTATCTTTTAGGATGTGTCCACTTTGAAAATTAGTAATAAAAATTATATATTCATTATAAACTAGCAAAAAATCAAGGATAAACTACATGGTGTTATCTAATTTTTCATAGTTAATGTGATTTTTAAAATACTAAAAAAAATAATTAGGGTGTCACACCAAATACTATGTTATGTTCTTTTAAAAAAATGAGGACTAATTTGTTTGGCCCCTTTTTGAACCCCTTAATATAGATACCATTTAAAAAAAAAAAATAGTTTAGAAAGTAGATTCAGATCACTAAAACTCTTGTTTTTGTTGCATCTTCATATTTTGAGTGTAACTATCTTCAATTTCTTATCCAAGGTCAATCTTTCCTTCTTTTAAGAAAAATGACCACTTAAGACCCCTTTTTGCTCCCCCATATTTTTGTACTTACTTGTATGCGCACAAAAGTGCTCTTATTCTAACTAAAATATATCATAGTGAATGATGTGCACCCACCTATTTTTTGTTTCATTTAGTACTTTTTATAATTAATTGGTAGAAATAAGTTAAGAGTGAGTACTAGAAGTAGAATATATTTTTAAACTTTTTTATATTATATATATTATGATTTTTCAAAGTGAATGCATCTTGAAAATTGCATCATCGTTTGTGCAAATCACATAACATGTAAAAAATAAGATTTTTTTTTTCAATTTGTAAAGAATGAAGTGTAGAACAATCCTATATATATATAATTTTAATAAGCACGTCAAAAGTTACAACTTAAAAAAATCAATACATATGTATCTAAGGAATATAAAAACAATAGTAAAAGAAATTAAAAATATTAATGTATTTCAAAAATAAAAAAATTATATGGTTAAAAAGTTAAGAAGGTGTGTGAAAATTTGATGACCTAGTTTTATTATATATCATTATACAATGTGTAAACCTGATGATGTGCAAGTTGAGAAATCCCTTATAAGGTAAAAAAGTGTGAAATGGAGGAAAATTAATAGTCCAATATTTTAGGCTTGTTATCCAAACCTATTCCAAAGAAAAAATGATGATTTTTTTTTACTAAAAACCTCGAGTTTGTTTCATGTTCCACAAAATACAAGTATGCTTCATGTTCCACAAAATAGAAGTCCATTTTGTGTAACAACAAAATGTGAGCATATTTTATGTTCTATAAAATATGATCATGTTTTGTGGAACATGAGATATATCATATTTTATGTTCCAGAAAATATGAGCGTGTTTTGTAAAACATAATATATGATGTATTTCATGTTCAACAACACATGATCTTGTTTTGTATAATATAAAATGTGATGTTTTATAAATAAAAAATGTGATTCCATCTATTCAAATTGAACACTTCCTCTCTCCCTCTATGTCTATATTTCTCCTTCTCTATCTCTTCCTTTCTCTATATCTCTCTCTCTCCCTCTCTATCTCTTTTTATATATCTCCCTCTCTTGTATATTTTTATCTCTCCCTCTCTCCCTTTCTATCTCTCCCTCTCTATATCTCTCTCCCATCTCTCTTTCTCTATATTTCGCCATCACTGTCTCCCTCTCCCTCTATCCTTCTCTATGTAATTATCTATCCCTCTCTCTATCCCTCTCTATCTCTCATTGTAACTCTCTCTATTTATCTCTCTCTCTCTCCCTCTATCTTTATATATGAACCAACATGTGTCACACTTTCAACCAACTAAATATTTTTTAGCAAAACAATTTCGCTTGAAACTATGTGACACATATAGTTTCAAAAAACCTTGACCAAACTTCACCATAATATGCATCTTTTCATGAAATTCCTAGAAAAACAATTTCACTTTAGTCAATTTTTTTTGGTCATACGCATGCATTTTTTGGCCCAAAACATACAATTTTGAATGTTTTTTTTTATACATGTCGTATAAAAAACCATCTTTTATCATTTAGGTATTAGAATAAATTGTATATTTGAAAACTAGAAAAAAAATTGTATATTTCAAATCTTTACACCATTTTAATATTCTATGTGTAAGTGCTTCTAATTTTACTCTAGCTCTGATAAGATTTAATTTTTAGGAAAAATACTTGCAGTTTTTGTCTAAAAAGTGAACCCAACTTCTTGTATGTTTATTCAATTACCTAAAAATTTATAACAATTTATGCAATTCAAAATTATAAGCTCAAGCTTATGGTAATTTTGAGTTATAGATAAGAGAAACACAAATTGTATGTGGTATTTTTCAAAGTTCAAAATTATTCAAACACCAAAATTCCCTTTATGGTGAGTTAGCTAGATGCTAAATCATTGAAATACCTTTTATGGGTGAGTTTGAAAGTTTGAAAAACCTAGAAGATAAATCCCAAAATTCACTTTTTCAATGTGTTAGAAAGTCTTACAAATCCATGAAAGACCAAAATATCTCCTCATGGCATTTTTATAGTTCATGAACCTTCTTTTTTGGAAAATATATTGGCTATATTGAACTTTTCGTTTCACCAAAAACTTGGTAGAAGTTCAAGAAAAAAAGAAAGGATATAAAAGGATATGGTCTCTATGTATTTTCCATAAAATACATGCATCCTCTCAACATGAATAGACTGTAGAGAAATTTAGTATTCGCAGCTATTTGTGGGTGTCCATCAAGGAATAAAGGTATAAGAACTTTATTCAGTGTTATAGTCAAATTTACCATCATAATCACATGTAATAGATATGAAATCATGTAATAGAATATTGAGACCTATGGGATTCCCTCGTGGTTTGAGATAATTGCAAGATATGCACAAAATTGGATTAGCTGAAAAGGCTCAAGAAACTTTAAACCAATGTGTTTTGTAGCTATAAAATATAGTCTATCTTCACCAAAATTTCCTTACATGTGCTAAAATGGGAGTTTAGAAAAGTGTTTGAGGTTCCACCACAGCATAATGGAAGATGATTAAACTTATATTTTCTAAATTTAGATTCCTTTTTCAACATGTATACAAAAAATGAAAGTATTGATATGAATACTTGTAGTAGTACATTTGATTGCTCATGGGCTCAAGGATATTAAACAAATTATACTTAGCACAAATCATTCTTGTAAAATACAATTGAATGTATATTAAAAGGTCATGTCATAGTTGATTATATTATCTATTAATTGGACACTATTTTCAACAAGGAAGACCACAAAATGTTATCATAGTAAAGACTAGAGAGTCTAGCAAGATATTTGTTATGTATAGAAATTTTTTTCTTTAAATTACAACAATTAGGGTAAGTTTTGTGAGTGCAAGTTAATAAAGTTTGGAGCCTTCAAATAATAACTCACATATTTTTTTATAGTGTAAATACATTTTTGACAATGATCAAGATGTTTGGGATTGAGTAGCATGCTACCTAAGTGTTCTTGGTGGAAATTTTGGTAGTGTCAATTGTTAATGATGAAATAAATAATACACTAGCTCTAGTTGCTATGGATGTGGGGATGATAAAACTACTATAGGATCATTGTTTCCTTTTACTAGATTCAAATTTCCTAAATGGGTTGCAAAGGATGCCATGGATATGTGTTCCCTTAGTGTTGTGTATTCTTCTCTATTGCTAATGTATTCCACAAAAGTAGCCAAGTGAACCTAGAATAGAAGAAATTAAAATTGAATCCCCAATTAATAAGGAAGATAATTTCAAGTTGGATGCAACAGTCTAATATTTGACATAGATATATCTTATTTTTATGAGAAACAATTCCATTTCCCATGAATGTTAGGGGAAGACAATCAAATTTATGTATACAAAGCTGAATTAAGTTATTTTTTGCGCTAGGAAATTGAGAAACTCTGAATCTACATATTGTTAATATAAATATGCTCATAGTAATTCTTGTTAAGGTACTTCATGGAAGTAAGAATGATTGGAATACAATAATAGCAGGGTATTCCCCCTTTCGTCATGGTGATAAATTCTTAAATATTTTTGAATAAATACACTAGTTTATCATGCATATAGATAAATTGCATTTATGCACTTAGTACATACACGAATTTAATAAAACTGAAAAAAGAGGAAATTATCATACTAATAATCATAATACCCAAGGTTAGTGACTTCAAAGAAGAAATCTACATCAATGAAACTGGAGCCTTTTCTAATCTCTTTATTTTTTTTGTTCATCTTTATAAATTCTCATTTTAAAATATGGCTTAATAATTATATTTTGTTTATAACTTAAGGTTAATAAAAATAATGGACATTTATAATTTTATTAAGTTATGAACTAGAAAGTGGTTTAAAGAGTTTTTTATAGGTGAAGATACCTATATATTTAAGGGTTAATTGTAAAGAAGGTGGATTCTTTTTTTTTTTGGGAACATTTTTCATTCTAGACATTTGTATGGTGTAGGTAAGAGAGATTTTTTTCCTTTTTCTATTTTTAATAAAGAAGGATATTGCTACATTGTGAGCTAATATCTTATTTCTTCATTTCATTGATTTTCTTATGTTTAGTTTTAGTTTTTATGTAAGATATTTCCTATCATGTGATAATGAATTGTGTTTCATTGTAGCAATGGATGCAATTTTGAGTGATTTGAAATCATCCCAAGAAAATCAAAACCTGTAATACAAGAGAGTTTTCCCATTCAAATGCAAAGGAAGACCACTAATCTAACATAAATATCTACCAATTTTTAAAATCTCGCCCATGTTGAAAAAGTCAAAATTATTTGTAGTTAAATAATCTTGAGCAAATCTATTTACCAACATAATATAAAGAGTTTCCTACTAAGTGTTTTTTCTTAAGTTTAGAAATAAAAATAAAATGAGTTAATATATATAAATGTCCACTAAATTTTTTCTCTTAATTTAAAAAATAAAAACGATTATTTAATATAAAGAGATTGCCACTAAGTCTATTCCCTTAAGCTTAAAAAATTAGCAACTTTTCCCTTATGTTTAAAAAGGAAAATGAAATGATTTCTAATATAATGAGATGCTCACTAAGCCTTTTTCTGCTTATGGTTAAAAGAAAAGTGAAATAATTTAATGTAAAGATATGTGCATTAAGTCTTTTTCTTTAAATTAAAAAAATAAAAATGAAATAATACAAAGAGATGCCTCTATTTAAAAAAAAAGAAAAGAATAAAATGATTAATACAAAGAGAATTTAAAATAAAAAGAAAAATAAATGTAATATAAATAAACGCTTACTAAATTATTTTGCTTAAAATTTAAAAATAGAAATGAAATGATTTAATATAATAGGATGTCTACTAGGTGTTTTCTCATAAGATTAAAAATAAAAATTAGTGATTTAAATTAAGCAAGATGTTTATTAAATCTGCTCACTAAATTTAAAAATAGATATGAAATGATTTAATATAAAGAGATGTCTCTCAAATATTTTCTATTATATATAAAAATAGAAATAAAATGATTACTATATCAAAATGCTTATTATATTTTTTTACTTTTAATTTAGAAATAAAAGTGAATTGATTTAATATAATCTTGACTTCATCCTTTTTATTGGTGGTCTAAGTTAAGGTCATTCCAAAGAGAGTCAAGGGTTGAGTGATATCTATTATGCTAAAATCACTCATCCTAATCTAAACTAACACATCTTTGGCTAAGAGTCAAAGGTTGAGGAGTATGCATTCTAACAAAGTCACCTATTGCATAATTTTGGCCTCATCTCATTATTGGTGGTCTAAGTTGATATGTATTTGGCTAAGAACTAAGGACTAAGGGGTATCCATTTTGTCAAAATTGTCTATCACACAAACCCAATCTTATTGATTTTATTAGTGTTAAGAGTCTTGCACTCCACAAGACTTTATCCTTGGTAGACTCATTTAAAATAATTCAACTTTAATAAGAGACCAAAGACCTTTTGACCTTTACTTTATATATTTACTCAAGTAAACTTCACTAAAAGTTACAAATATCGAAAACTAAAAGTAAAATAATTTAATATAAAGAAATGTCCACTAGTACAAAGGCGCTAATAATGACACGATTAAAAGAGTTATGATATGAATGATATACTAAAAACTCAATATTTTAAATAATATGATATTAATAGTTATAAAAAAGGATCTATTAATTCTTAATGTTCAATTATTGAATTATTGATTTAACCTTTATATTTTTATTTTCTATCATAATAACTAACAACAAACATGATATGTTTTTTTCATTTATTTTTAATAGATCTATACCCTAAAACAAAATATTTAAATTGTTGACACCCATAATTGTTAAGTAATATAATTTTTTATACTAATATTATAACGACATTGCCATGTCAACCAATAAAAGTAGGGCCCACCACAATTTGTCTCCCTCCTATGTCTTCTCCTTAGGTTTCTTTTCATTGGGCCCGGTTTGTTGGTGGCCGCCCAGTTCATTGTCACGTACAGATTCCGCAGCTGTATTCACACTCAAATTCAAATTCAGACTTGCCTGCATATTTCTCTATTTAATGTTCTCTCCCTCCACATTTTTTCTCACATTCAGACTTACCTGCGTATTTCTCTATTTACTGTTCTCTCCTCCCAAATTTTCTCTCTCCATCTCTGTAGTGTGAACTCGCACAGTGTTTTCTCTTACCCCAATCTCTTCTCTTCTGTTTACTCTTGCAATGGGCAACAGTTGCTGCTGTGCGTTTTGTTCCTCGGAGAAGGAGATTGCAATGGATTTGGGGCTTCTCGAAGAAATAGAGCAAGATCTCACTCATCTTGATTACTTGATATCCATCATTGAACAACGTCTTCAAGCCATTGCTGCTAAAAATGACAGGGTAAGAACGACTTGTGTCCCTCTGCTGTTAGATTTAATGTTGGTGATAAATTCATATGGAACATAAATATAAACTTTAGAAAATTTTGCAGGCCCAACAGAACACCTCTACACAGCAAATCGGCAGTTCCTCTAAGTTTGATTCTTGCATAAAATTTGGCAAGGATTTATTGATGAAGATGTCTAAGCGTGTAGAGATAAATCGTTGCATGGTATTGAACTTCATTTATTTTGTGTTTTAAAATTAGTCCCTGAAACTTTGCACATAGAATTTGGTTCTTAATTTGGGTGATGAATATTCGTTCCTTTTCGAACAGATGTGCTTCAACTCTGCTTATAATCGTGAAACAAGGAAAATGGTTTTTGTTGTTTTGAAAGGCGCGACCCAGATTCAGTTGTTGACGGCAGGGATATGTGTGGTGGGATATTTGTTGGATCAAATAGAACTACTTCCCCAGAATAGGGACCAATGTATTCAGCTGTTGAGATGCTTATGTGATCTAGCAAGGCGCGTGAAGCAATTAAAACACCGTCTCCCTGCTGAAAGAGAGAGACTCGATAGAGCAGTTGACTTCATTTTTGAAGGATGTGTAAAGTGTCTCGCACAAATGGAATCTCCTAGGCTCTGCAGGTAAATCCTTCTATGAATTTTTCAAATTGTGTAGAGTAAGCAGAAGAGGACTTTTGTGTAAAGACGGTTTTTTCACTTTTCCTTTTCTGTCGGTAAATAATTCGTCATATTTTTCATGACTATAGGATTTTTCAAGCTTCGGTGGATGCTGGGGATCTGCAAAAGCTTGAGTCACAGATCCAAAATACCTATGCAGATCTCACCCTTGGGGCTGCGTTAGCTCTCACTCCTTATTTCCCCCCTCCAACACAGGGACAACATCCTAAAACAGGTACTGTTTCGGAGCTGACTCGATAACGTATCTCCGTTTACAAATATCTCTGTAGGTTTTTATGCAAAGTTAAATTTTCATGCTTTATTTATTTAATAATCTATAAAAGTAGAGGAGAGAGAAAAACATTTTAATAATGGATGCGACATAATTATTTTCCTAAACTAAAAGAGCATTATGGGTTATAAATGGCCATTTGGACTATTGTACACCAGTTCTTATCTTATTGTATGGAGCGTTTTATTTAAACCATGACATGTGGCTTTTTATTGGGTGGGATTTTCAGTTGGGAGAGAAAACGCAAAAGATAAAGTAATTAAGCTTCTGAAACTGGATTCAACTGATGATTCAAAGAGAGCTGTTGTAATTTACGGGCTTGGGGGAATTGGGAAAACAACTCTTGCATCTCCTGTCTTCAAGAATGTCGACCTTAAGGCCTACAGATACTGCAGACTCGATATGGAAGAGGACTGTTCCAACGATGATATCAAGCAGCTTCAGCAGCAGATGTTAAGAGAGTTGTTTGGCCAAGGGATCGTCTTGTTGAACAATTATAAGCAAGGTAGGGACCAACTAACAGAGCTTTCTATAAAAGAGGGTGGTCGTATATTCATGTTCATTGACAATGCCCTCGCAGCAAAGAACCTCGAAAAGCTTTTGCCAACTGATTTGTCCTGCCTTCCTAGTGGAATTAGGATTCTTCTAACCACCAGAAACCGCTATGAGACCGAAATGCTTTCAAGAACAGATTTCGAATACATTCCATATGAGGTAGACGTGCTTTCCCCCTCGGACTCGAAAAAGCTTTTCTTTGAAAAAGCTCTAGGCGGTGCCAACTCATCACTTCCCCCAAGCATAGACAGTATAGATGTGGAGGATATTGTGAATATGTGCGGTGGGATTCCATTACTTGTAGAATTAATTGGAAGCTATTTTTAAAGCTGTCTGCCGAGGGTCTCAGATATTAAGTCTCTCAAAGAATTCCTCAAGAAACGTGTAGCAGCTGACGGAGACATCGAACGTGTGGTGGATAAAGTATATAACAGTTTGGATGAGCTTTCCAAAGAGGCCTTTTTAGACATTGTTTGCTTTTTCCATAAATATAGGATAGGATTAGTCCATAGTGTTGTTGGAAAGGTCCAACTTGAAGTGCTTCTAGATGCGGCACTCGTAAAACTCTCTTTTGATGACCATATAGAAAAATTATGTTCCATTATGCTCTACAAGATAGACAGGTATATCTAGTGTAAGTTTTAAATTAGTTTTTACTTTTTGCTTCATTAATTTGTTTGCCAGCAGGTGTTTAATTGTTGTTTATATTCTTGTAAAATAGATTTCATTAGGTTTAAAAATCAATTCTGACATTTAAATTGGAAATACTTAAACAGAAATTGCAGAAAATAAAGGGGATTGAAATTTCAGCCTCTGCAGATAGTGATGAGTTCGAAATTGAAGCAGAAAGTCTAAACGTTATGCACTCTTCTTTGAGAGTTTTAAAACTCTCACCATCTATTAAAGTGAATGGAAAATGCCAGAGCAGCTTTCAAAATCTAAAGTATTTAGAGGTTGACGGGAATTTGCCATTACATTCCAAGCAACTCAAACAACTGACTGTTTTAAAGGGGCCACATGGGGCAGATAGTGAGAATGTTGATGAGGCAAGTACCATCCCTCTTTCTAAAATGTTCAATATCTCTGAGCTTTACAATATTGTTTTTACTAATTAATTTATTTGTTTCCTTTGTCTATCATTTGGAAAATGGTGTGCAGCTGCCGACATCTTTACAGATTTTGTCTTTGAAAAATTCTGCAAAGCTTCCCACTTTGCTCCAAAATTTCGACAATCTGTGCTCTCTAGAATCCTTAGACTTAAGTGATTGCAATGCACTTGTGAGGCTTCCCACAAGCTTTGGCAAACTAGAGTCTCTAGCTCAGTTGGACCTAAGTAGATGTGGTAATCTCACTGCACTTCCGGAGAACATTAACAACCTATCTGCTTTGCAATACTTGGTTTTATCCAGTTGCACTAAATTGGTCAGCCTTCCACCGACCTTAGGAGAACTCAAATCTTTACTAAGATTAGATATGGACGGGTGCACTGAGTTTACCTTTTTTCCGGACATCTTGGGCAATCTATCCTCTTTGGAAGTGCTTTCTTTAAATGGACGTGAGAAACTAGTTGGATTACCTAAAAGCATTGGCGCTCTATCTACTTTGAAGTTTTTTGATATGGGTAACTGTTTTAGCTTAGAGGGCCTTCCAGAGTCATTTGGCAATCTCAAGTCTTTGAAACTTCTCAACATTAGAAGCTGCCACAATTTGAAGACGCTCAATGGTTGTTTCAGATCCTTAACTTCACTTATGGTACTGGATGCATCATCTTGCAAATCATTGGACGAAGCGACAATGGACATCTTAGCTGAGATAAAAAGTTTACTGTTCCTAAATATAGATGAATCACAGTCACTGATTCAGCGGTGGGAACAAATTGGACACCTCTACCCTTTGACAGTGTACGACGCTAGGGTGAGTATGAACAACAAGATGCGATGTAGTTACAAAGTTTATTTTCCTTGTTTAGTGAGGCTTAGTAGTTTAATTGTTTAGCTTGAAATACATGTTTGTGGTTATAATTGTTATTCTCATCTTCTCGTGTTGCATCTCTCAGCATGATGAGTTCCTGCACACTGTTGAGCATACGCTATTTCATGGTGGAAGCAGATTTGTGGGTGTGGATGGTGATGGTGGACAATTGGTAGACTGGTCTTGGTCCTGTTTTCCAGGGGAAGAAGAAGAGGAAGTGGAAGTGGAAGTGAGTGTGTTGTTGACAATGTGTGATCTATCTTTAGATTGCAATAACAATGCTTTGCAAATAGTGAGGGGGGAAATAAAAAGGAAGATGGAGGAAATCCGTGGTAGGCGAAAGTTCCAGATTGTGTATGCGGAGGTAGGGGATTCAGTGGACAAGAGTGAAGAGCATATCCGCCAAACTCTCCTAAAGCTTTTACCCACCTGCACTTGCGCTTGCATGCCTGTCGATAGTAGAACAAGCGAACTATTTGCGTTTTCTCTCTATTCTAGCCTTCAATCTGAGTCGAGGTACGCAATTCGTTCTTTGCACACATGTATTTTTGGATTAAGAGTTGGAATGCAGAGAAACAGAAAACGGGCAGAGTTTCAAAGTGAATGTTTTCCAAATGATTACAAAGAGACACTGATAGATGAAGGAGGTGGTTTTTACAAACTCTTCTCCACTCTAGATTTCTTATATTCTGAATGGGTTCTACAGATCGTGCAATGGTATTCGATTCTTCTGCAGACGAGAAGCACTATGTTTTATTCTCATAATAGTTAGGGAAGGTTGAGCAATTTCTCCCAAGGATTTCAGCTAGATCAAAATTAAAATTATGTAATCTAAAAAAGTGGGATAGATGCAGTGAAAAAAATAAAATAAAATAAATTATATATGTTTTTATATTTTAAATAATAATTTAATGTCTAGTTTTTTTTTTAATTTATTTAATAATATAATGAATAGAAAAAATAATATTAAAGTAATAAAATCAAGTTAATGTTTATTTATTATATATTTTTATTTTGTGGAATATTTTTCATTTTTATTGTATAATGGTAATTTTTTTATTTTTGAGATCATAGTTGTCGTTAGTACATTAAATAGTATGTAAAATGATTTTATTTCATATTGACAAATGTCGTTATTTATTCTTAAATCTTATCTATCACACATTTTTTATATTTCAATCCATTCTCCAAATATAGATTATTTTCATTTTTGAGTTAAACATGGCAGTACACAACTAATGTAGATTAGTTCTATGCCCACACATTTAAACCTCTAAAATTTTAAATTCAAAATTTATTTCCGAATCCATCTTGCCTTTTTCACTTGAATCAGCAAACTAAAGTCTAAATTTATAAAATTGCACACTCGGTTGGAGTATTTAAAGACTTGCCCTAATTGAAAATGAATGATCTTGCACCTAGGTTCAACATGACATAATTGGATAACACATCTACGGATTTAATTACAAATAAAATAATTACATCAAAATTGTTTATCTAGGAGAATGTTGAATACTTTCTTGTTGTCTTTTATCTTTTGCTCAATGTCATAAGGTTAGTACGTTGAGGGGTATGATTGAGAAAAAAATACCCCTCAATTAATTACCAAGTGTGGAAGCATAAAGACATGTCCCATTTGTGGGACAAGGATAAGACACACAAATGAGCCTTGAAAGTAAAATACCATTAAATAACTTTGAATGAAGTTCAAGGCTAGACACATGTAAACAAGTTTCAAATGAACCTCCCTTTTACCCATTTTAAAGGTTGCACACACAAAATACCTATTTGAGAAGTGGCCTTTGGTTGAATGTATTTTTTGAAGGTGTCTTTGTATGAAAACCTTGAGCTAAACCTTCATGTTTGGTTCACTTGATTTTCAACAAAAAAATTATGATTCAAGGCAAGGTTTTAAAAATTAAATGAAGAGACTATAACATGATATTTTGTAGGATTGTAGCCCATGGAATAAGCTTTTCAAAATATTTCATTTGTAATATATATATATATTAATAAACATAAGTTTTAACCAAGCATAGAGATTTTTGTTTAACATGTGGAAACCCCCAAAAAATAGATTTTATTTATTTCTAAAAGTATGTTAGCAATCTATATTGATGTCTCTCTTTTAACCAAAATAATAATTTGGATTTATTAAAAAATGTTACATTCCAACATAATATCGCATAAATATACATAGACACTTCATTGCCAAAGTTTATTCACAAAGAATGCCTATTTTTTCCTTCACAAAGAATGCCTATTTTTTTCCTTCACAAAGAATGCATATTTTTTTCTTCACATAAAAAAACATATAAAGAAACCAATACCAAAATTATTTATCAACGAGTTTATAATTTTCCCCAAGGGGGGGTCCACACCTCTCTAAACCCTAACACATGGGAAACTCTTAACCCCAAAAAGCTAAGATCCACTTCCATAACAATATCTTTCCAAACACAAGAATCTCAAATCTCGACAACATAATTCACCATCATGAACAAACCAATACATGAATTTCACAATAACCTCAAACCCATACACTCAATAAAGAAAATCTCATCCAAAATAAAATCTACATATGAAATATACAATAATAACAAGATATTCAAAATACATATTTTGTAAAGAAATCTATGAAGCATACCTCTAATGGCTTCCAAAATGGTAGGGATAATCCTTTTTTACAATTCTCCACAAAGAATCCTCTCCAATATTTCTCTCTTCTAATATCTAAGTTCTCAAGACTTCGCTCCCTCCCCGACAAGAACTAAAAATGAATAAAAAAATCCTTCTCAACCTCTTCAAGAAGGATATAAATAATAGGTGTCATGCCACTCATCCTCTCAAATAGGAAGGTTACAACAAATGGCCTCCTACTCATCTTATTTCACATCTTTGAAAGAGTCGCATGACTCCCTATATACTCACAAATGAGTGAGACCTTAGAATGGGGAAGTTTCATATTATATTTTCCCATGCAAAACTTTGTAAGGGATGATTACATAATATTCAAAATGACCTTCCTTTCTCAAGCCAAATTTTGTGATAGAAGGATAAAATATTGACCAAATTCCAAAATTTATATTCCAAAAAGTATCCATCCAATAGGTATCCATTAGAGGGGCTTATTTTTACTTATTTAATGAAGAAAAATATATTTTAAATTTTTTCAAGATCAAATCTAGAAGTTATTACAAGGATGACTCACAACCCAAGGTTTCCACATATATAAATTCAAAATAAAGTAATAAAAATTAAATATAAATAACTACTAAATTTACAAAATATTTGGACAAATAAAGACCTTGGTCTCCTCATGGGTCAAGGTCAAGGTATCACTAGGAAATCAAACCAATTTTTTTTAGGGCCTCCAAAGATTTTTCATTGGTCATGAAACCACTTACACACTTGCCAACATGGTCAATATTCTCATAAATAAATGAAGCAAAAAAAAAAATTAATTTGTTTAAACACATTGTTTACTATTAACATCAATATTACACACAATTAACCTTAGTAAAAATAATCATAATTTTAAATCTACTATTGTAATTATATACACAATTCATATTAACTAATAATAATATTTCAATTTTTTTTTTTTTATGATGATCAAACACCCTTATTTATATTACCACTGCCAATTTAAACTCTCATTAGTATTAACACATCCTAATATAATTGAAATTGAATCATGATATTAGAGAGAAAATGCGATACCATATAACTATTCATCACACAAATAGTTAAAATAAGTCATAGTAGTCATCTTTTCAAAAATCTCATAGAAAGTTAAATTATTCTAAGCTTAGTTTTGATATCCATATAATCTATAATCATAATTGAAATCCAAAAATAAATATATTATGTCATTAGTATTAATACCAAAATAAGTCTACCAAGTTTAAATAAAATCATAAAGCAAGGGTGTGCCTCATATCCTCCCTCTCTAAGATTATAATTCCTCCTAGAATTCTTATAAGAAGAGAGATTGAGGCATCTCGCCATTGTGCTAACACATCAAAGTGATGAAGATAAATAGTATCTTAAACCTCATCCACAAGGAAGAATAAATAATTAAAATAGTTATCAATTATCAAGTATCTTAGATAATAACATATTTCAAGAAGAATCTATCAATTATACTAATGGTACTACTCTTACATTTTAAAAATATTATATCTATCAAAATTATAAGTTGAAAGTACAAAGACCCTCAACCAAATTATGAAGCATAAATTCATATGTAAGAGTAACCAATAGTTGCTAAAGGTGCTTAGGTTATCTAGTTGAAGGCGTATACATGCATCATTAATAAGATGTCTAAACAATATTAATCCAGTAGAGGAGGAAATTTGACACCTCAAAATGACGTGATCTCAAAGGGAAAATGTTCCTCTACTACCTTAGGGATCAAAGCTCAAGTGACGAGATAAGAAGACAAAGGAGTTTATTTATATTTTATGCGGAATAAAAACAAGTGTTTCAAAAATCGAAAGGGTAGGTTGCAGGGGTTCTTTGGAGAAACTAGTAAGCTCTCTTCCAAGGACAACAATGCAACATGTGGATGTCCTCGTGCTACATTGTAGTCTCATACAAATGAAAACCGAGTTTATCACAAAAATTCATAAAGAACCTACTAACTGTTTGATAACTTTAAAATCTCAAGAGCGTGCTAAAATAATAGAATAAAAGAAATGAATAGAGTAATAGAAATGAACACATACTAAATGAAATGGAAAGGAAATGATAAAACATGAAAGAAGAAAGGAGACACTCAAAAGAGGTCCATGAATGAAGCCTCCAACACATCTACAACTTCAATACTTGCACACATGGAAACAAAAAAATGGTTGGGGCTATTTTAGGAGTTTTCCTTAGTCAAACCCCTACATAGGTGTTCCCACCTCCACAAATAGCCAAATAGATAGAGATAGAGAAAACAATAGTCAAGATAAATAAGTAAATAGATGTGCTGGAATAATATGCTATCAAAGTAAAATGATAATGCAATAAGAAAGCTATGATTACCCTCCTTTAGAAAGTGAAAAATTCCAAATGGAAGATCATGCAACCTCTGAGATGTGTCAAGATACCGAGCATTGATGTAGAGAGCCAAAGTGCAAGAGAGATTGAAATAACTTGAGAAAATGAGAGTGAAAGAATTGAAAGAATAAGAAAGATAGGTTGAGATAAATTGAATAGATGAAGTCAATGGCCAAAAATAAGGATTTAGAGGAAGTATGGGCATGCAAGGAGTCATTTTAGTGCACCTGCAAGTTGTAGAGGGGTTACAATTCATGGGTAGATGGGAAGTGTAATATCCAAATGACTATGCAGTCAAGAATATTTTTGGGATGTTTGTGTGGCGTGCATACGTCTATGCAACGTATGGTCATTTGTGACAAAAGTTCACCTTAACGATAAAAAATGAATGGGAATGACAAAATTAAGTGTAAGTGAAAGGGATATTGCATTATCGATTTTAATGAATCTAAAGGGGAAGTCTATGGAATACAAAATTGTATAGGATGCAATTTTTGGCTTACATTTTAAACCCCACTTTAGTGAGCATATGTATTCTAATAGATGTGACCTAAAGTAGAGAAAAAGAGGTTGAAGAGTATACCCAAGATGAAGAGGACACAAGTCTTCTCATCGGTATATGTGATTGAAAATTTGAGCAAGGATATGAAGAGGACATGGTCTTCTATCTTGCAAAGCTAACTACATTCTTGCCACAATCATGTTAGTTGCATACAAACATGTTAAGAAAAAAAGAAAAAGATAGGTGTGATTAAATTTGATTAGATACAATGACATCACTTATTTAAGTATGGCTAGCAAGCTACGTTATTCTAGAAACCATACATAAAGTTGATAAAGACATCATTGATAAGTATGGCTAGCAAGTTACATTATGCTAGAGACCATACAACAAGTGAATAAGCCTATGATTGCCTCAAACTACGTTGTAGGAAAATCATAGAAAAGACAAGTTTATTCAGGTTTCCCCCAAGCTAAACAATGAGATCATAAGACATCAAAATTTTTTAGACATATTTTTTAAAAGTAAGAATAACTAGATATATGATAGATAATGTAGCGCCCCCCTTAGAATTATGTGTGCTACACAAAGGAGCACAAGTTATTCTAATGAGAAGAAAGAAAAATATATTTTGTGTGATGACATACATAGTGAGATGTATCCATGGAATGTTATCGTGTGAGGGATAACACATAGAATCCACAACATCAAGAAAACATAGAGATTGAAAGCACAGGGGGATCCAATTACTCAAGGTCAAAATTGAGAATAGACATAAATGTATATAGTGTAAATTATATGATTTGTCATCACCCCCAAAAATAGATTGGAAGGAGAAGAGGAGCACATGAAGACATAATAAAAGCCAAGTCAACATGGAAGAGGCCTAAATGCCCCAACATTTTGCATCATTCCTGATGTGTAAAGGTGAATTTTATGATAGCTAGAAGAATAATGAAATAGATAGAAGAATTTTTACAAAAAAAAATTCTCTCCTATATCCAAGTACCTACAAGGGTATCAAGGGTCCTCCAGGAGAGAGCATGAAGATAAACATACAAGAATGTGGGAGCACAAACAAACACACAAATCTAATCTAAAGATAAGAAGAGGTACTTCTCTAGTCCAACACCTCCAACAATTCATCGTGCTCCTAGTTGAGATCATTATAAGGGGAAGGAAGATAAGCTTGTAGGGGGGAAAACAAGAGCAGTATCGAGTGTCTCACCTATAGCAAGATATAAGGAGAAGGCTGCCTAAATTTCCTCATCTATAAGCTCTTGCAAGGCTAACATCATTGATTTAGAAAAGATGGATGAGGGAGTCGAGATGTCCTCCACTGAGTCAAACCTGCACTTCTTAGGGGAGTGTAGTGATCGAGTAGGAGGTGGATGAACCGGGGAGTCATTACCGACCTTTGAAAGAGGGGTAGTGAAAAAATTCAGGGAAGCAAGATACTCTTTTGTCATGAGAATGAAAACCAAACCAGACTAGAATTAGAAGAAGAAGGAGGAGAAGAATATTTGTTACAACTATCCTTCAAAGAGAGGACATGCTTTGATTTGTGCTTAAGAGGAGGATGTGGAATGCTTGCATTAGAAGCAGAAGAAGAATAAGGAGCCAAAGTAGATATGACCTTTGTGTGAGGCATATCCACAACTCGAGAAAAGGAGGAAAATTGAGGAGAGAAGTGATTAAGGGAGGCTCCGAAGAAGGAGCAAGGAACATGTGTACTCGCTTAGGATGGGGTTCATCGGGATCCATTGAGGAAGCCGAAAGAAAAATTGAAGAGATGGAAATGGAAGTAGGAATGTAGGTAGAGCTGGTAGGGATAAAAACATGGACAAAGATAGAAGCAGAAAGGTCACCCTTGGTTTATTGCAAGGAATCTGTTCCCTAGCCAATGCCTGTCGATAATGCTTACTCTCACATGCAAGTCAATTTTGACAATTGTGACTACCAATAATAGATGCCTGAGAAGACTTTGGGGTATCTTGTTCCATCAGGGGATTAGTCTCCATAGGCATTACCAACAAAATAGTAGGCTCTTGAGGAGGGATAGGATGAGCTACATAACAAATATTATGATCTCAGCTACATGATCCTTTCCATTGTCTACTTTGGGAGAAGGTGGAGGAATGGGAGGATTCCCTAAGGGATAAGATGCAGGAACAACATGGGAAGGACCAAATTCAGTTGCATTCTTTCCATTACTATACAAGGTAGGGTAAGGGATTGTACACAACATCTATGGAAAACTTGAGGTTTGGATCTCATCAACATGGGTGCCTTTTCTTTTCCTATACTATGAAAAATAGAAGGACCCGAGGACTCCACTAGAGGTTGTGAAATTGGAGCAGGAGAAGGTCTATGTGTGGGAGATTGCTTGTCTATGACCTTTGAGGAGGAAGGTGCAAAGGATAAGGTGCATTACTGTGCACACATAGATGCCTTCATGGAAATGGCATGAGAAGAAGGCAGAAAGGTGGAATTAGGGTCTATGACTCCTATCTTGTACCTATAATAGGCCTTGTAGAACAAGTCTCCATGGGGCAGTAGAGGTACAACAAGAGTGAGCCAAAAATAGTTGAAGGAAAAGTTGCCACACAACACAAGGGATTTGTATCTTGTGTCATGGATCGTATGGATTGTAAAATAGTGAGGGAATTTTAAACATTTTTGGACTACTGAAGCTACCATTTTCATGGAGACTAGCCATGGAATGGCTAGTTTTACTTGAACAGGTCAGATTTAGGAATCACGACAAATGGCCCAACATGAATGGATTTAGGCCCAAAAAGGATTGAAAAAGAAATAGAACCAATGGGAGGCATAGAAAAGCCATTGTGAGTACATATCATGGTCTTTGATTCCGCATATTTGTGCAAGTTGTTAATGAAAAGTGTCTCCTCTATGACAACATTTACCTTGCTTGTAGGGTCAACCATAACACTGATAATGATGTTGCTATTGAATTGAGTAGGAGTGTAGAGAGGAGAAGGCTCCTTGTTGAGGGGGAGGTCATGTGGTGTAAAAATTATATAAAAAATCTTATCAACATGATCAACGAGAGGAATAGGATTGAATGAAACTGTGTTCACATACTCATAGTGGCAAGATTCAGAAGATTCTGAAGTAGATGTTATTAGGTTGCTAGAATGAGAAGGAAAGGGATATGTGTAGATATGTAGTTGGCTATTAGGCTTGGCTATAAATTTTTTTAGGTTTTTCTTTTTCTCATCAAGTTAGATGGCACTATTATCTATGTGGTCTTGGAATATGTGTCAAAGACACACATTGTTCGGTGTCATGACCAAGGATTTTGTGATATTGGAAAACAAATTATGCACCATACTAATTGGGATAAGGTTTGTCATCAAGTATTGGTATGATCTTTGGGAGAGTGATTAAACCATATTTTAATAACTTTTAAAAAACATGCATAAGATTAAAATAGTTTTGTGAAATTTTCTTTGTGTCATGCAGTGTTTTTTTCAGTAGGAATAAAAACCATGTTCGCTATTGCCTTATTATGTTTAGACTCCCTATAGATAGACACGACTATCAAACTATCAAGATGAGAGGACAAGAAGGAACACTTGTACTATGTCACCATATGTTGGTAGTCTCAAAGAGTTGTATACAGATGGGTGAAAGAGGGATACTTCATTAAGAGAACTTTTTCTCTCAATGCTGACTATAGATTTCCCATGAACACATCTTGGACATCAAAATCAAGAAGAGAATAAGAGATATGAGAAAATAAATACTCATAATGAGCAATAAAGTAGGTCACCCTCTTGTGAGCTCCTTGCTTATAATGGACGAGATTAGTAAAGGTGAACTTTGGTCCAATATTGGCTTAGAATTGCTACAAGAATAGATTAACCAATTGCTCAAAGATGGAGATGGAATTGTTAGGGAGGGAGAAAAACTACTCCAATACGGTGTCTTTAAGAGACCATGGCAATAATTTGGCAAACAATGCATCTTGATAGAGAAATTCACTACACATGGAAGTGAACGATGAAACATGAGTTTGCAAGTCACCCCTACCATTGTACTTATCAAACTTAGGAATATTCACCCATTGAGGGATGGGGACACTTAAGATACTTAGGGCTAAGGCAATGCAATGATAATAGGGTTGCAATGTGGAATGGGAAGTAACATTGGTTAGGTCGGATAACTGAGATGAAATTTGGCCCATATTTTGTAATAGGGAGTTTAAGATGGTATTGGATGGTGGAGATGGGGGAGGTTGACTAGCCATGATAGTGGACCCAAGTGAAGGAGGAAAATTGTACCGCAAAGGAATGCGATTCACATTAACTCCAAGATTAATAGAAGGCATAGTCATGGTATTTGTGTTATCCATGGGAGTTGTGGAGTGTATGGAGGGATTAGTGTCTACCATGTGCACAAACACATCTGGCATTGAGAGATTCAACTGTGTACCAATGGTCTTTGATTGGGTATTCTGAAGGTGACCCAAGACTGCCATGTACACGGGTACATGAGTATCTACTAAATTAGCTATTTCATGTAGAAACTCAAGACCTTTTTAGTCTGAGATCAGTAGATTTATCAAACCATAAACGATAGGAGCAACTTGAGTATACAAGTTATCATGACTTAAGAAATCCTTAAATTCAGTAAGTTTTTCTTCCAAATATTGGACTTGCTTAAAGGACATCCTAAGATCAACCTCATATTATTTGGAAGATGGAGATTTGGGCGGAGTTCTAGGTTGAGAACTTATTTAAATATCTACATGAATAGGAATGCAAGGAGGTGTATAGCCAGGTGACAAACCCATGGTGAATTGATCAAATTCAAGGCCTTGATGAGTTGGATTGAATTGTTATCTTGAACCCATATCTAAGTGTCGAAGGATTCTTCCAACTATGTGCCCAAAATTTGTAGACTATGGTGTGCAACTCATAAAAGTATCACAACACTTGATCCAAAAAATATCTAAATGAGAGAGAAGAATTTTTCAACAAAAGGTTAAAGAAAAGGATAGTTCATGTTGGGTTCACCAAAATGTAGAGGAGGAAATTTGAAACCTTGAAATAATGTGATCTCAAAGGGATAATGTTCCTCGACTACCTCAGAGATCAAAGCTTAGGTGATGAGATAAGAAGACAAAGGATTTTATTTATATTTTATGCAGAACAAAAATAAGAGTTTTATAAATTGAAAGAGTAGGTTGCAAGGGTTCTCTAGATAAACCAGTAAGCTCTTGTCCAAGGATGAGAGTGGGATGTGTGGAATTCCTTGTAGTGTATTGTAGTCTTGTACGGATGAAAATTGAGTTTATCACAAAAAAACACAAAGAACCTACTAATTGTTTGATAACTAAAATATCAAGAGTGTGCTAAAATAATAGAATAATAGAAATGAACGTAGTAATGAAAATGAACATAGACTAAATGAAATGGAAAGGAAATGATAGAACGAGAGAGAAGAAAGGAGAGACTCACAAGAGGTACATGAATGAAGCCTCCAACAAATCTACAACTTCAATACTTACACACATGGAAATAAGAAAATGGTTGGGGTTGTTTTAGGGGCTTGCCTTAGTCAAACCCCCACATAGGTGTTCCCACTTTATGGACAACCAAATAGATATAGATAGAAAAAAAAATAGATGAGATAAATAAATAAATAGATGTGCTAGAATAATATGCTATCAAAGTAAAATGATAATGCAATAAGAAAGCTATGATTACTCTCCTTTAGCAAGTGAGAAATGCCAAAATAAAGAGCATTCAACCTCCAAGATGTACGAAGAATACTAAAGTGTTGATGTAGAGAGCCAAAGTGCAAGAGAGATTGAAAGAACTTGAGAGAATGAGAGTTGAAGAATTGAGAGAATAAGAAAGATAGGTTGAGATAGATTGAATGAATGAAGTATAGGCATGCAAGGAGTTGTTTCAGTGCACCTACAAGTTGTAGAGGCTTTACACTGCACACATAGGTGAGAAATGTAATGTCCAAAAAACTATGCAATCAAGAATATTTTTGGGATGTTAGTGCAGTGGGCGCAAATTTTTTCACAACGTGTGGCCATCTATGACAATAATTCACCTTAATGGCCAAAAATAGATGTGTTATGAAAAAATTAAGGGCAATTGAAAGGGATGTTGCATTATTGATTTTAATTAATCTAAAGAGGAGGTTTATGGAATATGAAATTGTATAGGATGTAATTTTTAGAATTAAAAATCCATTATATTATTTGTTTCTAAGATTGAATTTATGCCTAATAATAGACCATCTAACCTTCAAAATATCATGATACCATACCCAAATATAACCAAAGTTGAAAGGAATATGGGTGAGTGGAAACAATTTCCTACACTAATCTAAGTTGGGGAGAGTTACAAAATATATCTTTAACACCTTATATAGTTACAACAAGAGAAGTACATACACAAAATAGATGAATAGAACAACAAGAATGCATAAAATAGTGAAACCAAATATACATGGAGAAAACCCTTTCGAGTAAAAAACCCCACCCTCCAAAAGCACAATCCTTATCTATTATATCAAATAAGAGTTACAACATATCTCCAAGTACAAATCTTCTACACAAGTGCTTCAAGAAAAACACCTGTTTTGGAGTGATATCGAAATCAATTCGTTACCTGGAAAAAAACTATGCATTCTACAATGTAATGCACTCAATATATAGAATGATACAAGCTTCAAGAAGCATCTAGAAGGAGAGGGACGTCCAAATCTGAATGGCACAATATCAATGCCATGGACATGAATTTGGACACATGTAACATATTCCCTTACACCCCTTACAATCGTCATACATGCAAATATTCTTATTCTAAATTTGGGTGCCTAGAATATACTAAAAAATAGCTTATGACAGATGCCTTGCAACTGCCCTAGAATATGTCATAAATTTGGCATAAATTTTGTCATAGAATTGTCATAATTGACTAAAAATAGTTGATTCTCTTACATCCTATCATAACCCAACTTGGGTGCCAACTTTCTCCATGCATGAATATGCCTTATGATGCATCATAGAATCTATTATAGGTCAAAGATTCCAAAATGGGATGCCTATGTCCACTTGGGATGATTATGTGTCATCCAGTCACTTCCAAGGGGGATGCCACACAACTGGTGGTTCCCAATTTATGACATGACACCATAGGCAATTGAACAATACAAACTAATACAATAATACATAAAATTAAATCAATATTAGGACTTTAAGTTTGATACACCTTAATCCCAACATTCTCCCACTTGTCAAAGACCTGTAGAGAGTCATACAAAATCATCTACTTAGGGTCCCAAGGCCCATGGAATCAAAAGACCATCTGAACTTCTCCATGCTCACTGGTTTCTTCATCCCCTGCATCACAAGAACAACTAATTTCTTGCAATAGATTACCATGTTGAATCTTTCCAATATCGAGTTTACACACTTGCTATGGCTTAACCAAAGCTTTCTATTAACTCTATCTCAGATTGTGATTTCCATTCCCAGAATGTACCTAGTTGCACTTGGGTCTTTCATCTCAAACTATGTTGACAACTAAAACTTTAAATCTGAAATCATACTTTTATCGTTCCCAATAAACAACATATCATCTACGTATATGATAATGATGTAGGGCATCCCGATGCACCCTTTTTGAGCCAAATTGTGTCATGCTGATAAAATTGTTTTTTTGGTTTGGTTGAGGTCAATAAGGTCATTTGAGACCATTTTGAGTTATTTGGAGTCATTTTAGGATGTTTTATGATGTTTTGGATTCATATTGTAAAAAATTGCTAAAAGTTGTCAAAAAGTTGTCAAAAAGATATAAAAGTTGTCATTAGAGTTAACTAATAGGTTGTTGGTCAGGTTTTCAATTGGAAATGATTGGAACATGTTAAATAAACCTTGTATAATTTATACCAAGGGTTGGGAAAAATTGGAATGAGAAGAACTTCAATTTGTCACGTTCTATTTGCGATTTTATGTGTAAATCAGCCTAAGAAACTCGTGGTATGGCCTGGTATAGTATAGTACAAATATTTTGTTGAATTAGGAAGTTATAGGAGATATTTATCTTTCAAATGCAATTGGTTTGGTATATTTTCATCGAGTTTTGTGCGAGATATTGTATTTTGGTGACTACAGGTCAAAACCTTGCCTAGGGTTTCCAATAAACAAATTAACTTGATGGGAAGAGTTTTCACCAATAAAAACCAAGGAAAATTGGTGGAAATATTTGTCCTGATTCTATCCACATGTTAGCAAAAGGATGGAGTCTAGTTTTCAAGTTGGAGAGAGTTCTCAATGATAGTTTGTTGTCACTGTGTGCAAACAATCCAAAATAACCCTATTTCATTGTTGCTATGATCAATCTAGGCATTGCTCATTGATGGAAGGGTATAGAACCATGTTGGAATGTTTTTGGGGGATTTCACAGGTCTTAGAATGCATGTGACAAGTTTTCTTGCTTTGTTTGAAATCATTGCCTTAATACACCTAGTGGAAGCAAGACCTAGTTTGCATGATTCATGGTGTCAAGCACTTGATTTGGAATATGTATGTTGGGAAACCCTTGGATTATGTTGGAACAAGTCTAAATAATTATAATTTCCCTCATTCCATGCTTTCTTTAATTATAGAGAACCATTAGAATTCTTCCCCCATGTTTTAGGCTTGGGAACATATTGCCTAGAGTGAACAAATGTGCATATTTGCAGCCTTGGTGTTAAAATCTTGTTTGAAAGTGTTTAGGATTTTTTTTGAGTCCTTTCCCCTCTACATCAAACAATAATGAGAATGCAACCATTATTAGTTTCAAATTATACACAATGGTCAGATTTAGATCTCTGAAATCCTAATGACAACACATAGGTATCGAACTTTTGATACCACATTCTAGGAGTTTGTTTCAAACCATAAAGAGACTTCTTTAGTTTGCAAACCAAATTTTCTTTATCTTTTTCAATGAAATGATTTTTTTATGACATGTAAATCTCTTCCTCCAAATCACCATAAAGGAATTTTATCTTCACATCCATCTATTCCACTTCTAAGTCATATGTTGTTGCAAGTGACAATGAAAGATGAATAGATGTCAGCTTCACTACAAGAGAGAATATCTCCCATAATAATTACCCTCCACCGGAGAAAAAACCTTAGTGAGAAACTGTGCCTTATACTTCTAAACACTACCATCAAGACCACACTTTTTCTTAAAAACCCATTTACAACCAACAAGTTTATGTCCAACAGGTAAAGGTACCCAATCCCAAGTCTTATTTTTCTTTAAAGAAGCCATTTCTTTGCCCATAGCTTGCATCTAGGAATCTGAATCATTCATACCCATAGCATCTCTAATATTACTAGGCTCATCAGTATTAGTAATCAAGGCAGAAATGCATCTGGAATCCAATAATTAATAACCAAACCTTTTCAATTACCGTCTAACTTGCATAGACCTCCTCAAATGTTGAGGTTGAGGTTCTCCTTCTTCTTTAGAACTTTTAGAGCTACTTGAGCTCTCCTCATCATCAGGTCCAACAGAAATACACATTTCTTTCTTCAGAGTAGGTGGAATCCGAACTACCTTTGTTTCTCCTCTTTCTCTCGCTGCAGCTCAACAGTGGAAGGTTTTATCTCTCTAAAAATCACACTTTTGTTGTAGAGAACCTTCTGAGCTTCTGGATCCCAAAGCTTGTACCCTTTCACATTGATTCCATAGTCGATAAAGATACACTTAACAGTCTTGTTCTCCAACTTAGACCTCTTCTCAATCGGAACATGAGCATAAGCTTTTCAACCAAATAATCTGAGATATCCCATTGAAGGATTTTTACTAGATCATGCCTCCATGGGTGTCTTTCCAACAAGCACTGATGTAGGAGATCTATTGATCAAATAACATGCAATGGATACCACTTCAGCCCAAAACCTCTACTCAAGGCTAGAACCACTCAACATACTCCTAGCCCTCTCCATGAACATTTTATTCATCCTCTTTGCAACTCCATTTTGGTATGGAGTATAGGGAGTAGTTTTATGTCTCTCAATCTCATGCTCTTTACAAAACTTGTCAAACTCTTCCAAACAAAACTCACCACCATTATTAGTCCCCAAACACTTAATATTTTTGCTAGTCTGATTTCCTACCAAGGCCTTAAACTCCTTAAACCAACTAAAAACTTTAGCTTTACTTTTGAGGAAATAAACAAATGTCCTTCTACTATAATCATCTATGAAAGAAATATAATAGATTGATTTTGATAACGAAGGAACATTTATAGGACAATTTTTTTTTTTGAATGAACATAGTCCAAAACCACATAAGACTTATGAGAACTAGAGTAAAAATAAACACGGTGTTGTTTTTCATACACACAATGTTCGTAAAATTCAAACTCGAGATTACAATCATCAAGGCCTTCAATAAGGCTCTTATTTTTTAGGGTGCTAAGACCCTTCTCACCAATGTGACCAAGTCGTTTGTGTCATTTGTCTTCTCTACAAGAAGCTTCATTTTCATGGAATGAGCACCCTTAGGTACCCAAAATGCATTACCATTGGATGTAGCTGCAACATGATTTTTCTCTACATGATTTGATGGTGAGGATGAAGAATCCAAAGATCTCTTATTTGGTACATCAAAAGAACTATTACATTGTACAATTCATGTATCAAGCTAAAACAAAGTGCCAATACGAACACCCTTAGCCAACACCATAGCCCATCTAGTCATCTTATATCCTCCACTAAAGAAAAAACTTGCACTCCTGAATCATTCAATTTACTTACAAAAAGCAGGTTTCGTGCCAAACTTGGGATATGCAAGACACTATCAATCCCCTTCACTCTTCCATCAAGAAATCTGATTTTGACTCTTCCACGACCAACAATCTTTAGGTGAGAGTCATCAACTAGGTACACCTCTCAACCATTGTACTCCCCATAATTCGAGAACCAATCTCTATGAGAAGTCATGTGAAGGGATGTACCCAAATCTATCAACCACACATCATCTGATGCATGGGCTACCAAGGCTGAAATAAAGGATTCTCCATCATCTTGATATGATTTCTCGAATTTAGAATCAGAGGAAGATTTTTTTTCTTCTTCTTCTCCTTCTTGCAATCTTTTTGAATGTGACTAGTTTCACCATAGTTCCAACATTTTTCCTTGGACTTCTTACCAAGAGATTTTGATCTCCCCAGAGACTTTGACTTAGATTTCTTGTCTTTATTTTTGCCTCTCCTTTAGTCTTCCATGAAATACAAGGGCCTCCTTGGCCATCTCACAATACTTCCTTTGCATCTCTTTAGATAATAATGAGGCAACAACCTCATCCATCTTGAAGGTGGAAGTAGTTCTTCCAATAGCCATTACCAAGTGATCCCAAGAGTTTGAAAACAAACACAAAAAGGAGCATGCAATGGTCTTGTTCATCAATCTTGTCTCCAACAGAACCCAGTTGTGCAACAAACATGTTAATAGAGTTCAAGTGATTTGCAACAGATCCTCCATCTTGGGTTTTCAGATAATACATCTTCTTTCTCAGGAAAAGCTTGTTTACTAGGGATTTAGCCTGATAGACATCATCAAGATTCTTCCATAGAGAAGCATAAGTTTTCTCTTCTTGGATATTCAGGAGGACAAAATTAGCCAAACAGAGTCTAATAAGACCCTTAGCTTTCCTATCCATGAGATCCCAATCCTCTTTTTTCATACCTGATGGCATGGTTCCATAAACTACAAGTCATAGATCATAGTC